>CM033683.1:64923568-65406477 GCA_019514585.1 Dendrobium officinale | reverse complement strand
TCCAAAAAGTGTAGAGTAATACCAAAACTTAAAACAATAATATTTGGAATCATCAAAAACTAATCAAGTTGCAAGAGAATAAAAAACATTCAATAACAACTCTCTAACAAAAACACCCAATTGATAACTAGGTGTATTCGTCATTATTTTTATGTTGTTAAGGTACTTTTATACCTACATAATTCATGATATAGTTAATGATGTATTAACAAAAAACATGATAACATCCATATGAGATAGAAGAAGAGAGAAGAGAGAGAGAGAGAGAGAGAGACCAATCTAACTTGTAAATTGAAGCATATTATTGATATAGATATGAAAATATTGATAGATAAATTATACATAATACATAACATAAATATAGCATGCATTTGATAAATTAGAGGCCATGGCAGATTAAATAAAAGATACAACAACAATAATAACAACAAAAATAAGTCTTTATCAACTACGTGGGGTTGGTTATATGAATCCTTTTTTCTCCATTGTGTCCTATTAAGAGTCAAATTCAAAGATATAATTTTTCAAAATTAGATCATAGGACATCACATATATAAACAACAAGATGAAGAAGAAGAAGAAGAAGATCAAGCCTTAGTTCCACTACGTGCAATCGGCTACATGAATCCTTTTTCTCCATTGTGTCTTGTTAGACTCTAAGGTTGACCTCCATAATTCAAGTTTACCCTTTAACTCCCTCTGTAGTCTTATGAACAAGAAGAATATCATCAACAAAAAGCATACACTATGGTACATCCTCTTGTGAATGTCTAGTGGGAACATCCATGACTAAAGAAAAAAGATACAGGCTTAAGGTTGATCCTTGATGTAAACCAAGCGAAATAGGAAAATACTTTGTCAAACCACAAAGTGTTTGAGCACAAATAATAGCTCATGTATACATATCTTTAACGAATATAAGTGTTATTAACTCCTTTCATTTTAAAGAACTATTCATAGCACTTCTCTTGGAGCTTTATCATATGCTTTCTCTAAATCAATAAATTTTATATGTAGATCCTCCTTATTCTCTCTATATTTCTCCATTAAACCTCTTGAAAGTTTTTGCTGGTAAAACCTGCGTAGAAAAAAATTTTATAGCAGCTTTTTTCAGTGACTATCTGAAAGAAATAGAAAATAAAAAAATATATATTTATGCCCTTCTTCGTCCAGCTACCCCACCCTGTTGCCCAAGTTATGAGGCTACCAGCCTAGCCATGGGTTGCCTGTCCAACTGCCTGGTGTACCCACACCCGTGGGCTTCCTGCTAGCTACCCACCTGCCGGCATGCCATGAGATTCGAACTCAAGTTAGTTGAGAAATTTTTTAAACACACAACCACATTGTTGCATAGGAAAATATGTTTGAATTGTCACTTTTTTATATTTAAACTACTTAATAACGTAAAATTAAGTTAAAAACTTATATTAAATTTACTAATTAATTTAATTATGAAAATTAATAATTAATAATTTATTTAAAAATAAAAATTACTATTTACTGATTATTTTTAAAATGAAAATTAATTAAAATAAAGTATTACAATTAAAATATAAATAAAACAAATTATTTTTTAAATATTTAATAAAATACTATTAAAATTACTAATTGCTAAAAATTCAATTTTAAAATAAATTAAAATTTAAATAATAATTTTAAATTTAAATCTTTTAACTTAATTAAGGAAATAGTTAACTTATATCAATTAATAAGATTTTTAATCATTTTAATCATTTAAATATTTAGAGTTTTAATCATTTTAGTTAAATTATTTAAAATCCACCTGAAAGCTAGAAAAGCCGATGGAAAATTTATTGCCAAAAAGCCGTCGGAAAATTTCACCGGTAATGGGTGATTTTTTTATAGTGTTTATTCTTAAAAATAGAAATTAACACAATCATTCTCTACTTATCTAGCATCTTTTCAGCCTTCAAATCAGTATTAAAAAGTATAGTAAGCCAATAAATTCCTTCATCTCCTAAGTATTTCCACATCTTTTTTGGAATATCATCAGGTTTAACAGCTTTTGCACACTTCATTTTCCATAAAGCCTCTCTAACTTCGGTTTTTCTAATACATTGATAAAAATATAAATCATTAATTTCATCTAGGGTGCTAAGGTCACTAAAATAAATTGTATTTTTAACAATATTCATTTAAAAGTTTAGCAAAATATCTCATCCACCTTTGTTGAATATCATCTTCTAAGAAAATTAATTTTTTATCTTCATCCTTAACACACTTCACTTGAACTAAATCCTTACTATTCCTATCTTTTTTATTTGGCTAACTAATACATATATCTTTCTCCCTCCTTAGTATAAAAATAAAAAATAAAAAAATCTCCCTTAATTGCACTCAAAGTGACTATATAATGCTTTGTCAAAGAAGCTCCAACAACTAGTCAAAAACCTCTAAACGCATCTCTTAAAAGCTAGGTAGACTTCATTGACAAATGTTAATATTTTAAAAATTACTAAATTTTGAATTATAATCAAAAGTATGTCATACAAGCTATGAAATTTTATATAAAATTAATTTAATGACTTCAATAGAAAAAGATAAAATCAATATTTGGTAAATGTAAAATAAATTCTTGATAGATAATAATTTATCTTATAAAAATTAATATTTAAATATATTACATGGACTTTAAAATAATTGAATTATTTCACATTAAGACACATATATTTCAATAGAATTTTTTATAAGTTCCAAGTCAAAATGAAAACTTCACGTCTAGTAGAAAACACAAAATAGAAGTTTTCTATGTTTTCTTAATATATTTAAGCATTACTAACTTTTCTTTTGTAAATTTAATGCTATGTATTAAGAATATAAAATTATGTAACCATATCAACGTAATAAACACTTTATTTAAGATGATTAATAATATATAAGTTAATTTCATTATTGTTAATTTGTTGACGAAAGAACTAATTAATATATGGAGCCATATAAAAACAAATACATAAAATATATTAGAAATTTAAAATCAATTAATTAGGTAATATTTTAAAAAGAATTAAAAAAAATTAATAATTTTATGAAAGATATAGTAATTTTAAATATTTTTAAAGTTTGTTTAAACATGTAATTTTTATCATTTGAAGCATGAGTTTGAGCAAGTATTTTAGAATTACAATTAAATTGACTCTAAAGTTTCCTTGGATTATATTATTAAATGACTTTTGAATCTCTTCATTCATCTTCAAAATTCTTTGATCATGAGTTTATTTTTTGGCAGGTTTGAGTTAGCTATCTCACTGCTTTGCTTTCTAAACAACAATCATAATTTTATTTAGTTCCTATTTTCTTGTTATTTTCTTACTACTTTTTTAAACTTTTTGTGGTATAAATCTTCGGAGTAGTTAAAATACTTTCCCCATAATAGTCTCACGTTTAACTTTATAAAAAATTGTAGTCATCCCAAGTAGACCCTTTATTGTTTTATGTCAAAATTCACTTATCCAATCCTAAAATCACTTAGTATAAATAAATAGAACATCAAACATTCTTTTGTTATCATCAAAATAAGATCATCAACACTGCTGGCTAATAGGATGAAAAAGTGGTACAATGATCTAGAAAGGATCGAAGGGCTAGTGGTGGTTCAAACAATGTTATCTATTATAAGTCTAGATAAGGATGGACAAAGAACATGAAAATGCCTGAACATCACGATCAATGTAAGCCATGATTGCACTGCTCATGTTAAGAAGGTATAGGAGGTAGACAAGGCCTTCATGTGTAGTGCAGGCATGGTAGGCATGCAATAAAGGAAAAGTATCGGCATAGGTGGATCAAGGTTAGGCCACTTGATCCATGATCCTGAAAGGCCTCTTAAGGCCTCTTTATTTTGTAAATTGTGATCAAAATAGTTAAAAAAAAATGTAAACAAGACTGAGCATAAATATAATGGAATAAATTACAAACACATACTTAAAATTGTTTTAGGTTTTGTTTGGGATGACTTTCTTACTACTTCTTAAAACAGCTTTAAAGTATACAAAGTAAATTTTTTGTTATAAAAAACTGCTTTTAAAGAAGCAAAAAGAAAACGGTCCCATATGAAGCCTCAGAGAAATCCTTAGAAACATTATAGACTAACAATCTATCGATTTTTGCACAACTTGGTCCGTTCTGTCGGGCAAACGAGTGGTTTGAATTTATCTGAATAGCCGAACCCACTGACAGAGACAGAGACCATTAATTTTGCGTCGTCGGAGTTTGTTTTGCATTTTTTTCAGTGCTTCAGGGCTCTATTTATCTGTCAAAAATAAGTGGATTTCCAGTCCAACATGTAAATTATTCTTCATGGGGTAACAAGTTACGTGTCCCATGTAAAATCTTTTGCTCAACATGGCCTGAGAAATATGTGTTTGAGATGTAGAAATTCCCTCATTTTGTTTGTTAATACGCTTAAATTACAATTTCAAATCTGGGACTCATTTAGTTGCATAACGTTTTAAACTTTTTATTTTATTTTTTTTTTATTTTATAAGATGAAACTAATGAAACAAGAGTATAATATATATATATATATATATATATATATCAAGATAACATAAGCAAAACGTTAACACAAGTTTAAATATTCTCCACATTTATTTTAAAATAGATTTCCATTAATTATTTCATAATAGAGCAGATAATGAATGAAATTACAAGAAATAAATGCAAGCAAAAAAAAAAACTAAACTAAGAAAATGCAAATTAGACATTTGCAAGAGAATGTACCTTGGTGTATGCTTTTTGCTGATGATATTCTTCTTGTTGATAAGACTAGAGAGGGAGTTGAAGGTAAACTTGAATTATGGAGGTCAACTTTAGAGTCTAAAGGTTTTCGCTTGAGTAGATCTAAAACGGAATATATGGAGTGCAATTTTAGTAGTAATAGACCTAGTGAGGGGATTGTGACTTTGGGCGATCAAGTCATTAATAAGAGTACACGTTTTAGATATCTTGGATCTATTGTTCAGAGTGATGGTGAAATAGATGGGGATATTATCAGCAGAATTCAAGTTGGATGGTTGAAGTTGGGGAATGCATCGTTGCTTGTTATGTGATAGAAATGTACCCCTCAAACTTAAGGGAAAATTCTATAAGATGGTAGTGAGGCCTGCAATGCTTTATGATGCCGAATGTTGGCCTTTAAAAGAGAAGCATAATACTAAGTTAAGTGTGGCAGAGATGAGGATGCTCAGGTGGATGAGTGGCTTTACCCTTAGAGATAGGATACGAAATGAGCATATACGTGAAAAGGTTGGAGTAGCTCCAGTAGAAGATAAGATTAGAGAAAGTAGCCTTAGATGGTTTGGTCACATAAAACGGCGGCCTTGCGATGACCCGGTTAGGAGAGTAGAGGCATTAGATTTGACTTATGTTAAGAAATGTAGGGGTAAACCTAAAAAGACTTGGTTAGAAAATATTAGGAATGACCTTTCTTTATTAGATTTAAACGAGAATTTGACTTTTAATAGGACACAATGGAGAAAAAGGATTCATGTAGCCGACCCCACGTAGTGGGATAAAGGCTTGATGTTGTTGTTGTTGTTGTTGTAAGAAAATGCAAATTAGATTTATAGTGTTTCGATTAATTTGACCTATGCTTATTCCTCGAGTCCTCTACTTAGAATTTCATTAGGTTTCTCATTCTCCTTAAAGCAAAGTGGAGAAGCCTCCTCTTTTATAGGTAATGGAGATAGCCTCAGACCGCTTCTCTCCATAAGCAGCCTTCAACCTTCCTATCACCAAGATCCTAACCTCAACATGACTCACTGGAGCTCTTCTCTAAGAGATTTTATAATAATCTAAAGGATTAGGGAAATAGATCAGACTAGATAACCTTGTTGAATCCCATACTCAACTCTTTTAGTCCCTTTTAAAAGTTCTCTCAATAGTCTCTCCAATCACTCTCCCTAAACCTCTTTAAAGTTTCTCAAAACTCTTTTTTTTGGAAAACTAACAAAAACTCTATAAAAGCACTCTAAAAAAAACACTAAGATTTCTTAGTTTATGGTATTTATATAATGTTTCGAAAAGAAACCCTAAAAATGTTAGTAAAATTGTCAACTTGATCATGCAGTATAATCCATGAATCATATGATACAATTAGTTCAACTAGCCTAAAATCCTTAAAATTACTCTTTGTTTAAGAGGACTTTATAATATAAATCATACTGTATGATTAGTTTAAGTTTTTTCTTGGAAACTTTAATCATCCTTTCTAAATGGATATCATTTAGACATTCTCTATGTTCGTTTGGGCTATACCATAGGTATCATATAATATAAAATTCAATTTTATTCAAATCCTTGATTTTAGATCCTAAAATAGGTAAATATCTTAAAAGATAATGAAATTTCATACAATGCGAACAAGTTCACAGTGTACGATCAAACCCAATTTGAAATTTCCTATTTGTAGAAATAATAGATAATGGCAGGTTTGATTTCAAATAGCATATTGTACATAATATTTCATCGGATAATATGATTTGATATTTCAAAATTTTAATTTTAGTTTTTAATTAATTAGTATAACTTTGATGTTAGAATTTAAGATAATCATATTAACATCATATATAGTATGATTCAGATTATATAAAATGATGATGTAAATCTGGACCCAAGTCCTATGATTTTGATGATAACAAATATTATTGAACTTTTTACTATGCTATTTTAATTTATTGAATATCTGTTTGGTCATGCTCACTAACATTTCAGATCCATCATTCACTTGCAACTTCAATCAACTCAAAATTAGGTAGACTATGATTGAGTTTGTTTGTAATTTCAACTTCAATGTACTTTTACTTTTTTTGAGTCAAGTCATGTATATAGTGGATACCAAGCTAAGTTGCCTTGCACACACACACTCAAAGGAGTAAGTTGGTGAGTTAAAAATTTCTATTTTTTAAACTAATCATACAATACGATTTGTATTGTATTGGATGATAGATTAAAATAGAAAACCATAATTAGGGAATCTCAGTTGATTAAGAGTGATTAAAAATATTATATTGTATAATTTAGATGGTATAGGATGATATATTATAATCAACAAAATAACCGCCAACATAATTTAGATAATATTTTAATATTCAAAATATGCATTTAATCATACCATATGATCTTTATCGTACTGTATAAATCGATGACAATCAAGTCTAAAATGATAATGTGATTAAGAGTTTAATTATGGTTAAATTATTCAATTAGATCGTGTAGGACGATCAGTTACGCGATCAGAGACGATCGTATTGTACAAACCGATTCATGTATGGGATAATAATTAAATTCTACCCATTATCCAAGATGAAAAATAATAATTTTTTATGATTGTACATGATGATCCTAAAACTTGGTACGGTATGAACCGATCGATGCATGAGAAGATATTTAATCGTCAGTTATAATATAAGATGATTAGTTCAATCTTTTAAACTAATCGTACAGAATGATCGCAGGGTCGTAGAATATAATAAGAATAATCTAATAAACTGAACCCAGGCTAGTTCAGTTCATAATAACTAAAAGTATTATTTTGAGCTAATCATCAGGATGATCTTGGATCGTACTGGACGATAAAAATGCTAGATTGAAATTTAGGGCTTCCTTTTTAGGCTCTCTATTTAAGCTTCCATATTGTCTTATAAAGGTAATCTTTTGCTGTTGAGTTATTTGAGAGGGAGCTAAGAGAGAGAGTGTTAAGGAGAGCTTTGGGAGAGAAAAGATGGAGAGTTCTTATGAGGGGGAGTATTAAGAGATTCACAAGGTTACTTCAAGCAAGGTTCTTTGTCATGTTCTTCAAGCTTCTACCTTGATCATTTAGAGGCTCCCGGAAGACTTTTTGCAGCACTAGGTTCATATTTCTATGCCAACTCGAGGAGGGAGTAAAATGATTTTTTTTTTATTTCCATCACCCGGAGGGTGTAAAAGATTCATGGTTTGCTACTATTAATGGGAGGGTGTAATGCTTTTGGTTCTTCGCCACACCAGAAAGGTGAAATATGATTTTGTAAGAGCTTCTCCATCTTCCCGAGGGAGAAAAGGAGAGACACTACTTTTAGTGCAATACCTAGAACATAGGGTTCTGGGGAGTGGATGTTGGTCAAATTTGATCGAACCACAATAAAATCTAGTGTGTTCGTTCTTTTACTTTTTCAGATTTTAATTTCTATACTTTTCTGTGATATACTCTGTGGTTGAAAACTCTGATTTTATTTTTATTATGAAATTAGTCTGCTTCTATATCAAGGGATAAATTGATATTTTCAGATATTTAAAAAAAAAAAACTTTAAAAAGGGAATTTTCTTTTTGCTTATCAAAGTTTTAAATAATCAATTCACCACCCGCCCTTTTGGTTAGCCTTGAACTAGTTCTTAGAGGTTTGACAACCTTCACAAACTTTCAAAAGGTATTATAAAATGATTCAAAATCTTAAGTTTTAAATAATTTTTGTAAAATGATTAATGGTTAACTTTGGAAATCGCAATATTGATGAAAGATATTCAATTACATGACCACCTTTATATGTTAATATTCTTTTTGACTTTTGTGAAATTCACATGTCTACTTTCCTCTAATATATAGATTATCCTAAATGGATGTTAGTTCAGGAAGGATATTCTGCACCTTCACATTTTGCTAATGGCATAAAAAACTAAACTCCCTTTTTTTTAAAGGGAGCATAGAAGATGGAAATTTAGCCCAATTAAATGCTAAATATTTAAATGATTTTTTGTGAATTAAAATCTAAAGATTACATGCATGTTTCTATGTGACTACTAAACAAATTTGGGACAAAATCTACATAGCCTATGAAGGAACAAATGAAGTAAAATAATTTAGGTTTAATATTCTTCTATATGAATATCAATTATTTTGCATGAAACCTAGTAAATCATTTTTTGAAATATATATTAGGTTCACTCAGATTATTACTTCCCTACATGCCTTAGGAAGAGAACTTACTAATTATGAAAAAGTTAACAAGATCTTATGTTGTCTGCCTACTTTCTATCATGCAAAAATTATTGTTATTACTGAATTAAGGATTTAAATGTTTACTCCATTGATAGCTTACTTAGATCACTCATTTCCTAGGAGCAAGGAGTGAGTAAAAGACAGCTTATTGAATAAGAAAGAAGATAAGAAAAAATATAGCCTTAAAGGCTAACTATTATGCTAGTGACAATTCTGCATCTGAAGATGATGATGATATAACACTGATGACACGATAATTCAAGAACTTTCTAAAGAAAAAACAAAGACATAATTAACAATGGAATAATGATAAATCTAATAAAAATTCCAAAACTTCTTCTGATGTCATCTATTTTGAATGCAGGAAGCTAGGGCACATATAAACAGATAGCCCAAATTTTAAAGCTCAATCAATCAATAAAAATGGTGAAAAAAAAAAAAGCTAAGTTCAAGAAGGGCAAGCAAAGAACTTACAAGGCTTTCTAGGAAGACTCTACTTTAGACTCATCTAAAATAGAAGTAGAAGAGGAGAAAACCAACTTGTACTTAATGATAGATAATCAACATAATCATTCTAATCAAGAGGAGGTATATGTGCTTTCCGATGATAAATATTTGAAGTTTTTGAAAAAAATTCTTAATGCATATAAGAAGCTAAATAAAATGTTTTTAAGTTTGAATTCTAATTTTTTTAAAACTATTGAAAGAGCATGAATGCCTTAGGAAAGATCATTCTACAATGGATAGTAGTCATATAGTCTTACTTGATGAATTAAATAAAAGGCATCTAGATTTAACTAATAAGCATAATTCCTTAAAAGCATCCCATATTGATTTAGAAAATTCATTTAAGGAATCATAGACAACTTTATATGAAGTTGATAATTGGCAGCATGTATTGAAATTGAAAATTTAATTCTTGAAAGTGCAAATAAATTTTTACAACTCAAATTAAATACTTTCAAAGAAAATAAAAATATCATCTACACTTGCACAGTTACATAATCCATCACCACAGCATGCATAATTCAAACCTAAGAAGAGGCACCATAACCCAAATAGATTTGAAATCATTTTCGTTACATTAGATGTTTTTCTTATGGCATGCTAGGAAAAATTTTCTATAGTTGCACTAACCTATGTAGAACAAATTTTGTGTGGAGACAAAAATTGGATATACCACAACATAAAATGCATGCATTAAATTCTTTATTTAATAAGGTGGAACCCAAACTTGTTTGGGTTCATAAATATAACATTTGATAATTTTATATGGATACTCTCATAGAAGGCCTCATGAGAGCATGTAGTACTTGGATAGGGGATGTTCAAGGCACATGATAGGGGATGCAAATCAATTCATTTTGCTGGAGAATAGGGTTGAAAGTTTGTTAGGGATGTTAGGCCCTTATAAACTAGTCCCAATGCTAACCAAAAAGAGGTGAATCAATCTTTTAAAATAAATCTTTCGATCAAAAACACAAACCAAGATTCAGCACAAAGAAAACACAATGAAGAAATTAAATGCGGAAATAATAAATGAAAGAATACACCAAATTTATAGTTATTCGGTCAAACCTTGACCTACTTCCACTCCTCGGAGGCACCCTCCGAGTATTGCACTAAACTAAGTGTCTCCCCTTCAGCCCCCATAGCTAGGCGAAGAAGCCTTTACAAAATCACTTCCACCTTCCTCGATGCGGCGGAGTCGCCGGGTCCTTTCACAACAAAGAGATCTTCTTCTTTGGTGAACTTCCCTCAAGACAAGCCTTAAATCTGAAGGTACTAAGGTGCGAGCTCGCCGGAGCAACCGTGTGGAACCCCCTCCACACTCCCTTGAAACCCCCTCCAAGGATCTTCTCCCTCTCTCAAACTCAATCATTTCCTCTCTCCCTTTCAAGCTCCCTTTTCAAGTTTTCCCCAAAAGAACGAAGCTACAATGGCTGTCAAAGACACTTACAAAAGTGTCTAGTTAAAAGCTTAAATAGAAGATCTCAAAATGAGCTCATTAATACAACTTGTTGACATTATCGTCCAGGCCGATAGGAATATCATCATGGCTGATCAGTACAAATTAAGCTTAATCAACCCGGGACGATTTGTGACGATCAGATGAAAATTGGTTACATCGTCCAGATCGATAAAATATCATCCTGGCTAATTAGTTTAAAACTGAGTACAATCGTCCTGATAATCGCCCTAAATTAAAGCTGGCCGATGTTAATCATCCATGCCATCATCCCAGCCGATCCTGCTATATTCCCAAACGATGTGATCGAATCAATCAGCCTTTAATGCTTTCCAAAGATACTAGATTAATTTAGGTATAATTGAGTTAGATCATCCTAGACAATGTGGATATTGTCCAGGACGATTTCCTAAAATAAAAAATACCTAAACTGATCATGGATGTTGATTCTTTCTTAATTGAGCCTATCGTCCTGGATGATACAAGTATCATCCATGCCGATCATCTTAATAACGACTGCCTTAATAAGGATGCCCTAATTAGGGTTTCTTCTTTTGAACCGATCGTCTAGGCCGTTTATCTTAATGATGGCTGCCTTAATGAGGATGCCCGAATTAGGGTTTCTGCTTTTAAACCGATCGTTCAAGCCGATATAAATATCATCCCGGACGATGTTACCAAAATAAGTAAACTCTAGAGAACAGGTAGAAAAATCTTCCAAGGTGCATGTGTGCATAGTTACATAGCATCAGGAGCCACACCTATTACAAAAGACTCAAGAAAGGAAAAAAGGATACAAACTGACTCAGACCTAGTCTACCCAATCTTGAGCTGATTCAAAATTGTAGTCTGATCTTCTGAACCTGAAATGTCAGTTGATAAGGTAGTCGTAGAGAAATAAGAGTATTTGCTATCATCAAAATCATAAATCATAAAAATATATCTGTAACAATCTTCCCCCTTTTAATGATGGAAAATATTGCTATTTGAATTTGCAAAGAAGAAAGCATTTTCTCCTAATCTCCCTCTCACTAGAATAAAACTTTTAAAAATTGGGGAGATAAAAATTTTTTGTTGTTTTTAATTTTAAAAAAAAAATAAGAAAAAGGATACAACTTCAACAGTACGTTCTCCCACTTTGACATTATCAAAAAGAGAAGGGGCACAAACAACAAGAACAAAATGATTAAAAGACAAGAAAGACCTATGATCTAGTGAACAAAATAAATATTCTTAAAATGAGAAAGTTACATCTTGATTTTAATCAAAAACATAGTAGAATTGTTTTGACAATGCATAGCCCGAAAAAGGTTAAAATTCAAAATTTGATTATCCAAACTCTATTTCTTTTAGAGGCTAAAAACCTTTTTAATTCAATATCTAAATAATGGAATAAATTAGAGAAAGAAATAGTTATTTTTTAAAACTCCTTCTAGAAAATATATGTAATAGAAGATTAATGCACGAATTATTGAATCAGGAATTAAGATTTTCAAAATCAAGTATCGAAAGTATCAAGAGTTTTCTTAAGCTTAAAGAAGTACAAGAATGACATGCATTAAATTTTGTGGGATCATTATATGCCTTTTGATAATTGGTTGGCGCACTGCGCATCTTTTAATTTTTGATATATTTTGTGTATTCCTTTTTTTTTTTCAATTTGGTGTCGTTGCGCATTTTTTTATTTTGGCATCATTGACCAATTTTTTTGAATATGCTACCTTTCTGAATTCTTAAAAACAAAAGTAAACCCATCCTATTGACAAAGTGAATTTCTTGATTAAGAAAATTATGAGTTAGATTTAATAACATGCAAAAGATCTCTATATAATAAATAAAATATAGGGAGTTAAAAAATTTTAGTTTCAAAAACTAATTTAAAATATGAAAAATATTTTAAATCAAAAGTAGAATAAACTTTTTTAGGAAACAGAGATTGAGAGTCAAAAACACGAGTTTTGTTCCTTTGAATGTTTTTAGAGAAGTCAAACACAATTTTCATAAGAATTTAAGAAAAAATAGGAGATAGGTTTTCATTTTTAGAAAGGTGAACATGTGTGTTAGATCAAAAAAGACACATAAAAAAACTTAATGAAAAAAGAAAAGAAAGGAAAAAATAAATAAATAAAAATAGAAAATCACAAAAACAAAAGAACAAACAAAACATGCAAACATAAAAAGTACACAAAAAACACTTTAAGCATCATCTTGCTCCTGATCAGATGATTCAGAAGCAAGATCTACCCAAGAAATTTTTTGCTTTTTATTATTTTCCCAGTTTATAATTTGCTTTGCATTACCCTTTTCTTTTGGAGGAAGAATTCTCAAATTAGGGCATTGATTTTTCATATGTCCAAACTTCCTACATCCAAAGCAAATAATGTCAAAAGAAATATTAACATTCTTACCATTTTTACCTTTATTCCGCTTTTGTTGATGCTTATGCTTTGGTGAGTTTTTTAATTTTCTTGTCAAGTCATTACTTTCATCACCAGCTAAGCTACCTTTTTCTATATCTTCAGCTTTTAGCACTATCGTTTCACCTGTATCCAAAAATCTTTGACCCAAATTTTGCTCGTAGGTAATGAGTGAGCCAATCAAATTATCAATAGAATATTCATTCAAATTTTTTGATTCACAAATAGAAACAACTTTAGCATCAAACGTATCCAGTAGAGAACGAATAATTTTATAAACTTTTTCAAAATTTGAAAATTTTTTACCTAAAGCTTGCAATAATGTCACAATTTGAATAAATCTAGTATACATATCCAAGATCATTTCATAAGGTTTCATGAAAAATAATTCATAATCATGCATTAACATATTTAACTTGGATTACTTGATTTCACTAGTGCCTTCATATATGGTGTGTAGTTTATCCCAAATTTTCTTACCAATAGTGCACGTGGATACTAACAAAAAATCTTCAGAATTTAAAGCACAAAAAAATAATTTAAAGATTTTGCATTCAATTGAGCATTAATTTGTTCTTCCATATTCCATTAATTAAAAGGAATATTAGCTTTAACTCCATTTAAAACCCGTGACAGTAATGAATAATCAGTTAAAATCATATGTCACATATGAAAATCAATCGATTGCAAGAAATTAGACATACAAATTTTTTAAAAATCAAATGTAATATTTTCAAATAAAGGTAGTCTGGTGATTGAATAACCTTCCACAATATTACGATTAGAAAAATTATCCATGGATTAAAAATTTAAAAGCTTTTAAAAAATTATTTTATGAATACTACTAAATTGGTTACATCGTCCAGGCCGATAAAATATCATCCTGGCCGATTAGTTTAAAATCGAGTTCAATCATCCTGATCATCGCCCTGAATCGAAGCTGGCCGATGTCAATCGTCCATGCCATCGTCCCGGCCAATCCTGCGATCATCCCGGACAATGTGTCAAATCAATTAGCCTTTAATGATTTCCAAAATGCTAGATTAATTTAGGCATAATTGAGTTAGATCGTCCTGGATGATGTGGATATGATCCTGATCGATTTCTTAAAATAAAAAATACCTAAACTGATCATGGCGACTGATTCTTTCTTAATTGAGCCTATCATCCTGGCCGATATAAGTATCGTCCAGGATGATCGTCTTAATGACGGCTGCCTTAATGAGGATGTCCTAATTAGGGTTTCTACTTTTGAACCGATCGTCCAAGCTGATATAAATATCGTCCTGGACAATGTTGCCAAAAATAGTAAACTCTAGGGAACAGTCAGAAAATCTTCCAAGGTGCATGTGTGCAAAGTTACATAGCATCAGGAGCCTCACCAATTACAAAAGACTCAAGAAAGGAAAAAGGGTAAAAACTGACTCAGACCTAGTCTACCCAATCTTGAGCTGATTCAAAATTACAGTCTGATCTTGTGAACCTGAAATGTTAGTTGATAAGGCAGTCGTAGAGAAATAAGAGTGTTTGCTAACATCAAAATCATAAACCATGAAAATATATCCGCAACAAGGGTAGGAGGTAAGGTGACTCTTGAAGATAAGACCACCAGGAGAGTGGAGGGCTCAGGTATAATTGGCAACTTAAAAATTTTTTCACATTGAAAATGTTTTACTGGTAGATGGTTTAAAATATAATCTTCTTAGCATAAGCCAGCTCTGTGATTAAGACTTCAACATTAAATTTTTATCTACAAACTGTATTATAACCTTAAATGGAAATATTATGTTGCAAAGAAAAAGAATCAATAATATTTAAATGCTTAATTTAAATTATATTAAACATGTTAACTCTCTTTACCTCAAAATTATTGCTGATAAATCTTGGTTGTGGCATAGAAGACTTTGTCAAGCTAACATGAAAAATCTTTTAAAAATCACCCAAAAAAACTATGTGAGAGACAAACCTAAATTAGAATTCACTAAGGACCACATGTATGATTCCTATCATTCAAGGAAAATAAGTTAAATCCTCCTTCCACTAAATCAAGGACATTAATATTAACAAACTCTTTAGAAGTCCTTTTCATGGATCTCTTTGGATCCGTTAGCACTACAACACTAGGAGGGAAAGTATTTAGGTATGTGTTTATTGATGATTATTAGAGATTTACTTGAGTTACATTCATTACTCATAAAAGTGAATCATTCACAAAATTTTGATCATTCTCTACTTGGATTCAGAAGAAGCTAAGTTGTAAAATTCTGTCAATTCATTGTGATTATAGTGGAGATTTTGAAAATAAAATTTTGAAACATACTATAAGGAGCAAGGGATATATCACAAATTTTTAGCTCCCAAAACCTCTAAGTAGAATAAGGTAGTTGAAATAAAGAATAAGACCTTGGTAGAAGCCATTAGAGACACATTAGCTGAATATTCACTTTCTAGATACTTGTGGGTAGAAGTGGTAAACACAACCTGTTATGTTCTAAATAGGGTTAATGTTAAATACAAGCTGAATAAGACACCCTATGAAATCTTTAAGGGTAGGACAGCCGACCTCTCCCACCTTCATATCTTTGGATGTAATGTGTTCATTCTAGATAATGAGAAATCCCTTCTATAAAATTTTGACCCAAAATCTGAAAAAGTTGTCTTCCTAGGACACTTAAATGTTGAAAAATCCTTTAGAGTTTTCAATAAAACGATATTGGTGGTAGAGGAGACCACTCTTATAGTTTTTTATGAATATGATAATTTTGGAGGGTCTAGGGTAGAAGAAAAAGAAGTTATTGAAGTCACCCAAGGAGTATAATATGCAAATTATGAAGAAAGTGTAGAAGCTAAAAATTTCACTACCTAGAGAATAGAGATGTTCTTAAAATAATCCCAAAGAATTGATCATAGGAGACCCATATAAAGGTGATAAAACTAGTCTTGGACTTAGGAAAGAAGTTAACAACCATGCCTTTATCTCAATGATTGACCCCATAAACATAAATCAAGCACTATTTTATAAATTATGGATCCTAGGATATAAGAAGAATTGAATTAATTTGCTAAAATGATATTTGGGAGCTAGTTAGCTAGTTAAAAGACCTAAGGACTAGAATATTGTTGGAATAAACTGGGTTTTCAAAAATAAAATGAATGATTCTATTTTAGTGGTTAGAAACAAAGAAAGACTAGTTTCTAAGGGACTCAACTAGATAGAAGGGATTGACTTGGAAGAGACTTTTTCCCCTGTATCTAGACTAAAAGTTATAAGGCTGCTACTAGCTTTTGCCTACTTTAAGGTATTCGAACTATATTGAATGGATATTAAAAGTGCCTTTCTGAATGACGTAATAAAAGAAAATGTGTATGTTGAACAACCCTTGGGCTTTGAAAACTCATAATTTCTGAATCATGTGTTGAAATTAAAAAAGGCATTATATGGATATAAAATAAGCACCTAGAGCATGGTATGAAAGGCTAAGCAATTTCTATTATATAAAACCTTTATTAAGGGGAATTTATACACCACCCGTTTTCCTTCAAAAAAAAAAGAAGAAAAACTACTCATTGTTCAGATCTATATTGATGATTTTTTCTTTGGATCTTCTGATAAAAAACCATGTGATGAATTTTCTAAAATAATGAGTAAGGTATTTGAGATATGTATGATTGGAGAAATGACCTACTTTCTTAGATTTAATATAAGGTAGAAGGATGGTATAATTTTTCTTAGTGAGTCAAAATGTATTAAGGACGTCCTTAAAAAGTAGGAAATAGATAAGGCCAAGGAAATAAACACTCCCTTGAGTTCTACTATTCAGTTAGATAAGGAATTAAATGGAAAATTAGTTCATAAAAAATACATAGGAATAATTGGATCACTTCTTTACTTGACTAATAACAGACCTGATATTTTGTTTATTATTTTTCTCTATGCAAGTTTTTAGGCTAATCTAAATGAGTCACATCTGACTACTATTAAGATAATCTTTAGACATATCTTTGGGACCCAAAATTTAAGGATCTAGTATCATATACACAACTCTTCTTTAGAAATCATTGGATATTCTGATTTAGACTATATTGGATGTAAGGTTGATAGAAAAAGAACTTTTGGAACCTCTCAATTTATAGGATAATATTTAATATATTGGGCTAGTAGAAAATAGAACTCAGTAGCCCTGTCCACTGTAGAAGTTGAATATATAGCATTAAGAAGTTATGTGGCACAGGTCCTTTGACTAAAGAAACAAATCCTTGATTTAGGACAACCTGTTGGCACCATTCCAAACTTATGTGATAACACTAGTGACATCAATATTTCAAAGAATGTAATCCAACACTCTAAGATAAAATATATAGACATAAGATGCCTACTCAGGGCTTCAGCTACCCGATTGTCCTTGCCTGGTTTGTGCTTGATGGTAAATGAAAAATGTTGTAAAAACATAACCCATCGGGCATGTAATCTATTAATGGTGTGTTGGCTATTTATGTATTGTAAAGCTTTATTGTCACTACATAATATGAACTCTTGATGTAATTAATATTGCTCCCATTGCTTCAACGCATGAATAATAACATAGAACCCTTATTAGTAAGCGGTCCACTTCTGTCGTACCGGGCATAACTTTTCACTAAAGAAAGCTATTGGTCTACCTCCTTGGGTGAGCACGGCTCCAATGCCAATCGAGGACGCATCAGTCTCAACTATAAACAAGTTGTCAAAGCTGGGATGTGCTAAGACAGTGGCCGAGCTTAAGGTTTATTTGATTTCTTCAAAACTGATTTGTTGTTCTAGTCCCCAATGAAATGTTTTAGCCTTAAAATAGTCAGTTATTGGTGCTGTTATGATACTGAAATTTTTGATAAATTTTTGGTGGAAATTCACTAGACCGTAGAAGCTTCGCACTTCAAAGAAAGACTGCGGTGAAGGCCAATCAAGGATTGCTGCTACCTTTTGAGGATCCATGTGAACTCCTTCTGTCCGAAATGACAAAGCCCAGGAACCACACCTTAGAAGTGGCCAGTTCACATTTAGGGAGATTAATAAATAATCTATGCTTTTTAAGAATCACAAATAGAGTTTGCAAATGTTGCAAATGCTGGTGCCAATCAGAGCTGTATACCAATATATCACCAAAGTATACGATACAAAATTTGCCCAGAAATGGCTTCAAAATCTCATTCATCATCCTCATAAATGTGGAGGGTGCGTTACATAACCCAAAATGTCATTACATTTCACTCGTACAAACCATGGGGAAATTTTGAAGGCCGTCTTCCACTCATCTCTTGGGGCGAATGTGAATTTGGTAGTAGCCACTTCGAAGGTCTAGTTTAGAGAACACGAATGACCCCATTAGCCAATCTAAGAGCTCCTTGACTCATGGCACCAAAAATCTATACTTTACTTTGATCTTATTGATTGCCCGACTGTCAATGCTCATTCGCCACTTACCATCTTTCTTCGGAACTAATAATACCGGCACTGCACAAGGACTCATGCTTACTTGTATCAATTGTTATTTGAGGAGGTTGTCAACTAGTTCCTGTAGGATGACTTGCTTGTTTGGATTGAGCTGGTAATGTGGCAGATTTGGTAACGTGGCTCCAGGTATAAGTTCTATTTGATGATGTATATCTCTCAGAGGAGGTAGTTCGGATGGCAATTATTCGGGTAGCAGATCCCGGTATTGCTATAAGAGTTTGTTCAAGTCAGCATGTAATTCAACTTGCTGTGAAAGTGGATTCAGCTCCGTGACTAGAAGCACAAACATGGGATCAGGCTCTCTCCAGCAGTGTAGTAGCATTGATCCTGTTATAATATGCAAAGCTATTTGTTGGAATAGACCTGCACTTTGTGGCTTTGGCTTCGGTAGTCCCGGCAGCAATCTCAAGCGTATTCCTTTCCAATCAAAAGAGTACACATTGGCGTGACAATAGTAAGTGGTGCCAACATCGAATTTCCATGGCCTTCCCAAGATCAAATGACAAATGTCCATTTCTAAGACGTCTCACAGAACATCGCAAACATATTGTTTGCCTATAGAAAAAGTCACTCGACATGATTTTGTAACCATAATATCTACCCCCTTCTTACCCAACCTATTTTATAAGGTTGCGAATTTTTGGTAGTTTTCAACTATAAATTTTTAAAAACCGACCAAAAGACTCACATTTTTAGTGCACCCACTGTCAATCAATAGGTTGCACACCCTCCCGACTTATAGTGCATCGAGTCCTGAAAATGGCATGTCACTGAGACAAAGTGTGTTGGCGCGGTGCTGAAAACAGTTTTTCCATGACATACAGCATCGGCTCTCCTTCATCTGCCGGGATATCTTCTACATCACCCTCCTTGTCTCCTTCATTTTTCAGCTTGCTCAACATCCTCTTGACATTCTGCTATCTACAATTGCTGTCTTTGAGGGCATTCGTTTGACTTATGGCCGGGTTGGAAGCAACAGAAAACATTTGAGTGTGTATTCGGCTTAGTGTAGGGGTTGTCTTTAGCTGAAGACTTTGGCCTCAATTGATTCTTTACTTCATTCATAACATGAGCCAGGGTGGGTGACTGATTGACTGGAACACTACTGGACTGAGGCTTTGAAGCGGGCATAGCATTTTTGCTAGCTCTGATATTAGTTTCCTGCCAGAGATGCCTTAGTGTAAGGAGTCTTGGTGTGCTGGTTTTGCTGCAATTCAGCTTTCATAGCAAAATTTAGAGCCTGGCGCATTGACCAAATAGAGTTTAGATCTAATCGATCTAGAATACTATCCTTAAGCCCTCCAATGTATCTGGCTACCAATTGATTGGCAGACTCATTAAGGATTGTTTTTATAGCACTCAACTAGTTAAACTCCTCAGTGTACTCGCTCACCGACCTTGTCCCTTGAACACAATGCTGATACCTTATATAGAGTATCTGTTCAAAATCGGTGGGTAAGAATTGTGCCCATAACAACTATTTCATTCAGCCCCAGGTACGTACTCTACCCTTGCCTTCCCTTTGCCTCATTAGCAGAGTTTGTGCCCACCAAGCACTGGATCCTCCCTTCAATCGTCATGCTACATACTTCACATGCCGTTCGGGGTCAATCTCCATATACTCAAAGAAATTCTCAATTGCTTTCTCCCAATCTAAATAGTCCTCAATGTGCAAATGGACATCAAAAAAAGGAATATCTAATTTGACCTTGAATTCTGCATGAGTATACTGCTGTTGCACAGGCCTTCGGCGTCTATGATAATCTCCGTGTGAGGTCGATCTCGCACATCCTCGTCACTAGATTCCATTAAGTCATTTCCATGAAACATTTGCAATTCGTCTTCTGAATCAGAGAGTTCCTGGTTATAAATAGGAATGGGGTGCGGATTGCGGGGCGGAATCTCTCCGCGTTGGGAACATGCCGATTTGTCGGCTTTTCTTCCCTTGGGTAAGGTTGCAGTGGCTGTCCTGCTCTTAGGAGATTGAACTCACGACGGATATCCACTGTTAATCTATGCACATCAGCAGCTAGCTCATCTAGTCGGCGGTTCACGCCGTCCTGTTTGGTCCATAACACCTCCAAGCTCCAGACCTCCTCCGTAGTTGGTGCCTTGCCGCGATCATTCATCCTTCAGGTATTGGCTCTGATACCACGCTGATGCCACCGGATCGCCACAACCTGCAAAATGATCACAAGAAATACAAGAAAAATAGAACATATGTTTTGTAGAAGAAAACCAAAGTTTCTTTGTATTGAGTATTACTGAAAAGCTAACTATCCTCATCATTTTCTTTCCTATATATCTTTCTTCCTATTGTTGAAAAAGGAAAACATACTCTATCATAAGCAAGTGATGCGTTAAAACAGATAGGGAAATATAAGATAGTGGGAAGCAGGAAAAAGGATGGGAGTTTGTTATAGCAATAAGATGTCTAGTTACTCCCTTTAGTGAACGTGCTCTGCATCAATACTACTCATTCAAAAATGATGTTATTTGCAAGGCTTTTAAAATCGGACCGGTCAATGAACCGGAAGAAGAAGACGTTAGAGATTTGATGGTTCGACCGGGGTCGAACCGGCCGAACCGAATGATGTAATAAATATTTATTATATTTAAATATTATAATAATGACACAACTATTTATAAGTATTATTTAAATTTAATACAATTAACATAAAAATAATGTTATCATTCAAAGTATGAGACAAAAAATTAAATTAAAAAAAACTATGAAACATAAAAACTTATATAATTAAGTAAAATAATTATTTTAAAATCTCACATAAAAGCAAAAAAAAATTTAAATCTCATAATTATAAAAATTTACACTCATAAAAATATGATAATTTTAAATTTGAATATTTTTAAAATTTTAAATTTAATTTATATATAACCATATAATTTTAATATATATTATTATTAATTTATGTTACATATTTAATATAAATTTAATTCTAACATAAGTTTATAAATTTAATATAAATTATTCTTATTTTATATTATATGATTAAATATATTTTTACATGTTTATGATATATTGTATACAAAAATTATTTTATAAATTTATATCTAAAAATCATTAATAAATAAATAAAATTATTAATGATAAATTATTTTTTATTATGTATAAATAAATAAATTTTTATTGTTAACTAATAAATAATTATCACTCACATAAAAAATAATTAATTAAAAAATATGTTTAAAAATAGATTTTATACCCATTATATATGCTATGAACTCATACACTTCTCATCTCTTTTCTTTAGTCCCACATCCCTTAGAAACACTTTCTTGCTACTGTTTATATAGCATATTTAGATTCCTTGCACAAATAGAGCACATGGGGAGGTCATATGAAGATGTTTCATGATGCTTTAAGGACAAAAATACTTATTATATAAAATGTATTTAACTTTAATTAAATATTTTTAATATATATTAATTTATTTATTTAAAAAAATACTTAAAATTTATGTTCAAAAATAACTGGACCGGTTCGCCGGTTGAACCGGGGTTCAGTCCGGTTCTTTGCAGAAGCGGTTTTAGGGCTAAACCGGACCGACCTTGTGACCGGTTCAGGGTTGAACCAGTCGAACCTGCCGGTCCAGTTTGGTTTTTAAAGCTCTGTTTATTTGTTATTTGCAAATAAATATATTTAAATTAAAACAAAAATATTGAAAAGCTTGCATTAAAATTTAATTGAAGCATTTTAAAATTGATGCTCCTTCAAATAAAGAACTATAGAATCTCTCCTCAATATTTGAACTATGTTAAATGTTAGCAAAGTGGAAGTTTTTTATTTTATTGCTTCTTATTGGACGATTACTTTGGCATGTCTTCAATATAACTTTTTAATTATAACATTTGAATGTATTTTTTCATTTCTGTATATTATTAAGAAAAAGTTGCAAAATAAGACGGAGGATGCTTTCTTACAAATAAATGATTAAATATGATGAGAAAAGTATTACAATTAGTTTTGAGGTATTATAAATCAATGACGACCTTAATGTAAAGAGGAGTAATTATGGACAATTTAAGATTTCTAATCAAATGTGGTAGATAAAATAAATATTTTTTTTATGTTTTTTACAAAAAAATTTAATTATTTCTTATTATTAACATAAGGTGATTTTACCAAGTATTTTCTTATTTCAACTCGATTACATCAAGGATCAGCCTTAAGCCCGTATCTTTTTGATTTAGGCATGGATATTCTAACTAGATAGTTAAAGAGGTTGTATTTAGGTGTATGCATTTTACTGATCATATTCTTCTTGTTTATAAAACTAGAGAGGGGGCTGAAGGTAAACTTTAATTATGGAGGTTAACCTTAAAGTCAAAAGGTTTTTGTTTGAGTAGCCCTAAAACTAAATATATGAATTGTAATTTTAGTTGTAAAAGATACACTGGGGGATTATGAATTTGGGCAGTCAAGTCAGTAATATGAGTAGATGTTTTAGATATGTTGTCTCTATTGTTCAAAGTGATGGAAAAATAAATGGTGATATTATTAGTAAAATTCAAGTTGGATGGTTGAAGTGGACGAATCCATCAAGCTTTTTGTGTGATAGAAAAGACCCCCTCAAAAGTAAGGGAAAATTCTATAAGATGGTGGTGAGACCTACAATGATTTATGGCACAAAATGTTGCCCATTAAAAGAGAAGCATAATTTTATGTTAAGTGTTATAAAGATGAGGATGCTTAGGTGGATGAGTGGATTTACTCTTGGAGACAGGATACAAAATAAGCATATACGTGAAAAGGATGGAGTAGCTCCAATGGAAGATAATATTAGTGAGAGTTTCCTAAATGGTCACAAAAAGTGGAGGCCTTCAGATG
The DNA here is from genome assembly GCA_019514585.1 of Dendrobium officinale. NCBI lineage: Eukaryota > Viridiplantae > Streptophyta > Magnoliopsida > Asparagales > Orchidaceae > Dendrobium > Dendrobium officinale. Next base: position 65,382,756 of record CM033683.1, on the reverse strand, counting down.
ACCTTGTTTGGCTTATGTTAGAATTTTTTTTTAATTTATTATTATTATTATTTTTGCTTATGTTAGATAAGGAAGAGATAGACCTAAAAAGGCTTGGTTAGAAAATATTAGAAACATTCTTTCTTTATTAGAGTTAAATGAGAATTTAACTCTTAATAGGTCAAAATGGAGAAAAAATATTAGTTTCGCTGACCCCAAATAGTATGATAAAAGCTTGATGTTGTTGTTGTTGTAATTTTTTATCAAGATATTTTAATTTAAAAAATATCAATCATGTAAGTTTACATACCAATAAGTTCAAGTTTAGAAAAATGTATCGCCATGTTTTTTTTTTTTTTTTCCTTTTCTCATTTTATCAAGCAAATGTTCATATGTATAAGAAGGATAATGTTTAATACAAATTAACAAGTCAAACCAACATTAAAGTCAAAAGGAGAAAACAATGAAAGAAACAAAAAAGGGAATGTTAAGGGCCACAATAAGCCACATCAAATAATAAGACATGATTTCATCACAATGCCAGTAAGGATTCATTAAGCTAAAAAAATATCAAAAATGGAATTTTTAAAGAGAAAAATAGTTAACATTATGCGAGTAAAAGTTCTAAAAAAGAAAATAAAATTATGAAAAAAAAAAGAGGAGTAGAGTGAAAGTATAATTCGCATATACACATGTATGGGTGGCTCAATCTAAGGCAATAGTAATTGTCATTAGAGTTATTGAAGGAAGCAAAGGCAATGATAGGTATCAAACTACCAGGATAAGAAATAATTAAGCTATTCTCATCATCATTAAACAAAAGAAGAGAAATTCCAGCAAAAGCGTAGGGTTATATAGAACCTAGTAAGTGGCATATAACCTTAAAATAATATTGTAATTTTGTGTAGGAGGCAACAACCCAAGCCTACAAAAAGTGGTAACAACCAAGACATTCTGAAAGTAAATAGATTAATAGTTTTAAAAGAAGGAAAGTATTTTTAGTGTTTCATATCTACAACCTAACGAAACATATAACCCTAATTTTCTTTTAATATAAATATTCTTCAATAAATCAACAACCTTAATAACAATAGTAGTTTTCATATTCCAACTAAGAGGCAAAATATAATGAGGATATATTAATTACTTAAGAGTTAAAATTCTATCAACCGAAATTATATAAAGTCTCCATTTCTCACAAAAAAAATAAAAAGACTAATTCTCTAGATGGTGATTTGTGTGCAACTTACAAATAATAACAAACATAATGTAGGTAGGTAAGTAAGTCATTAACAACAAATTAATGTATAATATTGTAGAAAAAGTATTGAAATGCTGAGAAATCAATACATATAATCCAACAAACATCCTTATTATTGAAATATATGCTTTTAATTAAAGTAGAAATTTTAATTTTAAATTTCCAAATTTCTCACTTATGGTAGATAGCAAAATAATTTTTTTCGGCAACTATATTTAGCTTATATTTAAATTCTTCAAAATTCTATAAGTCCCTTCCATCCAAATATAATAAATGATAACAGATGTTGCTAATAAGTATAACTTTCTAGTAATTGGAAAGTTTAATACATCATCATATTGAAGAACTTGATATAGATTATAACTTAGTGAAAGAAGTTTTCCTTAAGAAAATAGTTCTTAAGCAGGTTTAGCAAAAGTCACAATCAAATAATAAATGAGAGTGAGAATCATAATGTCTAGCTAAAACATAATAATGATCAACATGAACCCCTCGATTTGCTAGAACATCTCCAAGTATCAATCTTCCCACTATTGTATTCCAAGCAAACTTGCCAAACTTGACTACACACTCTTTAAACTGTATGTAGTTATTCAAACATACCCTTGGTGAACTAGCATACATAGGAAAATATAAATCTTTTTAGAAGGGATCTTTACCATTCATATGGTAGCATTGTTTAGAGTTCTATAATTAACTTGAATGCTCTTATTATATAGAATGCATGCGTTGCTAGTTGCATTGGATAATTTGGAAAAATGCGGAGCTCCATCCTTAATGAAGTGTCTGACGACACTATTTTCGACACAATTAAGCCCAATTTAAAAAAAATCTATGCATAAATATTATAAAAAGTAAAGGTAGAACCAACTATAATTTAGAGGGTGCGTAAATTCATTACATTAATATCAAATCAAAGAGTTGCACTTCATTATGAATGATAAATTAAAAATAAATTACAAATTTTGCATTCTATTTTACATTTTTTAATAATGTGACACTATAACTTCAAAGGAAATCAAGTCAAATACATATTTATCAATGTACAGTACTAGGCAATAATTGAACCAAATATCACCCATTTTACTGCACATTCAATACTTAATAATCATTATTATCGAAAAGCTCTCTCAACTGTAGCAGTAGTAACTAATAAAGTAGGCCAAGATAAAAAGCCTCTAAACTAGGAACTTTTATTTGGTCCGGTGAATGTACGCAGCTCTAGGTTCGGCCACCAATCTTATAACGACACGTAGCACGCAAAATACTGCGGACCCGACCCGAAGAATAGTGGGTTTGGCACACCTGCGTATTTTAAATCCTTGACGACCCGAGAAACAACCTGTCATCTTTTCGTTAAAAATTCAAATAGATACTTACATTTTCATTGGGATTTACTGGAATCAAAGTCGAAGTGACTTCCTGCAACATTCATTTCCTTCGTAGTTCGAAAGCATTTCCCGTGAGTTCGACGCAAATTATATTTGTTAAGACGGTAGCTTGCATTAAAAATAATAACATCCCCAAAATAGTCGTAGTCAATTATCAACATTCCATCATCCCAAAAAAAATTTACCAACCTGTCTTCTTCATCAGTTTGTACATCCCATGCAAACAGGTGGTCTGTAGCTGCCTGGTCTTAAAACATTTTGATTAGCGAATCGTTGTCCCCATTTTCAATTTTTGCTTTTTTTCTCCGTCTGAATATAGTTGTATGCATCCCTTTTGGTAAATCCCAGATTGGCCACACCTCCCACCTCATCAAAAAGATAGGAAAAATGCATTAACTGTTCTTATGCCAGCTTCAGACATTGATTTCAAAATAGAGGCATTCTCTTCACTGATGTCCCTAGATGATCTCAGCAAATGTTGATCATCCGGATTTGCCAATTCATGATTATGACACTCTACCAAATTTTTCATCATCTAGATTCCATCTTCACTAACAAAAAATCTAACCATAGCGGGACATCCAGTTCTTGTAGTCGACTTTTGAAATTTGACCTTCTAATTTTTTTTCTGTATCTCCTTCTTGAATCCGGCTTTGGAACAGACAAAAACCTTTGATTTAATCTTCCTTGAATTCGGCCAGAATGAATGATGTTCTTTCCGAACACTAAAACCATGTGAATGAGAATATTGGCATTATTTAAAATATGCTTCCTTCTCATATTTGTAAACTCTTGTGAAACAAAATTTTTAAGTATTATAAATTAGTACCAACCAATTAATACCGAACAATATCACAATGCTTGCATACCTAACAATACCGACTTTTGACGACACTATAATCTCGGTACACCAACGGTAATTCTCTATAATATCAGTACAAGTGAGACATAGTTGGCTAAAAGAAACAAAAAAATGGACCATACCGAGTTTTACATCTAAATACCGAGTAGTACCGAGTTATCTAAAGACACAGTACAAACATATGGTAGTTATCTAAAAGCTCGGTACAATCATATAGTAATTTCATAACGACTGCTAACCGACCAATATGGATTTTTAATGGAACTATTTTCTCGATACAACTACGGTACTTATCTATAATCTCGATACACCTACGTTACTTATCTATAATCTCGGTACACGTACGTTACTTATCTACAATCTCGGCACACCTACGGTACTTATCTACAATCACAGTAGAAGGTAGACATAATTTCCAAAAAGAAACAAAAAAAATGTACCATAACGAGTATTACGTCAAAATATTGAATATTACCAACTTATCTAAAGGCTCGGTACAAACATTTGGAAATTATCTTAATGCTCGGTCCAATCATATGGCAGTATTACATTGATTGCTAACCAATCAATACTGAGTTCTGACCAAAATATTATCTCGGTACACCTACGGTGCTTATCTATAATCTCGGTACAAGGAAAACCTAATCTCGTACACCTACATTTCTTATCTATAATCTTGGTACACCTTCGATAGCTATCTATAATCTCGGTACAAGGTAGACACAATTGGCAAAAATAAATAAAAAATGGTTCAAAATGAGTAGTACGTCTAAATACCGAGTAGTATCGAGTTATTTAAGAGCTCAGTACAAAAGTATGGTAAATGTCAAAAATCTCGGTGTTACGTTTACAAAACGAACAATACTATATTGGTACCAATCAATACTAAAACATTCTCTCTTTGTACCAATATGGTACCGAAAGATTAACAGAATGAATTGATGATACGAAGCTGGTTAAGAAATTTCTTGTATAAATCTAAAAATTCTTCATCCACATTATACGTGCCGAATGTTTCGTCGAAATTGTCTAACTCTTCCAAAGGAATTGTCGTAGTTTTCTCTTCCATCTCCTTCAATCCTTCGCGAAAACGTTCTCTTCGTTTTGTAAACCCTAAATACTATATAACGTTCCGTATTCATAACCTAGTCTGCCAAAACTTTATTAAACATTCTAATAAGCCGTGGGTTTTTAAATTTTTCCCGCCAGTTTAAAAGTAATTAGTGAAAAAATCGTGACTAATCAATAAAGCACCACAGGTTTGGTTCAGGCATTCGGGCTTCTACGTGGTGCTATTTTAGTGGCGGTCGAACCTAAACTATGTCCGGTCAGAGGACGTAATAATTGTTCCTAAACTAGGGGACATAAAGCATCTTTCTTAACCTTAAATATTTCTTTTGCAAGATAAAACATTTTACCCAAAGATCAAAACTCTTATCTTATATGCATATCAATAATCTATGTGGACAACTTATGTTCAAGTATCACAAGTTCAAACCTAAGAAAAATCAGTAGAATATAACTTTGCAAGCTGGTTAGTTTCTATATATTCTAATTAAAAAATTAATCACTTTGATTAAGACATGCCACTCAAAGAAGTAATTTAGTGTTGGTTTTAGAGAAGCAATTATTTAGTTCTTGGATTAGTATATTTATAATATTATAAAATAAATCAACACAATAGTGATGCAAGTTTGTTATTGCTTCACTTCTCCATATCAGCCATTTAGAAGAGCAGCTTTAACTAATTATTTATCATGTACTCAAGCATCCATAACAATTTCAAGCTCTTCTAACACCGAAGCATACATTTTTTTTAGCTTAATTAAAGTGTGAAAGTGGATTAGTGCACCTCCTTGCAAAGTGTTCAATTTGTTCAAACCTCTACCACTATTCAGCTACCCAGTAGCAAGATGAAAAACTATTAAATATGTTGAATGGCTTTAAGAGTGTCACCAAAGTTCCAACAGTGTTGAATTCTTTTTCTTACTCCTTTTCTTTTATTAAGGTTGAAGGGAATGCTGTTGCGCAGGCTATGGCTATTTTGGGTACTATGCTTAATAGTTTTGAATGATCTCCCTCTTTTTCAGCTGCCAGTTGATGTTCAGGGTCATGTTAGATTAGATCAAATTGGTTTACCTTATGTCTTTCATTAATTTTGGTGGTTGTGGTTCTTTTCTTCTCTGGGGGTTGCAGTTTTGCATCATTATCCTAGTATTTTTGTAGTTTCTTCTAGCTGGGCGTGGTTCTACCTGTCGCTGGCCTGGTTTATTTTGGTGGATTCCTGATTACTAAACATTTTAAATTGTTCAGCCTGTGGCTTTCGGGTACCTGTTGTTGTTTATACATTATCTGGGCGATGTTTACTATTGAGCTCTATTGCGGGTTGGACACTTTGTTGGAGCCTGGGACGTCAATTCTGCTTCCAGCTTTCGGTGCTGGAATAATTATTTGTTTGGTTGGTTGAACTCCTGGTATGCTTCCTTACAGACTTTTCTTGCTCTCTCTCTCGGATGGGTGTTTGTATTTCATTCTCTTCTGGAGGCCGTCTTACTAATATCATAAAACGGTTTTGATGGTTATATCCTTAGGTTTACAATTTATTTAATTTTTACTATTATATTGCTTTTTTTGTTGTTTGGTGGGCTTTGTGTTGTTCTTGCAGGTTTTTTGTGCAGGTTTTAAGTATTATAGGATTTTTGTTGGGAAGCATATCGTTTCAGTAGTAGTTAGCGCGAGGACATTTTAAGGACTTTGTACTATTTACCTTTAATTAACGCGTTGGCCCCGCCGTGGGTTTTCTTAAAAAAAAAAAGTTCCAACAGTGTTCATGATTGTTGAAGTCATCTCGAAAGAAGATTTACTTGTCAATGATTCCTTACTATATCCACTGAAGAAAAGTTAGAGAGCAAAGCAATGAACATAGAATGCCTTTGAAATATCTAACATTATTAGTGCCTTGAAACCATTGAACTCCCCTCACATATTAGATGCTCCATCATATCATTGGCCCCGTATGATATACTCATTGAATTAGATGCAAGAGCTGCATTAAGTGCAAAAGTAATAGTTGAGGGAACATGTTGTATACCTTAACTTCAAATTTGAACTAGCATTTATCAATGTAACTTTCTTTTACTTTGTTCTTATGATTAGCAAGAAAATGAAGTAGCTCTAAAAAAATTTATTTGATTATTTGATCTAGAGGACTAATCATGGACACAAAAGGATATATAATCCCATATGTAGAAGAAAGCACACACATTTTACTACTGGTGCTAGCATGATCTGATTTTTTTTGTCATCCTAGTTCAACCATAAAATAGAAATACTATGTTTTTTATTCATCATAAAGTCCTCACATTTCAATCTTGCCTTATTGTGTGCATTGTTATATTCTCTAACTTGGCCTACAAGTCTTTCTTTTCTCTTCCATTTCTTACACCTTTCACCAAAAAATGAATCTCTACCACCTTGCATGTAACAATTTGTTCTTGGGGCTTAAACAAGTAACAATAAAGACAAAATGGAGCATCTTTCTAAACACTATATTCTAACCACATAGGATATTTCTCGAAGCATTCTGCATTAAATTTGAATGCCACATTTCTAATCTTTTTTTGGGGGATGTCATGGCATTTCGGTTGATATGTCCCTTTAAACAAATAAGTTTGACAAACTTTATTCTTCTCATTCACATCCATAACTCCAAATAAATAACCAAAGCATAGGACATGTAGGAAGATTGTTGATATCAATCTATATACATTCTTTTCTCTTCAAATATTGATCAATGTATTAAAGACGAGATTCAAGAATGACTATTTTTTCAAATTTTTGGCTTATGTGAGTTAAACTCTTATTAGTAACTAATATTCGATCAATTTTTAAATTATGTATAATATTCATATATATCCCTAAGATATTTGGTTATCTATATCACACAGAAAAAATTAGCCCACAACCATTCATAACCACACTCCGACTATATACTAAGAATATGAAAGGGGTTTGAAGTAATTAATAATGACTTTGATATAATTGAGAAGCAATGTTTATTTATTTTTAAGATGTTTAATAATGCTATTTTATTTTGCATTTTGTTATCTAATTACAAGTTCTTACTATATTATGTCAATGGTTAAGACCATAAAATCACTTTTTTTCATGTCGTAGGTTGAAACCGGCATGGCTCACTGCATTCTTCTTTAGGATTAAAATATAACAGACATCTGGCTTTTGGCTTAAGCAGAATGGTTCATGTGCCTAATAAAATCATGTTTTCATGCATAACAAACTAACTAATATTACCAACATTTATATGAAATTAGATAGTCAAATTTTATTACAGTTGCACAATAAAACTATATATGGAGCTTGGTCGCATATCAACTAATTCCCTAATCACTACTTGAGGTTTTTTCGCCTGCTAGGGTTTGCGCCCTTTTAGGGCTTTTGCCCTATCCGCCTCCGTTCGATCCCAATTTTCGTCTCCGGCAGTACATTTTCCATGGCAAAAAAATGTTTGACCCTGGTTTCTTGGTGGGTAAGCAATCTAAATCATTCAAAGATGTTTTATCTGGTTCCAATGAGTCGAAATATTTTTCGGACTTTCGTATTTCTTCGATTCGAGGTATGCCGGCGTTGTGGTTTTCGGAAGATGAATTTTTGCATCTTGCTAAGCCATTTGAGTTTTCTTTGGTGGGAAAATTTCCCCTTAAACGGCTGGATCAAGCTAATGTGTTAATCAAATTATCTAATGATTCTATCCGTAGGTTTTTTTTCAATCTGAAGTTGTCTGGGGATTTTTCTGTTACTCTGTTGGATCAAGCTAATGTGTTAATCAAATTATCTAATGATCTGGACTATGGTAGGGTTTTTGCTCATCGTTCCTACTTTGTTTATGGCTGTTTCATGAAAGTTATAAAATGGTCTCCTCTTCTGGACCTTTCGGAGGAGTCGCCGATCGTCCCTGTTTGGCTTTCCTTCCCGGGTTTGCGTCCTCACCTCTTCTCTTCCTATATTCTTTTTTGGGCTGGGTTCGATTTTTGGTCGCCCGATTCAAACCGATAATGCCACGGCCTCTAGTTCCCGCCCCTCTGTTGCTCGTGTTCTTGTTGAAATTGATGTATCTAAATCATACCCTGATTCTTGCGCGGGAGGGGACCGTAGAAGAAGATGATCCTGTTATTTTATGTTTTTTTTCCTTTTTGCTTCGGGTTGCCTTACTGCTAGGTTTTCGTTGTGTTCTTTTGGGGGCTATGATGTGGCCGGGGCTCATACCCCTGTCGTCGAGCTGGTGGCAACCTCTGGTGTTGGTCGTTGAGTCTGATTATTTTGTGGGAGCTGACTTCATCTGATTGGATAGTCCATGCGAGGTTTCGGGGGTGGTGGAAGCCTTGGCCGTGCACTGAGCCCAATTTAGGTTGTTAACTGCCTTAGTCTTTTTATTTTTGAGTCTTTAGCTGTTGTAACCGTTTCCTGGGTTTTTAATAAAAGTTCTTATTACAAAAAAAAAAAAAAAAAAAATCAACTAATTCCCTTGACAATAACTCACATGCTCTACTATATTAGAAGTTTTGCCTAATTTACATAGGTTAATCACTTTCAAGATTATTTCAAACTTCCAATATAAAGATGAAAAGAATAGACTTCAATAATGTTAGAGGTGTTCATAACAAATAAAACCACAAAACATTCATCATGAAACGCCATGCCAACTAGTGGTACAACTGAGTTAAGCCGACTCGAGCTCGACTCTTTAACGAGCTCGCGAATCGAGCTTATTGAGTATCGAGCTCGAGTTCGAGCAAAATTTTGAGCTCAGTGTATTATCGAGCTCGAGTTCAGTACAAGTTTTGTTCGGCTCGAAAGCTCATCAAGCCTGCTCGATTAAAAGTCGGAGTGGTGGAATCAGGAATGCGGTTTTCATATATTTGAAATTTAAATATCGGTCTGGCTGTGCCCTCTGGACCGGGCGAAAATTGAACCGGGTTCGTCATTTCTTGTGGAGTGTGACGTCTGTTGGAAGAGCTAGGGCTTGCCCTCTTCTTCGTCTGCCGTTCTACCGGTTCTCAAGCAAAAGGCTTCAAACCGTTCATTGAGAGAGAGTTGTAAGTTTTGTTTAGGAGTTCTATTCTTTTTTTTTTTTCTTTCTTTACATATATATATATATATATATATATATATATATATATATATATATATATATATATATATATATATATATATATATATATATATATATATATATATATATATATATATATATATATATATATATTTTGTGCTGAAGTTCTTTTTTTTTTTTTGTATGATCCATTTATGTTGGGTGATGTGAATTTTTATTTTTTATTTTTTTTCCTTCAGATCCATAACATCTGTTTACGAGAACTGCTGTTGCAAGTTAAGATTCAAGTTTTGTTCGGCTCGAAAGCTCGTCAAGCCTCTCGATTAAAAGTCGGAGTGGTTTTTTTTTTTTTTTTCTTCATATATATATATATATATATATATATATATATATATATATATATATATATATATATATATATATATTTTTTGTGCTGAAGTTCTTTTTTTTTGTATGATCCATTTATGTTGGGTGATGTGAATTTTTATTTTTTTTATTCTGTTTACGAGAACTGTTGTTGCAAGTTAAGATTCAAGTTTTGTTCGGCTCGAAAGCTCGTCAAGCCTGCTCGATTAAAAGTCGGAGTGGTTTTTTTTTTTTTTTTTTTCTTTATATATATATATATATATATATATATATATATATATATATATATATATATATATATATATATATATATATATATATATATATATATATATATATATATATATATATATATATATATATATTTGTGCTGAAGTTCTTTTTTTTTGTATGATCCATTTATGTTGGGTGATGTGAATTTTTATTTTTTATTTTTTTTCCTTCAGATCCATAACATCTGTTTACGAGAACTGCTGTTGCAAGTTAAGATTCAAGTTCAAAAGGAGAGGTAGCTGATGATCTGTTACCGAAAATAGATTTTATTTAGTTTTTTTTTTATGTTTTTCTGCCTTAAGATCTGTTAATCAATGATTAGATGAATCTTTATTTAGGTTTTTTTATTTTTCTTCAGATCTGTTAACGAATGATAATATTAGTCGATGATCTATTCTAGAATGTCATCCGGACCAATTGTCGAAGATAATATTAGTGAGGAAATAATTGTTGAGATAGTTGATGAAGTACCATCTGATAGTGTAGAGACAAATATTGGGTTGACAGAAAATGATATTGTGGTGGAGGAAAATAAAGGTGTAGAAGGGGATACTGTAGGCACATGGCTTGAAGGGAAGGACGAGGGTATCAATTTTTAATGCTTTAGTAATTTGTTGAGAGTTTATTTTATCACTACCATACTTTGTAGGAAGAAGAAGATGATGAAAAATTGAAATACCAATTCGATGTGCTTAATATGATTTTCACGGTAAAGTGCTTTTTATTTGAAATATTTTTATAACCAAAGATAAAGACAATTCAAAAATTGCTTGGTGGTGAAAATTTTCAGCTGTAATCTTTAAATATTATTTCTGCTAAAGAACTTTTGTTATATGATATATGGCTGTTTGATGAAATTGCTTGTTTGCATTACAGTAAAATAGTAAATAAGATATATGGTTGTAATAGATTTACAGGAAAAAAAAGTGTTTGAAACCCAAAAAAATGTGTCTCGAATCATATCAACTGAAGCGTGCAAGGAATATCAGAATAACGGTCCTAAGCTTCCACTTGGGCATTGGATGGAGAAAATAGAGGGATTGAAATTTATTGAGAAACAGATTGGAGGATGTTTATAATTTAGGAGAACAAGTGTTTTGCTAAGAAATATTATACAAAGCATTCAATTCAAAAATAATCAATAGTACATCAAAACATCATTTTGGTCGTGAAAATTTTTGAAAAAAACATTCAATTATAGCTGTTTATCGAGCCAAAAATCGGGTCGAGCTTGAGACAGTTTTTCGAGCTCGAGCTAACTAGTCGAATTCGAGCCTGGAATTGGACTCTCGAGGCGAGCTCGAGCTCGAGTTCGAGGCAACTATATCATTAACGAGCTAGGCTCGAACCATCTATGACTCGAACTCGACCCGACTTGTTTGCACCAATTGACAACTGCAACCAATCATAAAAAATTGTGAGAATCCATTTACGAAGCAAAATAAATAACAAGCTACATCTCAAGTAAAAAAAAAAAAAAAAAAAATCAAATTCTGAAACAAACTTAACAAGATTTATAATTGCAACCGCCAAATTTTGATTAAACTACCACACATTTCACAATGGGAAAAAATCACAAACATGTTGTCTCAAAACAAGAAAACAAAACTGACTCCACCTATCAGTCCATTAAAAATCTAGATCCCAAAGAAAAAAAAAAACAAAATTAAACAGCAAATCTTCGAATGTAACCAAATAGACCATGAAAAGCCAACAAATCCGAATAACTTCCAATACGAAGTTAAACTTTAAAAAATAGCATTACGTTTTGGGTGTTAGCTAGATGGAAAATGTTTTGATCTAATGATTCTAAGAAAGAATGCAAAAACACACACACACAAATGCTTTAAGCCATAGAAAAGTGATAAAAAATGCCACTAAACCTATTTGAGGAAGAGACAGCAGACGGAGCACGAGTCTCGAGCAGAAGGAAGAGAGTGAGGTTGAGTAGCAAGTTATAGACACCTTGATCGAGTCTTGCATAAGCAAGAGAGGCGGAGGTTATGTCATTCTGTAATCAGTATGCACGTGACATGCAGGTTGAATGGCGTAATGAAGGGGGATAACGACAATTTTTTTTGAGTGAGGCGGCGCGAGGGGGCGAGGGTGGGGTTATTTGAATTTTCCTTCGTTATAAGTATTTTTTTTTTTTAAATGTGTGCAATTTCCCACCCTCACACTAATGTGGTTCAGCCTCTGATAGTTGCCCACCATCTTGTTAGCATGGTTCCGCCCCTGATATAAAGATTGCCCATTAATTTAAGGGCCATAAAAAAATAGAAGGGCGAATCCATATTAAGTTTATTAGAAGGAAAGAAACTTGAATCCTTTTGTAGGAGATCATTGATTTTATTTACCATAATTTAAACAATTGTCTTACTCTCATTAAAGACATGATTAATTGTGCAAAAATGTAGTAAATATCAATTTTGCAACTTCACTTGCCATTAAGTTAAGAATGGAGTATTGCCGTGTACATATTTTTATAAGTGAAAATGTGTTGACAGAAAGAAGGAAGAAGTTTACTATAAATGCCGAGTCAAAATTAAAAGAATACCAAAAGATAGAATAATAAAGTCAACGATAAAAAAATATTAAATTATTTTTAGATCATTTAAAAATAATACTTTTTTTAATATCATTACTTTTTTTACCTTAATTAAAACGCTTAATTAGACACTGTCTTACTTTCATTAATCTTTCTACAGCATAAAACATCTACTTAGCCTTTGGGTGATACGTCGCCATATGAATTGGCCTAATTTGTCATTTCCTATAATAATAAAATAACTGCTGCTGACAACAATATCAAGCATCTGAAAAGAACTTTAATTTTCTATTGGATATGTATATATATTGCCGGCTAAATTACTACAATGGAAGCTTCACGGAAACACTGCAGCTGCAGATCTGTCGTGTTTAGCTCTTAATCAATTTCTGACCGAGGATTTTGAATTCAATAATTGGCAAAATTTGTCTTGATATGGGTGACAAGTTAGAGCTGCTCGTCTCGTTTGGCTAACTTGTCGCGCTTATAGATAATCGAGAACGATGCTAGTGATTGTACGCATCCTGGTCATACACGCTCTGTTTTTTTTTTTTTTTGGAAAGTGCACACGTTCGGTAAACAAGCTTTTGATCAAGTAATTGATATTATCGACGTTTTTTATTTTTGAATTTATTTTTATTTTTATGATTTTCTGATCACAGATGTTTTGGATTGTGAACATTCTGGTTGTTTCTGTTGGTTCATATTAGGTATAATTTAGTAAATGTATACTTGTTTATATCTTTATAGGTGTCTAGTTGGTTGTCTGCGGACAACATTCCTATTGAGGAGTAGGTGCTACTTGCCTGGGATGCAAAGGAGAATTTGCCCAAAGATCAACAAGCATTATTCGCCCGAAACTACAAAGAGAGGCAATCCCTCATAATGATAATCAAAGGTCATCATAAATCAAGTGACTTGTCACTTGCCACACAAGAAGTTAGCCACTAAGCTCACTCACTCTCATCTAGAGTGGGTATCTTCACTCATGCTCCCCAAACTCAACTATAGGAATGCCTCTATTCATATTGCCCTCAGTTCATCTTATCACGACCATCGGGCTTAAAGCATTATCTTCACGCAATAGTAACTCACTCTCCTCTTTTTTCTAAGGCGGATCATAGGCCTTCAAGACAGGTCGCCAACAATCCCAACAAGCTCGGCAGTCATAGGCCCCCTCAACTTATCAATTGTTGATAGACTTGTCCGAGCGTACTCAACTGAACCTACTCAAGCTATTGAACTCACCCTAAAGATAGATAATTAAAAGTTGTTCAGCAGTATCTTCTCTAATAAGTAAGTCAAGAGAAGACACACACCTAGGGTTGTTTGTATTGATTGTTAATAAATCTATCATTTTCAATTCTTTCGTGATGCAACCTTTTATGAAGCCCTTGGGTCCTTATAAATAAAAAGAGAAAATGAACAATTTAGATCTTTTGATTGAATGAGATTTTGAGCACCCTTGAGCATTTCACTACAAATTAACTTTAGCATTTTATTTTCTCTCCATTCTCACATAAGTTCCAGATTATCCTTCCCAAAATTCTTCTTTAAGTAAGGTTGAGTGTCAAACATGGACAAATTTGTTGAGTCCAGTAATTAGGTTGTTAAGCCTAAGTAAATGTCCCAAGGCTACCAAGAGGGGGGTGAATTGGTAGTTTTAAAAATTTTAAACCCTCTTAATGTTAAAGTTGAACCGAAATAAAATTTTCTTTTAAGGTTAGTAGAAAAATGTTTTTCAACCACAGAGTTGTTAAAACTGAAATTTAAAGTGCGGAAACGTAAAAGCTGTAAAGTAAATGACACCAGATTTATAGTGGTTCGGTCTATAACCAGACCTACATCCACTCCTCAGAGGCGCCCTCTGAGTATTGCACTAATACCAATAGTGACTCTCCTTTTGCACCCACAGCAAGGCGGAGAAGCCCTTACAACACACTCTTTTCACCACTCCCCGGTGCGGCAGAGAACCGTCCGTCCTTTTACACAAAACCCAGTGTTGGCAGAGAACCGTCGTCCTTTCACACCCTCCAAGTGTAGGCAGAGAACCTTCGTCCTTTCACACTCTCCTAGTGTGGGCAGAGAACTTTCGTCCTTTCACACTCTCCTAGTGTGGGCAGAGAACCCTTCGTCCTTTCACACTCTCCTAGTGTGGGCAGAGAACCCTTCGTCTGTTCACACTCACCAAGT
Source organism: Dendrobium officinale (assembly GCA_019514585.1). Classification (NCBI taxonomy): domain Eukaryota; kingdom Viridiplantae; phylum Streptophyta; class Magnoliopsida; order Asparagales; family Orchidaceae; genus Dendrobium; species Dendrobium officinale. The sequence continues at coordinate 65,367,753 of CM033683.1, read as the reverse complement.
GTCGGCAGAGAACCCTTCGGCTGTTCACACTCTCCAAGTGTCGGCAGAGAACCGGATCTTCTTGAATGATCTTCTCACAAGAATCTAGAAGGAAGAAAGAAAAAGAGTGAAGAAATCCAATTTCACAAGTAGAGACTCTTACCTTAGCAATCCAAGTGAAGCCTTCTCGCTCCAGTGGTAGGAATCCTCCTTTGAATGCTCTCTTCCACTCTCTCCTTGGCTATTCTCTCAATAGGCACGAAGATCAAATGACAAAAAGATTGGGTGGCAGTCTAATTTGGACTATTTATATAAAAGACAAGTGAAACCGCCCAAAAACTGCAAATATTCAATTCTGTACGCAGTGGATCGTCCGGTACGATTCTGGATCGTCCTGGACGATTTTACTTAAACGATCTGAAACGACCCAATTTGTATATGTGTACGAACTGACTTCGTACAGCTGATCGTCCTGTACGAACTTGGTTCGTCCAGTACGAACGGTTATTGCAAGGTCGGTTCTAGAAACTGCTGAAAACTGTTCTAAGTCGGTTTATCGTTTGAACGAAAATGTGATCGTCTGGACGAAAATTTTCCAGAGAGCTGATCGTCCTGGACGAATATTTATTTCGTCTGGACGAACTTTTTCCAGTGAACCCATCGCCTGGGACGATGATTTGTTTTCGTTCGGACGAAAAAATTTCCAGAGAGCTGATCGTCCTGTACGATATTTATTTTCGTCTGTACGAAATTTTTTCCAGTGAACCCATCGCCTCGTACGATGGTCAAAATTCGTCTGGACGAAAATTATCCAGAGAACCCATCGCCTGGGACGATGATAAATTTCGTCCTGGACGAATAGGACTTAGAAAATTTTTTCAAAGCAAGTTCCTATTCGTTCCAAGTGCTCTATAGGAGATAACTGACAGATCGTCCAGTACGATAAATATCGTCCTGTACGATCAGTATAGAATTTCAAGATCTCCTTATTTGTGTGTGTGTGTGTGTGTGAGATTTTATTCACTCAATTACAATCACTCCCTTTCAAAATTAATTAAAAAAAAAAAAATCAATTAAACAAAACAAAATATCTCATGTTGAATTTGAATTGAAGTTTTCGTAGTCTGGAGTCTGATTTTCCTGAAATGTTAGTACACACAAGAGCAAGTGCAAATCTTCTGAAATTGTTAGGAGATAACTATACATTTGAACAATAATGTTTGGAATCATCAAAACTACATAAGTTGCATAAATATAACTCATTCAAATAGCAACTATTCAAACAATCTCCCCCTTTTTGATGATGGCAAAACAATTATTATTAGTATGGTTTCAAGTTAAAACACATCTTTTATCTCCTAAACTCCCCCTGAATTTATGAGTACATTAAAATAAGGAGGCATTAAAGAACAATATTTAACGAACAAAATTTTTATTTTTATTTTTTTAAAAAAATTTAACACAAACTTGCAACACAAAAACTTGCAAACAAAACATACCACAAACACAAACAAACAAACACAAAAAACTAATAATTCTCCCCCTTTTTTGACAGCAACAAAAAGTGAAGAAGAAATAGACAAGAAATGTAAGTAATTGTATGAAAATTCATTTGAATATTTAATCTAAATGGTGATTGATATAAGGTATGCAATTTTCAACTAAAAACATTAGGTCAATCATAGAAATTCAGGAGATTTAAAAAACTGATATAACATTGTAAGTAAGAAGAATTTAGCAAAGACATGATTCAATTTAGACATTTCAATATAGAAAATCATTACAAGAGAGATGAAGAAAAAAAATTCTATATTTCAAAATTCAAAAGAATATAAATGAACATAAGATCAATTTGAATTAAGAGATTGAAAGAATTTGGAAAGAAGAGAATTACCACATGTGGCGCTTTGCGCATCTTTTTCAAACTTTTGAGCACATTTTTGTGCATCTATTGATATTGAGTTGTTTTTGTGCCTCTTTTTCATATTTGCGAACCATTGCGCATTTCTTTTGATTTTTGTACTTTTTGTACAATTTTCAAGAGTAATTTAGACCAATTCTTTCCAAAATCAATAATCTAAAATTTCAAATATTTCTAAGTACATAAATATTATTTTGAACAAGGAAATACAAAATAAGTAAACATCTAAATTGCAATAATAATTTTAACTTTTATGTAGTCTAAATGAATAGACATGAATTTAAAAATTCTAATTACAACAAGTTATAAACAACTTTTAAACTTAGAAAGACTAGATTTTCTAATGTAGATAATCTCAAATTACGATCTAATTTAAGCACGATGAAGATTAAATAATACTAATGAAATTCATAAAAATTAACCACATTTCAATAACAAATCAATACTGAAACAAGTGCGAAATGCATTGATTTATATGAAAGGATTACATTTCACAAAAATTAAACACAACATAAAGTACAAGACACAACATTAAACAAAAAAAAAAACTAACAAAAACATTAACAAAACAAGACATAAAAAAAATGAGAAACAAACACAACAACACAACAAAAATACAACACAAGAACAACAAAAAACACATAAAATCATCTCTACTGTTCTGGAGGAGGAGGAGGAGGAAATGCCACCGAAAAGGTTAAAGTAGGAGGCCATCAACATTACATTGGTATTGATATCATGTACTTCATTTCTAATAACACCAATGTCATGTTGTTGCTGCACAAGTTGAGCATCAAATTGATCAAATCTTTGATCAATATGAGTCTCTAATCGATCAAATCTCTCAATCAGATTCTGATAATCTGACTGAGGTGCAGAGGTATGCTCTCCTTCTTTCTTCTTTCTTCTTCTTCTTCTGAAGCACTGTCATGTGCTCTCCCTTTATCTTTTCCTTCCTTGAAGAGCAGTCTAAATGATGCATTGTTATAGTAAACTGGCTCTTCATATTCCTCATCAGGATGCACTATATTGTATTTCTTCTCCAAAATGTAAGTAATCAAGTGCCCTAATGAAATGTTCTTCTTCTTCTTCTGATCAGCATGTCCTATTTCTGAAAGCCCATAGATATGATCTATGATGAGTTGGGCTTCATCAATAGGATGTCTTGACATGATTAAAAAGGTTAGACAAGAAAGGAGAGGAGTGATGTTAATCCTATCACCAGCTTTAGGAATAATTGAGGATCTAAGGATATGCTGGATGATTCGGGCATCTTGAGTCATACCTGAGACTCTAGCAACATGATTGTCAATTGCATTTCCTCTAATTATGTTATTGATTTGAAACCATTTGAAAGAGTTTTCTGACATTAGGGTGTGGGCTCTATATCCCTCAGTTCTTAAGTTTAAAAATGCACCAAGATCGTGCTTGGTGATCTCAACCTTCTTCTTAAAAACAAAAGAACTAATGATAGAGTGGTCAGAATTGAAACTCATGTTGGCAAGGAAGTAATGGTAGGTTTGTTTGTTGTAGAAGTGGACGAGAGAAAGAATGAACTGAAATTGGGTTGAGGCGAAAAGGTGCATTACCCGATATTTCAACTCTGCTGGGATAAGAATGCGAGACGGAGTGATTTTTGCAGAGGCAAAACGAGGAAAAGATTCCTCATTTTCCTTAGAAAGAAAGTTGTCTGGGGCATTCCTATTGGGTTTCTTCACCAAAACCTTTTGTCTCTTGCTAGAGGAGGCCATTGTTGATTTGATGTTGAAAGGGATTGAGAAAGAGATTTGAAAGTGTGATTTTCAAGTTTGAAAAGCCTTCATATTTAAAGGAAAACGATACTTTCGTCCTGGACGAAAATATTCGTCCTGGACGAAACATAATAGTTCGTCTGGACGAAGTAGGTTCGTACAGACGATCCAATTCGTCCAAAATGTAACGGCTTTTCGTATTCAACACAACTTACGATGCGTCCCTTCGTACAGGCTTTTTGACTTGACCGATCGTACAGACGAAAAAAAATTTTCGTACAGACGATCGAAAAGTATTTCGTTTTAATGACTCTTGAAAACCGTCCCCTACAATGAAACGACACATGTTCGTCTGGACGAACAAAAATTTCGTACAGACGAAGTTCGTATTAAAAAACTGTTTTATCCACTCAACCGCTGCATTCAATCGTCCCGACGTTTGAGAGCAAAAAAAAAAAATTCGTCCTGGACGATCACAGATCGTACAGACGATCCAATAAAAACTGCTCTAAAACGGTTTAAATTTTTCGCAAACTGTTCCTTTACACATCGTCCCGTACGAAAATATTTCGTCCTGGACGATTTCCTCAAAAAAAAAATTTTGATTTTTAAATTTTTTTAATTTAACAAAAAAAAAACAACAAAAAAAAAAAATAATCAAAAAACACAGAAAACATAAGACAAAATCATAAATCCAAAAACAATTCATTCAAAAACACACAAAATTCACAAAATCACAAAAACAAAACACAACAAGTATCAATGTTGCAAAGACATTTTGGTTAAGCATTCAAATCAATAACACCAAGCCTTGTTCTTAAAGTACTGAAGGTATCAAAGGCTAAAGGTTTTGTAAAAATGTCTGCAAGTTGATTTTCAGTTGAAACATGTATGAGTTCAATTTCTCCTTTGGATACATGATCCCTTATGAAATGATGCCTTATATCAATGTGTTTGGTTCTAGAATGTTGAATAGGATTTTTTGAAATACAAATAGCACTAGTATTGTCACAATAAATTGGAATAGTGCCTATAGTTAATCCTAAGTCAATCAACTGTTGTTTTAACCAAAGTACTTGTGCCACACAACTTCCTAATGCAATGTATTCTGCTTCTGCAGTAGATAGTGCCACTGAATTTTGTTTTCTACTAGACCATGAAACTAATGAATTTCCAATGAATTGACATGTTCCAGAAGTGCTTTTCCTATCCACTCTACAGCCTGCAAAGTCAGAATCTGAGTAACCAATAATTTCAAATGAAGAGCTAAACTTAGGATACCAAATTCCTAAGTTTTGAGTTCCTAGTAGATATCTTAAAATCCTTTTTACTGCTGTCAAATGTGATTCTTTTGGATCTGATTGAAATCTAGCACATAGGCAAACACTAAACATAATATCTGGTCGGCTAGCTGTCAAGTAAAGTAAAGATCCAATTATCCCTCTAAATTTCTTTTGATCAACAGATTTTCCCTTAAGGTCTTTATCCAACTGAACTGAAGAACTCATTGGTGTACTAACAGGTTTAGCATTGTCCATTTCATATTTTTTGAGGATGTCTTTAATGTATTTGTTTTGACTAAGAAAAGTACCTTCCTCAAGTTGCTTAATGCTAAATCCTAGAAAGTAATTTAAATCTCCCATTAGACTCATTTCGAATTCATTACTCATTGTTTTAGAAAAATCATCACAAAGATGTTTATTTGAAGATCCAAAGATGATGTCATCCACATAAATTTGAACAATAAGTATATCCTTTCCAATTTTTCTTAAAAAGAGAGTTGTATCCACACTTCCTTTTTCAAAAGATCTTTCAAGTAGGAAGGTGCTTAACCTCTCATACCAAGCCCTAGGTGCCTGTTTCAATCCATATAATGCCTTTTTTAATTTGAAAACATGATTTGGAAATTTAGAATTTTCAAAACCTGGAGGTTGTTCTACAAAAACATCTTCTTCAATCACTCCATTTAAAAAGGCACTTTTAACATCCATTTGAAATAATTTAAAACCTTTAAAACAGGCAAAGGCTAGTAAAACCCTAATTGCTTCAAGTCTAGCTACAGGGGCAAAAGTTTCCTCAAAATCAATTCCTTCAATTTGATTATACCCCTTAGCTACTAATCTAGCCTTATTTCTAATGACTACTCCTGAGTCATTCATTTTATTTTTGAACACCCACTTGGTTCCAACAACACTTTGATCTTTTGGCCTTGTAGTTAGTTCCCAAACTTTATTTCTTACAAATTGATTTAACTCTTCTTGCATGGCCAATATCCAAAATTCATCTGAAAGTGCTTGATCAATGTTAGTGGGTTCAATGGTTGAAATAAAGGCTGAATGATTGACTTCCTTGTTTAATCCACGCCTAGTTCTAACACCCTCACTTGGTTCACCTATAATTAATTCCTTTGGGTGATTTTTAGAAAATCTCAAATCTCTAGGCAAAGGGTCTTCTCTTTCTATATTTTCTTCCACATTTTCTTCCAAATTTAATCTATCAATCTTTTGGGAGTTTTCTTCAATTTCTTCTTCAACAACTTTTGGCTCTTCCATATTTTCATTTTCATCAAAAACAACATGTGTGGTTTCTTCAATGACTAAAGTTCTTTTGTTGAATACTCTATAAGATTTTCCAACACTTGAATATCCAACGAAAATTCCTTCATCTGATTTTGGATCAAATTTTCCTAAGGCAGATTTTCCATTATTATGTATGAACACCTTGCAACCAAATACATGTAAATGAGATAAATTTGGTGTTCTACCTTTTACCAATTCATAGGGTGTTTTATTCAAATTTGATCTCACATTTACCCTATTCAGAACATAGCATGCAGTGCTAACTGCCTCAGCCCAAAAATATCTAGGAAGAGAGTATTCTGCTAACATTGCTCGGGCGGCTTCTATTAATGTTCTGTTCTTTCTTTCAACTACTCCATTTTGTTGAGGAGTTCTAGGTGCAGAAAAATTGTGATCAATCCCCTTTTCTTTACAGAAATCTTCAAATCTTTCATTTTCAAATTCTCCTCCATGATCACTTTGTATAGAAATTATTTCACATCCTAGTTTTCTTTGTATCCAAGTTGAAAAATTTCTGAATTCCTCAAATGATTCACTCTTATGAAAAAGAAATTTAACCCAGGTGAATCTTGAAAAATCATCTACTATTACAAATCCATATACCTTTCCTCCTAGACTAACCGTGCTTACAGGTCCAAAAAGATCCATGTGAAGAATTTCTAAAGGTTTACTGGTCCTAAGATCTTTATTGGACTTAAAAGAGGACTTCACTTGTTTTCCTAATTGACATGCATCACATAAGTGGTCCTTAGTAAAGTCTAGTTTAGGTATTCCTCTAACCAAATTCTTTTGGGTAATTTTTCTAAGATTTTTCATACTAGAATGACAAAGTCTCCTATGCCAAAGCCATGATTCATCAGAAACAATTTTCAAACAAAAAGCAGTAGGAGATTGAATACAATTTAAATCTAGCATGTAGACATTGTTCACCCTTTTTCCATTTAAAACAATTTTCCCATTTAGGCTAATTATGCAGCTAGTAGGTAAAAATTTTTACATTATAGCCCTTATCACATAGCTGACTTATGCTAAGCAAATTATGTTTTAAGCCTTCAACTAATAAAACATTATCTATGAAAAAGTTTTTCAAATTTCCAATCATACCTGATCCAACCACCTTCTTTGTGGTATTATCTCCAAGTGTAACCTTGCCTCCATTCCTGGTTTCCAGCGCGTTATGAATTGAGCAGTATCTCCAGTCATGTGCTTAGAACATCCGCTGTCCAGGTACCATATACTCTCACGAGGTCTTGTGTGAGAGTATTCCTGCAAAATTCTCAAATGTTAGACCTGGGAACCCAAACTAGTTTGGGTTCACCTTTATGAAATTTATAATCAGATGCATGTGTGATATGTCTAGGTTTATGCATCTTAGTTCTCCACACCAAATTAGGTTTCATCTTTAAAGTGCAGGTGTGAGATATATGTCCCAAAAATCCACAATTGTTACATTTAACATTAGGAAAAATATTCCTATGTTTTCTTTCATATGATTGTCTTCTAAGGGATTTCATGAATTTAGGATAATATTTAGGATTTGTAAAATCTTCAAGTTTAGGGGGGTTCCTATTATCCTCGAGAGCTCTTATAGTAAGTTTGTAAAATGAATTCATATCCTTCAAGATTCGATTTGTATAATTGATTCTATATGTCTTGTGCTCAGATTCATCCTTAAAATTTCTCAAATTCTTTTTCAAGTTCAGCATAGGATGATTTTAAATTTTCAAAAATTTTTATTCAAGTCATCATATTCATCAAGTAGTTTCATGTGGTTGCTATCAATTAAAGCATGATCTTTCCTAAGGATTTCGTGTTCCTTATTAAGCTCTTCCAATTCTAAAACTAAACTAGAATGCATCTTTTTAGTTTTCCTATATGCATCATGCATGTGTTCAGAAACTTCAAACAGTTCATCATAGGTTAAATCACATACCTCTTCTTGATCTGATTGTTCAGCTTTATCTGCCATCAAGCAAAGGTTGGTGACTTCTTCTTCGTTTTCAGTCTCAGATGAGTCTGAAGCTGAGTCCGCCCAAAAAGCCTTTTGAAACTTCTTCTTGCCCTTCTTTACCATTGGTTTCTCCTCTACCTTCTCCTTGCTAGGAGTGGCTTTAAGTTTTGGACAATCAGTTTTTATATGACCTGGTTTCCTGCATTCATAACAAATCACTTCATTAGAAACCCTGCCATTTTTGTTATACTTACCTCTATTCCATTGCTGGCGTCTCTTCTGCTTCCTCTTTAAAAAGCTTCTGAATTGTCTAGTCATCAGTGCTATATCGTCTTCATCCTCAGGTTGTGAGTGTTCACTTTCTGACTCTTCCACATTTAATGCAAGATTCTTTTCCTTTCTTGGTTCACCTGCATCAATCTTTCTTTGACTTACTCCTTGCTCGTAAGCAATGAGTGAACCAAGAAGATTGTCAATAGAATAAATGTTCAGATCTTTTGACTCTGTAATTGCAGTAATTTTAGCATCGTATGCAGTAGGTAAACAACGAAGAATTTTATTAACCATTTCAGCATTAGTTAATTCCCTACCAAGTGCATGCAAAGAGGTGACAATTTGAGTGAATCTTGTGTACATGTCAGATATAGATTCATTAGGTTTCATGCGAAATAATTCGTAGTCATGTAACAAGATATTGAGTCTTGATTGCTTAACCTCATTTGTCCCTTCATAAGTAATACAAAGTCTATCCCATATGTCTTTTCCGCTTTTACAAGTGGAAACTCGCATGTAGTCTTCAGATTTTAAAGCACAAAAGAAACTATTTAAACATTTCGCATTTAATTGTGCTAAGTCACGTTCTTCTATAGTCCAATCTGCAAAGGGTGTATCTACCCTAATTCCATCAACTAATCTAGTTGGTTTTGTGTAACCTTCCTGGACTAGCATCCACATGCGATAATCAAGTGACTGTAAGAAAGTAGACATGCGTGTTTTCCAAAAATCAAAAGGAATATTGTCAAACAGTGGAGGTCTAGTGATAGAGTAACCCTCAGGTGTGTTTTCGGTTTCCAAATGTAGCCATCTACGTTAATCAAAAAGTAGTTCAAACTTATGATTTTGAAACTCTGCTCTGATACCACTTGTTGAGTCCAGTAATTAGGTTGTTAAGCCTAAGTAAATGTCCCAAGGCTACCAAGAGGGGGGGTGAATTGGTAATTTTAAACCCTCTTAATGTTAAAGTTGAACCGAAATAAAATTTTCTTTTAAGGTTAGTAGAAAAATGTTTTTCAACCACAGAGTTGTTAAAACTGAAATTTAAAGTGCGGAAACGTAAAAGCTGTAAAGTAAATGACACCAGATTTATAGTGGTTCGGTCTATAACCAGACCTACATCCACTCCTCAGAGGCGCCCTCTGAGTATTGCACTAATACCAATAGTGACTCTCTTTTTGCACCCACAGCAAGGCGGAGAAGCCCTTACAACACACTCTTTTCACCACTCCCCGGTGCGGCAGAGAACCGTCCGTCCTTTTACACAAAACCCAGTGTTGGCAGAGAACCGTCGTCCTTTCACACCCTCCAAGTGTAGGCAGAGAACCTTCGTCCTTTCACACTCTCCTAGTGTGGGCAGAGAACCCTTCGTCCTTTCACACTCTCCTAGTGTGGGCAGAGAACCCTTCGTCCTTTCACACTCTCCTAGTGTGGGCAGAGAACCCTTCGTCTGTTCACACTCACCAAGTGTGGCAGCAGAGAACCCTTCGGCTGTTCACACTCTCCAAGTGTCGGCAGAGAACCGGATCTTCTTGAATGATCTTCTCACAAGAATCTAGAAGGAAGAAAGAAAAAGAGTGAAGAAATCCAATTTCACAAGTAGAGACTCTTACCTTAGCAATCCAAGTGAAGCCTTCTCGCTCCAGTGGTAGGAATCCTCCTTTGAATGCTCTCTTCCACTCTCTCCTTGGCTATTCTCTCAATAGGCACGAAGATCAAATGACAAAAAGATTGGGTGGCAGTCTAATTTGGACTATTTATATAAAAGACAAGTGAAACCGCCCAAAAAACTGCAAATATTCAATTCTGTACGCAGTGGATCGTCCGGTACGATTCTGGATCGTCCTGGACGATTTTACTTAAACGATCTGAAACGACCCAATTTGTATATGTGTACGAACTGACTTCGTACAGCTGATCGTCCTGTACGAACTTGGTTCGTCCAGTACGAACGGTTATTGCAAGGTCGGTTCTAGAAACTGCTGAAAACTGTTCTAAGTCGGTTTATCGTTTGAACGAAAATGTGATCGTCTGGACGAAAATTTTCCAGAGAGCTGATCGTCCTGGACGAATATTTATTTCGTCTGGACGAACTTTTTCCAGTGAACCCATCGCCTGGGACGATGATTTGTTTTCGTTCGGACGAAAAAATTTCCAGAGAGCTGATCGTCCTGTACGATATTTATTTTCGTCTGTACGAAATTTTTCCAGTGAACCCATCGCCTCGTACGATGGTCAAAATTCGTCTGGACGAAAATTATCCAGAGAACCCATCGCCTGGGACGATGATAAATTTCGTCCTGGACGAATAGGACTTAGAAAATTTTTTCAAAGCAAGTTCCTATTCGTTCCAAGTGCTCTATAGGAGATAACTGACAGATCGTCCAGTACGATAAATATCGTCCTGTACGATCAGTATAGAATTTCAAGATCTCCTTATTTTTGTGTGTGTGTGTGTGAGATTTTATTCACTCAATTACAATCACTCCCTTTCAAAATTAATTAAAAAAAAAAATCAATTAAACAAAATATATCTCATGTTGAATTTGAATTGAAGTTTTCGTAGTCTGGAGTCTGATTTTCCTGAAATGTTAGTACACACAAGAGCAAGTGCAAATCTTCTGAAATTGTTAGGAGATAACTATACATTTGAACTCTCAAAATCAGTCCTTGATCCTACTCGCACACTAATGAGTAATGAATAAAATGATCAACCTTTTAAACAAGTTAGGAGTGAATCAAGTTGACCAATACTTTCTCAATGGGGATAGGACAAGTTAGGCCACTTCCCAAGTTTAAGGAGCTATCACATTTAGAGTCCTAAAGGGACAAGAATTGATCCAATGAACCATGTAACCACCTTTTAGTTGATGACCTCCTTATTGAATATTAATAATTCCCTTACATGTCATTTATTCACAACACTTAAGAAATTTGCACATGAGTGATTAACTCACAAGCTATTTGTGGTCATGGCCTCATTCTATGAATTTAAATAGATGTTTGGGAAATAGATTACAACTACTAATAAGTTATAGAAGTGTTCACAAGCTCTGTCATAGATGTACTTAGAGGCAGAAGAGTCACTAAGGAACTTCATAGTGAACTTTTGAAGAGAGATGTTTAAAGCTAAATGGTGGGAAAAATTGTGTCTCACCACGCAGATTTTGATTTCTCATATTTTGTAATCGAATACTGCATTGAGAATAAAGTATGGTCTCGAGAGGCCTACAAAATATTCTACAATGGATTCAATATCAAAATAGGGTTTTGAAAATTGATATTTCTATAATCAAACATAGTTCAAAGAATAACATATCATCTCAAAAGATGAACATGAAATTCTATAAAATATGTTTAAAAATAGAAATACGTTTTTTGAAAAAAGTTTATTCATTCTTTTATTTAGATATGACAAGAAAAATATTATATCATCTTAAAAGACGAACATAACATTCTTCAAGATATCCAAAAGCGAGAATGAGTTTTATAAAATTCATTATTTCTAAAGTTGAATATAACAAATATAATATTATATTATCTGAAAAGATAATAATAACATTCTACAAGTCTATTCAAAATTAGAAATAATGTTTTAAAAATATCTACGTTCCCAAAGATTCTTCCCTTATTTTATACGAATAAAATAAGGTTTATTTTAGTCTGGGGTTCTCAAATCCCTATAGGAGCAAGCTCCTATAGTTAATTACATCATAGGAGAGAAGCTCCTATGAAAACTCTCGATTAAAGACGTGATTTCATACCCTTTTGAGTACAAAGTAAAAGACAAGGAAACAGAAATAGGAATTTTTCAAGGAGAAAGCTCAATGTTGAACATTTATTAGCGGGTCAAAGGAAGAAAAGTAGGAGGCGTCGGATTCTGAGAAGCTCAGAGACAACCTCAGCCAACCCTATGTTAGGCTTTACATTTTAGGAGAAAATTTTTTGTTTAAATTGACATTTTATTAGAAATTTGGGATTATATTCCCGGAGGGTGAGGACTTAAGATCTAAAAAGAATCTGCCTCAGAACCTAAATCTAATTTGGATACTACAAAGTAGTGACCCGAACCTAACTAATGAAGTGCAAATCTGGACTTACCCCGGCCTGGATTGGGGAGCCAGCTAACCACCTAGGCGCTTTAAAATCATGTATCCAGTCTTTTATGAAAGATGGGTAGGTACGTTGATTAAATTTTGAGGAATTAGGGGCCGACATCTAAGACAGTTCCTAATTGGCCCCTTAACTTATGTAGGGTGATAAATGTCTAGAAATGCAATTAATATTTTAGACTCTTTTTAATTTGTATCTAATGCAATGCATGCTAATTGACTCGAATGCATAAAATGAATATGAAGCAGTTTAAAAATTAGGCTTAGAAAATAAGTTTTTCCCTAAAGATTGCACAACTTCCCCTTGACAGAACTGCACCCTCATAGGTCAAGTGGTCTGCCAGAACCCACAGGCGGGGAGGTGCCTAACAAGGAAGAGAAAGTATTAATATGCTTATGCTGACTCTTGGCAGTCCCGAGCTTACTTCTTAGATCGTTAGAGTTACTATGTGAGCCAAAAAATTTTTATTTAAAATTACAAGTAGAAGAATTTTAAGCGTACCCTTACGAAAAAAATCTCTCCGATTCGAATCCAGGCTAAAACAAAACACGACATGCAAGGGCCCTAAAAAAAGCTACTGCACAAACAATGTAAACAAACAAATTAAATAATCCAAAATTATAATATCCAATGTCCAATGTCCATATTACACCCAGAATTTGCAGAAAAGTAAAGTGGCCGGGCACCACTGACAACAAACCCGGATTCTAATCCTAAGAATGACGCAAGTGATTTTTGAACTGGGATATACTGTTCCTTGAATCTTTATTTCTTCATTTTCTTTCTTCAATCTTCTCATTCTATCTTTTCTTCTTCTACGAGCTTCTCGGGTCTGCCGGGTTCTGGATATCCAAATGAAAAGAAACTCATCCCAAAGAGGGGTATTTTCTTTTCTATTTGAATATTAAATCATCCTAATTTGGCTTTCCAAATAAAAGAGAATAATCTTTTAAGGTATATTCTCCTTTCTTTAGATTCCAAATTGGATGTAATATTCAATTTTCAAAAATCACTTTCACATTTATTGACTCTTGATATATTATATTTACATTACATTTCATTTCACAGAAAGGGAAGAAAAATCTAGTCCACCTGCAGGGTTATCCTAAGCAATTTATAATAAAAAATCATCCCACGCAGTTATATATATGCAATTGAATTTAAATTATTAAGCCACACTTGGCCACACTCTTTTTACTTGGGGGCTAAACAACTGAAGCACCTGTAGCATTTACATAATTATTAATTAATTAGCCCCCCTTTTACTGCCCTGCATGAGTGTGGCCACCTGCAGAAAATCTTATTAACAACCAGATCGCTCCTAACCTACGGGTAATCTAATCGTCAAAACAGATCACAACACAGAGTGCAGTAAAAATAAATAAACATACACACCAACATTTTTACAACCAGCATGCAATAAAATTTGAGAAAAAGCCGGTCACAGTGCAATAAGAAAATAAACACCGGCCTAACCTAAATCTAGAGCCGGTTGTCCAAACAAACAATTCTAAGTATGTGCAACAGGTTGTGTGGTTTTGATATGTCCTATATAGGTTAATTATTGACTAAAGTTTTCTAATTGATTGAATTTTAATTTAAAGATATTCACTAATTCTAGAGTGAGGTGTCATTAAGTTTTCTATGTTATATATTTCTATCCTAAGGTGTACATGTATCCTAAGTCTAGATTTTCTATGACTCAATCCTTAATTTTTGTCCTTAAGTGTCACTACTTTTGTATAGGGTGAAATTTTTATTATTACTAACCCTTAAGACTTTGCGTATATATATAAAAGTGGTTTAGGGATCTAAGATCAAATAAAAGTAAATATAATAGAATTGAAGTTACTACAGGGACATAAAGGAAGGATTCGCACAAACCACATCAAAGGGCCCCTAAAGGTTTTCTAAGTTTAGAATACTCACAGTCACCGGGGGCTACGACCCGGTGGTTCCGCATGTAGCACCTCTACCCGGCTGGATAGAGGCGACTGACGTCATTAGCTCCTTGTACTTTTGTTCCCTCGACCGATACCATTCCTCGCAGTTTATGCAAATAAAACAGGAAAAATAAGGAAAACAGGGATTAGAAAGTTCATTTAATAAATAATAATGAAATAATTAAAATTTACTAAAAGTAAAGACGTACCTTTCTTCAAGCTTGAGCACTGGCTTGGCTGACTTGCTTTTTTGAAACATTTCCTTCTTGAAAGCACACTTTTGTAATTTTCTTAACAATCACTTCCATTCTTCCAAATTTACACAATTTTCACAAAATAAATACCTTAACTCTTACATTTGTACGCTTCTCCCATCCCAAAATTATATTCTACACTTTATTTTTATTTTCTTTTTCAAAGCTCATACAATTCTACTTTCAAGATATACAATTGTTTCTTTTTTAACATACACTTTTCCATCATCTTACACTTTTGCTTCTCACATTTACATATATCTCATTTTATGAAAACACTCATTTTTATCTTTTCAAAACATACACAAATTCCATCTTTCAACACATACAATTCCAATTATATCTCCACTTTTACACACAAGTCCAAATACATTTCAACCTTTAAACATTTTAACTATTAAAATACATACAAATTCCATAAATCAACTTTACAAGACACATTTTCTACCTTTATACATCATCTTTCAACATAGACACAAACTCTACTTCCCAAAACTTCTCAAAAGACACAATTTACTTCTCCTTCCACACCCAAACACTTTAAACTTTTTTCATATGAACACTCCATACATTTTACTATTCACATAAACACAATTTTCAAGAATCATACGCACATTTTCTACATTTAAATATACTTCAATCCATTTTCACTTTTCAAACTTAAATACAAAACACATTTCACTTCCACAACTTTTCTCAACACATATACCTTCACTTATCATATATACAACTTCTACTATTTTAAAAAATGTATACAAGTCCAAATACATATCCACCTTCCAAAACATGCACAAGGTCACTCTTAAAACCCATCATTTCACTATCAATATCTCATTGAAGAGAAAATAAAAACAAAACATTCACTAAATGATTATGAGAACTAATCACCAGTGAAGCTTAAGAAAATGAATTCAAGAAATCCTCTCAAATTTAACAAAAATAGAGCAAACTATCAACAAGAGTTTAGTATTTCGTTTCTCATTATTTCTTTGCAATAAAAAAAAAGACAACTTAAAATTACTCCAGAATAACAATACCTAAGTTAAGAGGAGATGATTCATATGCTCTCATAAATCTAACAAAAATTTGATCCATAGAGAGCTCATTTCAAAGGAAAGAAAATATAGATCCAACAGGTTACAATCTTGATCAGAAACAATTAGATACTTTTAATTTGATTTTTTTTTTAAAGGAAGTAGAAATATGAAATCTATTTAACGATACTTCACTAGAAAATGGGTTTTATAAGCATTCATGATTCCAACTAATGGCTGATCACAAGATTTTGGCGTGAGAGCCAAGAACTGCAACCAAATAATGAAGAAGAAGATAGGAGATACCTTGCAATTGGAGGGAGTATCAACAGTTAAAAGTTTATATCCACGTGTGCAAGAGAGGCGGAGACTTCTGTTGTGGTTTCCCTGGGTTTGATCGGACAGTGGCTGGGCTTGAGATCATGCGAAACAGAGGAAAACGGCGGGCTGGAGCCGTGGAGACCTGGGCTTCTTGCGGTAGAGGGAGAAGGTCGTTTGCGAACTGCAGGGGAGATGAGCTGAGCGTGCTGTGTGAACTGCAGGCGAGTGGGGCAGTGGGCTTCTCACGTGTAATGGAGAAGAAAGACCAAACGGGAGGAAGAGATCCGGGGGCCCTTGCGAATGAAGCTGGGCGGTTTTGTGCGAACTGGAGTTGAAGAGGAGGAGCAGTTCGCGAACTGCAGGAGTGAGGGAGGGCGACGGTTTTCTGTGACTTGGAGTAGGAGATGAGGGAGTTCGTTTGGATCTGGGAAGGAGAGAGACAAGGCCTCTTGCGAACTAAGAGGGGGAGCCAGGCTTGAGGGATGTTTCGCTAATCAGAATGAGGGAGAGGGAGCGTTTCTGCTCTATAGAGATGGGGTGTTCGTTTCTGCAAACTGTAGGCGTGAGAAAGGTTCGGGAGTTCTGAGTTCTTTGCGAATAGAGAGTAGAGGGAGATGTGAGGAGCTTCGAAACTGCATAGAGAACCGTCCAGGAGAGGGAGAGATCGTTTGCGAACTGCCGAGAGGGAGGTGAGTTCGGAACTGTAGAGAAAATCGAAAATTTGGTTTCATTTGCCTAGATGGGGTCGTGGGCTGGACCGATCGTTGGACATTTAAAAGCCTTAATGATGTCAGAATGTAACGATCTTGGTCTCGCTGGATTCGTCTCGTCGAGCCGTTCGATTCGAGTATAAGATCGTCAAAATCGGAGACCGTTTGATAACTCAAATTGTGGTTCGAACCTTCCCGCAGCGCTTTGAGTTATTGATTCGGACTCATTTGGGCTCGGATTGGGTTGAATTCGATGTCATTGGGTTCGAAACGAGTTAATATGAAATTGAATTAGAATTGGATTGAATTTTATTCTAATTCGAGTTGAGCGATAGGTTCGAGTCAATGCTACGTCCGTGGGTATCCACCTAAAGGAGGTCCTACAGGTGACGTCTATATTAGGCTATGAATACCTAGGTGCTAGAATTGAGTCAGGGGAAATTGACCTCGAAAAATGAGGTCAACAAATGGACCCCCAATAGGCATGATAAACTTGCCAAAGTTTATCGTGCGTATTGGCGTTGACCGAAACGTTCAACTAGATCCAGAGTTGAAATTGAAGATTTGAGTATATAAATTGAAGGAATTTTGATAGAAAGTCAGAATGAAAAGTTGATGTAAATTTGAGTTAATTGTTTGAAAGATTTGAATCGATTAATTTATTTAAATGTCGATAATGACAATGAAAGCTTTAACAAATAATTACTAATAAAATTAGTATCATTTAACAAAGCCAAGGTATTGAAAAATTGAAAGTTATGATTTGAATGTAGTTAGGAAGGAATTGAGAGTTTGATTTTGATTTTGATAAAAGTTAGAAATCAATAGGATGTCGTAAAAGCGGACTTAGACCTAATGATAGATTTAAGATTGAATGGCTGTCGTAAAAGCGGACTTAAGCCAGAAGTCAATAGGATGCCGTAAAAGCCGACTTATACTTAAAGACAGATTTAATCAGGATTGGCTGCCGTAAGAGTGGACTTAAGCTAGAAAGCCAATAGGATGCCATAAAAGCGGACTTAGACCTAAAGACTGATTTAAGATTGAATTGGCTGCCGTAAGAGCGGACTTAAGCCAGAAAGCCAATAGGATGTCGTAAAAGCGGACTTAGACCTAAAGACTGATTTAAATTGGATCTGCTGCCGTAAGAGCGGACTTAAGCCAGAAAGCCAATAGGATGCCATAAAAGCGGACTTAGACCTAAATACTAGTTTAAACTGGATTGGCTGCCGTAAGAGCGGACTTAAGCCAGAAAGCCAATAGGATGTCGTAAAAGCGGACTTAGACCTAAAGACTGATTTAAGATTTAATTGGCTGCCGTAAGAGCGGATTTAAGCCAGAAAGCCAATAGGATGCCGTAAAAGCGGACTTAGACCTAAAGACAGATTTAAACTGGATTGGCTGCCGTAAGAGCGGACTTAAGCCAGAAAGCCAATAGGATGCCGTAAAAGCGGACTTAGACCTAAAGACTGATTTAAGATTGACTTGGCTGCCGTAAGAGCATACTTAATCCAGAAAGCCAATAGGATGCCGTAAAAGCGGACTTAGACCTAAAGACTGATTTGAACAGGATTGGCTGCCGTAAGAACGGACTTAAGCCAGAAAGCCAATAGGATGCCGTAAAAGCGGACTTAGACCTAAAGACTGATTTAAGATTGAATTGGCTGCCGTAAGAGCGGACTTAAGCCAGAAAGCCAATAGGATGCCGTAAAAGCGGACTTAGACCTAAAGACTGATTTAAGATTGAATTGGTTGCCGTAAGAGCGGACTTAAGCTAGAAAGCCAATAGGATGCCGTAAAAGCGGACTTAGACCTAAAGACTGATTTGAACAGGATTGGCTGCCATAAGAGCGGACTTAAGCTAGAAAGCCAATAGGATGCCGTAAAAGCAAACTTAGACCTAAAGTCTGATTTAATCAGGTTGGAGAATTTTTAAAGTAAAGTTAATTTCTTTAAAGCTTTGAATCTTTTCCCTCAACCACAAATGACATTGACAACTTGCAAATGTTCTACTAGAGATCATAAGCTTTTATATATGTCACTTTCTAGAAGGGAAAGAAAAACATTTTGAAGATTGAAAGACTTGAAAATCTTTTGATTAAAATTTTGTTTTATCCATCATTATAAATGATCTTTATAACTTACAAATAATCCACTAGGGATTATGCTTTTATATCGGATCATCATATATGAGGAAAACAAAAGGGGAGTAGTTCGATTATCTTTGATAAGTAAAGACTTAACAAAGCATCTCGACCACCAAAGGAGAAATGCAAGATTTTGTTTAAAGATTGATTCTATGATTGAATTTGTTTCGATTAACTCAAAGAAAATCATACGAATTTTCTAGAGTTCTCATTTGCATGTTCTAGGAGAACTAAATGCAACATGATAAAATTTTTCTTAGAAATTTTTAACTTTTGCATGAGTTGTTATAGAACAAGGAGAATATTTGAGCATCCTTTATAGTGAAAGTACTAAGGAATATCAAATACTCATAATGATTGAGAAAAGTTTGATTTTTATCAAAGAGTGAAAGCTTTATTTTTTTTATTTGATAATTTTCTTATAATATTGGAAAGTGATCGCTTAAGTTTTAACCATCTTAACCCAATGAAAATGACATTGGAAAAGATTTAAAAACTCAACGAAGGATGGGTTGACTCCTCATAAATTATATAATTTGAATATGACCAACTTGAGTTTAATCAAAATATCTAAAACTTAACAACTTTCTTTAAAGAAAATTATAGTTTCAAATATTTTGAATTTCAATGCTAACAAGAATAGAGTTGTTTAGACTCTAACATCCAATTCTAGTTTATGATAAAGATATATCTTGAATTGAATTTTATATCTTTTTTATCATAGACTTTATCAGGAATATAATCCCTCCAATTCTAACATCCAAGATTAGTCAATTATGGACGTAGTCAAATTGTAGCTTGATTTTGTCTTGAAGTTTGACAAAGATTTAAACAAAGGTATCATCGATATCACTAAGGATAGAACCCCTCATGTTCTAACATCCTAGTTCAGTCAATAATAAATTTAAATTTGTATGATATCTACTCAATAGTGAATGAGAACATTAGACAATCATCTCAGAACCAACTAAGGGATATCCCTTAGTTTAGTTTCAAAATTTTAAATCTAAAGAAAGTGATTTTTATATCTATAAATATCACTGTAGATCATCTAGCATCAGGACTCTGTCTAAAATCTCATTCAAATTGGAAGATGTCCAAAAGAGAGTTAAAGATTTTTTGGATCATAGTTTATTTATACATCTCAATTTGGTTAGATATGTGAAATCCAATAATGTATAACCAGCACCATTACAATTCCATTTAGATTGATCATTTATGTGATTTTTCTTAATAATGATTTGAGAATCTGAACTGACCTACTCAAGTTTGCTAACTGGAGACTAGAGAGGTCTCGGAATTTAGATTTTGTTAACCCAGATCAAAGCTCCCTACAAGAAAAACTGGGGTTTTCATCTTGAAAATTTTTTTTTATTAAGAATTATATCAAAAGAGAATCAAATTGGAAGTAGAAATTCAATATTTTTTAATCTTGTAGATGATATATATATTCTACATCTAATAAAACAACAATGCTTGATGATAAACAAAAATTTTGAATTCTCAAAGTTAAATGTTAAAAATACTAAAGGATGAATAGGTCCTATGATATTTAAGATTTAGAAAGGGAAGCCACTTTTTTTTTTTTTTTTTTGCTACACATTTAATGAATGTGTCTCTTTTTTCTTTTCTTTTCTTTTCCTTCTTCACTTTTTTTTTTTAGGAGGCTTCCTTTATTTAAATCTTGAAATGATTATTTCAATTATAAAACCATCTTCCATGTATAAGAGTAGAAAATTAACCCTCTTATACAAGGAAGATTGATTTATAAATTGGACCCAATCCTATAGTATGAATAAACAACTTGAATGAGATAATTATGAAATAAGTTCATCAATTCACAATATGCTTATGAGATGTATAATGATAAGAAGATGATTAAAATTTTCACTTCCTCCAATTTTAATTTGAATAAATCTTAATTCAAAAGAAGTTATTTATAGATATCATAATGGGTGAACCCAAATATGATAAATAATTTTTTTATCACTATTGAAGAAGAAAACTATTAAAGATGTTATAAAATCACCTGACTCAGTATTATCTCAAGGTATGTCAATTAATTTTAAGGAAAAGCCACATGACATAAATTTACTTATCATATCATGGGTTAACCTTAATAAAGAACCTTGAATTATCCTAAGTCTTTGACTGAAAGAGGAATTTAAGATGATCAATCTTAACAAGAATTGCTCATGAGTTTTCTCAAATGGAGTAATAAAGCTAAGAGTAAACTTAGATAATATTTGATTTTAAAATATTACCATAAGAGAAAACTTCAAATGATGAACAAAAGCTTTTATATAATTTGTTTATTTATCTTCATCGCATGCCTTAAGATCCACATTCTATCAGAGTTAAACCACATGGCAGAGGACAAATCATCGTATCCATGTAGTACCCTTAAGAAGTAAGATTTAAAGGCCTCTTAAACTCTAAACTACAAGAAGACTTAAAGGTGAGGGAATTCCAAATATTTTCAAACTTCAATATATCAACCAATAATTATTCATTCCTAAGTTTAGAAAAATCATAACATGGTTGAATAAAAAATTTGAAAATATATTTGAATTTAACCCAGACGATTACTAGAAACCTAGCAAAATTAGCTTAACTTTTATGCTTTGAAGTTTCAAAAGAAAATGAGATTAAATATATCTTCATCTAAAACATTAATCCACCCAAGTGGAGGGAGGGAGGGAACACACTTTTCATTTTAGCATTAATAACCATAGGTCTTATTCTTTAAGTGTTTATAGGAGTCAACCACAATGAAGTTTTAATTATAATTTAAGAAAAATAGAGGTAAATTTCTTTTTAAAAGAAATCAACCTGTTATTTTCTCTAGGAAAATTATTTTTATAAGCTTGACTTGTGTTTGAACTTTCAAACTTTTCTCAAATTAAATCGAATTTAATCTTGAAAATCTTGCATATATCAAATTTTGGACCCTATCCTAGCAAACATATCAAGCTACAAAGGACATGTAACTAAAATATGTTAATAGGAAAAGTAAAAAAGTTTTGATTTGAAGGTTTGAGCTCTTGGACCATATCCTACCAAACATATTAAGCTATAAAAAATATATAACTGTAATATACTGGTTTAGATAAGGAGAAAACTTTGATTTAAAAGCTCAAATTTTCTTGAGATTTGTCCAGCCACATATCGAGTTATAAAAATATATAACTGCAACATATTAGCTAGGACATAGAAGTTTAAAATTTTTGAAGACTTAAAGTAATTTGGACCCAACCCAAATAATACATTAAGTTACTAAAACAAGTAACTGTACATATTACTAAAGATTGGGCAAAGAGATTTTGGACCCAGTGCTAAGTCAAACATCAAGCTATAAGAAAAATATAACTGCAACATTCGAATTAGCACACAGGGATTTTCTTTACAAAAAGGTCGTACAAAGGATCTTCCCGTTAATTTTCTAACGGGGTCAAAAATAAAACCTCTAAAATGTTTTAGATACCGGCCAAATTATTCAAGAACGAAATGAATAAATGAACCGGCGGAAGAAAGGTAGTTACAACTTATGTTAAGCACAAGTATACTACTAATTAAAGGGTATAAAATACTACTAAAGATGGAGAGAGGATTGATCCCCAGCGGAGTCGCCAGAAAAACCTTGGTGGGAAAAATTGTGTCTCACCACACATATTTTGATTTCTCATATTTTGTAATCGAATACTGCATTGAGAATAAAGTACGGTCTCGAGAGGCCGACACAATATTCTACAATGGATTCAATATCAAAATAGGGTTTTGAAAATTGATATTTTTATAATCAAACATAGTTCAAAGAATAACATATCATCTCAAAATATGAATATGAAATTCTATAAAATATGTTTAAAAATAGAAATACGTTTTTTGAAAAAAGTTTATTCATTCTTTTATTTAGATATGGCAAGAAAAATATTATATCATCTTAAAAGACGAACATAACATTCTTCAAGATATCCAAAAGCGAGAATGAGTTTTATAAAATTCATTATTTCTAAAGTTGAATATAACAAGTATAATATTATATTATCTGAAAAGATAATAATAACATTCTACAAGTCTATTCAAAATTAGAAATAAGATTTTAAAAATATCTACGTTTCCAAAGATTCTTCCCTTATTTTATACGAATAAAACAAGGTTTATTTTAGTCTGGGGTTCTCAAATCCCTATAGAAGCAAGCTCCTATAGTTAATTACATCATAGGAGAGAAGCTCCTAAGAAAACTCTTGATTAAAGCAGTGATTTCATACCCTTTTGAGTACAAAGTAAAAGACAAGGAAACAGAAATAGGAATTTTTCAAGGAGAAAGCTCAATGTTGAACATTTATTAGCGGGTCAAAGGAAGAAAAGTAGGAGGAGTCGGATTCTGAGAAGCTCAGAGACAACCTCAGCCAACCCTACGTTAGGCTTTACATTTTAGGAGAAAATTTTATGTTTAAATTAATATTTTTTTAGAAATTTGGGATTATATTCCCGGAGGGTGAGGACTTAAGATCTAAAAAGAATCTGCCTCAGAACCTAAATCTAATTTGGGTACTACAAAGTAGTGACCCGAACCTAACTAATAAAGTGCAAATCTGGACTTACCCCGGCCTGGATTGGGGAGGCAGCTAACCACCTAGGCGCTTTAAAACCATGTATCCAGTCTTTTATGAAAAATGGGTAGGCACGTTGATTAAATTTTAAGGAATTAGGGGCTGACATCTAAGACAGTTCCTAATTGGCCCCTTAACTTATGTAGGGTGATAAATGTCTAGAAATGCAATTAATATTTTAGACTCTTTTTAATTTGTATCTAATGCAATGCATGCTAATTTACTCGAATGCATAAAATGAATATGAAGCAGTTTAAAAATTAGGCTTAGAAAATAAGTTTTTCCCTAGAGATTGCACAACTTCCCCTTGACAGAACTGCACCCTCATAGGTCAAGTGGTCTGCCAGAACCCGCAGTCGGGGAGGTGCCTAACAAGGAAGAGAAAGTATTAATATGCTTATGCTGACTTTCGGCGGTCCCGAGCTTACTTCTTAGATCATTAGAGTTACTATGTGAGCCTAAAAATTTTTATTTAAAATTACAAGTAGAAAAATATTAAGTGTACCCTTACGAAAAAAATCTCTCCGATTCGAATCCAGGCTAAAACAAAACACGACATGCAAGGGCCCTAAAAAAAGCTACTGCACAAACAATGTAAACAAACAAATTAAATAATCCAAAATTATAATATCCAATGTCCAATGTCCATATTACACCCAGAATTTGCAGAAAAGTAAAGTGGCCGGGCACCACTGACAACAAACCCGGATTCTAATCCTAAGAATGACGCAAGTGATTTTTGAACTGGGATATACTGTTCCTTGAATCTTTATTTCTTCATTTTCTTTCTTCAATCTTCTCATTCTGTCTTTTCTTCTTCTACGAGCTTCTCGGGTCCGCCGGGTTCTGGATATCCAAATGAAAAGAAACTCATCCCAAAGAGGGGTATTTTCTTTTCTATTTGGATATTAAATCATCCTAATTTGGCTTTCCAAATAAAAGAGAATAATCTTTTAAGGTATATTCTCCTTTCTTTAGATTCCAAATTGGATGTAATATCTTATTCTCAAAAATCACTTTCACATTTATTGATTCTTGATATATTATATTTACATTACATTTCATTTCACAGAAAGGCAAGAAAAATCTAGTCCACCTGCAGGGTTATCCTAAGCAATTTATAATAAAAAATCATCCCACGGAGTTATATATACACAATTGAATTTAAATTATTAAGCCACACTTGGCCACACTCTTTTTATTTGGGGGCTAAGCAACTGAAGCACCTGTAGCATTTACATAATTATTAATTAATTAGCCCCCCTTTTACTGCCCTGCATGAGTGTGGCCACCCTGCAGAAAATCTTATTAACAACCAGATCGCTCCTAACCTACGGGTAATCTAATCGTCAAAACAGATCACAACACAGAGTGTAGTAAAAATAAATAAACATACACACCAATATTTTTACAACCAGCATGCAATAAAATTCGAGAAAAAGCCCGTCATAGTGCAATAAGAAAATAAACACCGGCCTAACCTAAATCTAGAGTCGGTTGTCCAAACAAATAATTCTAAGTGTGTGCAACAGGTTGTGTGGTTTTGATATGTTCTATATAGGTTAATTATTGACTAAAGTTTTCTAATTGATTGAATTTTAATTTAAAGATATTCACTAATTCTAGAGTGAGGTGTCATTAAGTTTTCTATGTTATATATTTCTATCATAAAATGTACATGCATCCTAAGTCTAGATTTTCTAAGACTCAATCCTTATTTTTGTCCTTAAGTGTCACTACTGTTGTATAGGGTGAAATTTTTATTATTACTAACCCTTAGGACTTTGCGTATATATATAAAAGTGGTTTAGGGATCTAAGATCAAATAAAAGTAAATATAATAGAATTGAAGTTACTACAGGGACCTAAAGGAAGGATTCGCACAAACCACATCAAAGGGCCCCTAAAGGTTTCCTAAGTTTAGAATACTCACAGTCACCGGGGGCTACGACCCGGTGGTTCTGCCTGTAGCACCTCTACCCGGCTGGATAGAGGCGACTGACGTCATTAGCTCCTTGTACTTTTGTTCCCTCGACCGATACCATTCCTCGCAGTTTATGCAAATAAAACAGGAAAAATAAGGAAAATAGGGATTAGAAAGTTCATTTAATAAATAATAATGAAATAATTAAAATTTACTAAAAGTAAAGACGTACCTTTCTTCAGGCTTGAACACTGGCTTGGCTGACTTGCTTTTTTGAAACATTTCCTTCTTGAAAGCACACTTTTGTAATTTTCTTAACAATCACTTCCATTCTTCCAAATTTACACAATTTTCACAAAATAAATACCTTAACTCTTACATTTGTACGCTTCTCCCATCCCAAAATTATATTCTACACTTTATTTTTATTTTCTTTTTCAAAGCTCATACAATTCTACTTTCAAGATATACAATTGTTTCTTTTTTAACATACACTTTTCCATCATCATACACTTTTGCTTCTCACATTTACATATATCTCATTTTATGAAAACACTCATTTTTATCTTTTCAAAACATACACAAATTCTATCTTTCAACACATACAATTCCAATTATATCTCCACTTTTACACACAAGTCCAAATACATTTCAACCTTTACACATTTTAACTATTAAAATACATACAAATTCCACAAATCAACTTTACAAGACACATTTTCTACCTTTATACATCATCTTTCAACATAGACACAAACTCTACTTCCCAAAACTTCTCAAAAGACACAATTTACTTCTCCTTCCACACCCAAACACTTAAACTTTTTTCATATGAACACTCCATACATTTTACTATTCACATAAACACAATTTTCAAGAATCATACGCACATTTTCTACATTTAAATATACTTCAATCCATTTTCACTTTTCAAACTTAAATACAAAACACATTTCACTTCCACAACTTTTCTCAACACATATACCTTCACTTATCATATATACAACTTCCACTATTTCAAAAAATTTATACAAGTCCAAATACATCTCCACCTTCCAAAACATGCACAAGTTCACTCTTAAAACCCATCATTTCACTATCAATATCTCATTGAAGAGAAAATAAAAACAAAACATTCACTAAATGATTATGAGAACTAATCACCAGTGAAGCTTAAGAAAATGAATTCAAGAAATCCTCTCAAATTTTATAAAAACAGAGCAAACTATCAACAAGAGTTTAGTATTTCGTTTCTCATTATTTCTTTGCTATCAAAAAAAAAAGACAACTTAAAATTACTCCAGAATAACAATACTTAAGTTAAGAGGAGATGATTCATATGCTCTCATAAATCTAACAAAATTTTGATCCATAGCTCATTTCAAAGGAAAGAAAATATAGATCCAACAGGTTACAATCTTGATCAGAAACAATTAGATACTTTTAATTTGATTTTTTTTTTTAAAGGAAGTAGAAATATGAAATCTATTTAACGATACTTTACTAGAAATGGGTTTTATAAGCATTCATGATTCCAACTAATGGCTGATCACAAGATTTTGACGTGAGAGCCAAGAACTGCAACCAAATAATGAAGAAGAAGATAGGAGATACCTTGCAATTGGAGGGAGTATCAACAGTTAAAAGTTTATATCCACGTGAGCAAGAGAGGCGGAGACTTCTATTTTAGTTTCCCTGGGATTGATCGGATAGTGGCTGGGCTTGAGATCATGCGAAACAGAGGAAAACGGCGGGCTGGAGCCATGGAGACCTGGGCTTCTTGCGGCAAAGGGAGGAGGTCGTTTGCGAACTGCAGGGGAGATAAGCTGAGCGTGCTGTGTGAACTGCAGGTGAGTGGGGCAGTGGGCTTCTCACGTGAAATGGAGAAGAAAGACCAAACGGGAGGAAGAGATCCGAGGGCCCTTGCGAATGAAGCTGGGCGGTTTTGTGCGAACTGGAGTAGAAGAGGAGGAGCAGTTCGCGAACTGCAGGAGTGAGGGAGGGCGACGGTTTTCTGTAACTTGGAGTAGGAGATGAGGGAGTTCGTTCGGATCTGGGAAGGAGAGCGACAAGGCCTCTTGCGAACTAAGAGGGGAAGCCAGGCTTGAGGGATGTTTCGCTAATCAGAATGAGGGAGAGGGAGCCGTTCTGCTCTGTAGAGATGGGGTGTTCGTTTCTGCAAACTGTAGGCGTGAGAAAGGTTCGGAAGTTTTGAGTTCTTTGCGAATAGAGAGTAGAGGGAGACGTGAGGAGCTTCGAAACTGCATAGAGAACCGTCCAGGAGAGGGAGAGATCGTTTGCGAACTGCCGAGAGGGAGGTGAGTTCGGAACTGTAGAGAAAATCGAAAATTTGGTTTCATTTGCTTAGATGGGGTCGTGGGCTGGACCGATCGTTGGACATTTAAAATACTTAATGATGTCAGAATGTAACGATCTTGGGCTCGTTGGATTCGTCTCGTCGAGCCGTTTGATTCAAGTATAAGCTCGTCAAAATCGGAGACCGTTTGATAACTCAAATTGTGGTTTGAACCATCCGGCAGCGCTTTGAGTTATTGATTCTGACTCATTTGGGCTCGGATTGGGTTGAATTCGGTGTCATTGGGTTCGAAACGAGTTGATATGAAATTGAATTAGAATTTGATTGAATTTTATTCTAATTCGAGTTGAGCGATAGGTTCGAGTCAATGCTACGTCCGTGGGTATCCACCTAAAGGAGGTCCTACAGGTGACGTCTATATTAGGCTATGAATACCTAGGTGCTAGAATTGAGTCCGGGGAAATTGACCTCGAAAAATGAGGTCAACACTAAAGACTTATAGCCTATTGTTTCCAAGGCCGCTTTGACTGAAGGACTGAGAGAGTGTCATTTTCATTATGTGGTTAGTTTACAACAATTCAAGAGACCTACAAGACTATTGGAGCTATATAACAATCATTTTAATATTGTGGAATATAATATAGTAGCTAAACCTACACTATAACTTGCCCATAGAAGAGACCAATAGTGACGGTCATACCAAGAAAGGGTCATCCAATGGATAGGAGGGAAAGAAGACCCACCACAAGAATGTTATCATTTAGAGTACTAGAGAGTGCCCTTATAACCTAGACCGTAAGAATTGCATGATTACCAACATCATTGGTGGAGGAATCTCCCTTACGTCACTTGTCCCGACCATAAATATATAGCACATTACTTTTTAAACTACCCTACTTACATTCCATTGAGATTGTCCATGGGCACTCAGGAAAAAAACTTTTACAACACTAAACACCTATGAATTAAGGAAAATGTGCACCTCAAGATACCTCAAAGTATTTTTGCTTCCATAAAGATCATGGCCTTGTCACAAAAGTGTGTCATCATCTTTTATGATTGGTAGAAGACGTCATCTAAGCAAGAAAAATAAAGGAATTCCTGCTCATCAATCTTAGATGAAACCCTTGAAAAACCCTTAAGGAGAGTAGTGGAAATTAGCCTCTCCCATCTATCTTGGTCCAAATAGATAGAGTTGTATCCATCCATAATAGGTAAAAGAAAGTATGATAATATATGAGTGTGAAGAAAATTTGATTTGGAGAAAAGAACTCAACATCTACCTTGTGACTCCTATAATAGATGCCACCCCAATTACCATTACAAAAACATATATGCCAATAGAAAGAAATATAAAGCCTTCATAATTATTAATTAGATTAGAAAAATAGCTTAGGGCCTCCATCTTGCTCTTAGTGATGGGTTTACTATGCTTAGCTGCAATGTTTTTTTATTATGGTATGGTGGATGGATCTTTTTTATTATCTTGAACTTTTGATGATCCTAGTGCTACTCAAAAAAATTATAATTAAGTGGTATGGTTATTTTGAAATAGTTCAACATAGGCAACTTAGGGCTTAATAGAGATTTAGGTTTGATTAATTTGGCATACATTTTGAATCATCTTAGAAATTTGAATTCCCAAACAAACTTTTCACCAATAATTCTGAACTCATAAAGTTTGCTCAAGTAAATTATACAGAGGGGCATGAAAATTTAAAAATAGATAAAATCTCTATTTTTATATAATTAACCATACCAGATGACTTCTATAAGTTCCCAAAAAACTTAGAGAGGTGCGAAAACATACCAATAACTTTCTATAAATTTCTCACAATTTTAAATTAAAATCCTAATTATAGAATTTTGTGCACCATGTTTTTGGCATGAAAATTACAGTTTGCATCTCATGATTCATCTAGACTTAATAATTTTTATGAGAGGTGTATTGGGACATAGTTGAACATCCCAAAATATTTTGGAGCTTTGGGAAATATGTTGCCAAATTTTGTAATTAAAATAGAGGATTTATGATTTTTAAAATTTAAAAATTATGAAATTTTTTTCTTAAAATTTTTCCTCTAATCCCTGATAGTATTATGCACTTTTGATAAAAAAATTTCATAGACTTTGGGTAATAAGTCTACTCATTGAAAATCTAAAAAAAAACTATAAAATTTTCTTAAGGTTCGACTAACATTAGTCTGGCTTAATTAGGACAATTCAATTTATTTAATATAGAATAATTGGCAATGATTTTGTCTTCTACCTTTATGTGGGCTAAAGAAATAGAAGATTTGTAGGCATAGATTAGTTGATTGGCATATTTATGAGGGTCAAACATAGTTTTGTTGAACTATATTTTCTTTCCTTACATTCTCAAAAAGAATAACAGAAAATATTTCACCTAGTTTAAATTATTAGGCTAAACAACCTTGAAATGTGGATGTCCTTATTTTGGTAACTTTCACCTTTTTGACCAAAAATGGTCAAATCTTTTGTCAAATTGTATTGATTAGATTTTTTTTTTTTTTACATGCTTAAAACATCATCACTAGCGCTTAAATTCAATAGATTATTTTACAATGATATTTCTGGTTAGTTTGCCTCCTTTGGCCTATATGAACCCATATATGTCAAATTCAGTCATATGGGCATAGTGGTCCCATCAATAGATCAAATTTATAACCAAGGTATTCTAATAACCTAAAGACATCTATGTAAAAGTCTAGGATCGTTCAGCTCGAGGTTTAGGAAACTTCATGCTCATTTAGGTTAAGTTGAGCCCTTTATGTTTGGTTTAATTTTTTAATGATTATATAGTTTAATTATAGTTAAAGTAGGTTTGAAAGATTCAAACTAATCAAATAAGATCAATCAAGGTTGAAAATAGGAAATTCACCCTAGTCAACTCTTTAATATTACTAAAGTACTATTATTTTTTTGCTACACCCTCATGCCTTCATACATGAATAACTCTACCATGAGTTCTTCCTTTTAATAAAAAAAACCAAAACAAAAATGTTTATAAAATAGTATTGACTTTTTACAATAATAATTCTATGTTAGTTCACCATCTTTTAAGTCCAAGGGAAACAAATGATAACTCTCCACTAATTTCATACGAATCAACACCTTGTTCCCCCATGTAATTTTGAAGAGATAGTAACTTGCAAAAATAATGGAGTATTATATGAGTGGTGACTAAAAAGAACTAAATATTATTGGATGTATTTCACATTAATATGAGTAAATATCAACATCATGAGAACATTTAAAATGTGATTCATAGTAGAATATAACAAGGAAATCAAAGTTGATATATAGTCTCTTGGCAACATCTTGGGTGATGATTTCTTGTGCTTTAATGCCTTTATACGTGTTTTAAAATGAAATTAACTAAGTCGTAACAAGGACACTCTCCCACAAGAAGAGTTCTCTTATGTCATTTAAACCAACTAACACTACAGGAAAATCATCAATTACCGACACATTTTTCCGGCGGCTTTCTCGCAGCCTAATTTTTTTGAAGAATTTTTGGCAGTTTTTCGTCGCCTAATAGTATTTTTTCTTAATTAATTTAATTAATTAATAAATTAGTTTATTTTTAATTAATTATTAATTTATTTTAATTAATTATTAATTTAATAAATTAGTCTAATTAATTATTAATATAATAACATATTTAATTAATTATTAATATAATAACATATTTAATTAATTATTAATTTAATATTTAATATTTATAAATTTTTAATTATTTTTTTGTATGATATAGTTTAAATAAATTATAATAAGAATTCTAACATTTTCTCTCTCAGTAAATTAATTGGTTGGGACTTAGCAAAAAGGAGTAGACTCTGTTCGAATCCCGGGCAGCAGGCGGGCAGGCCTCCTAACGGGTAGTGGGCAGAGCGGGAGCTCGGGCGGGCAGCGCTTGCAGTCCGCCTGGCGGACAGCGGCAAGGCAGAAGCTCGGGCGGGCAGGGCGAGAGATCGAGCAGGTAGCATGCAGCTCAGCTCGGGCGGGGCGGGTAGCGCGGGCAGGCCGCCTAGCGGGCAGCTCAGCTTGGGCGGGGCGGCTTGCCAGGAAGCCGATAATTTTTTTTAAATTAAATTTTAGTTATTTTTCGGGGTCTTTTTCCGTCGAAAAAACACAGGAAATATTTGTCGCTGGAAAAATACTGCTAGAAATATTTTTCCTACTCGTGTTTTACCGGCGAAAAATTTGTCGTCGGATAGCAACCGAAAATTTACAAAATCACTGAAAAATGTCGTCGATAATAACTGATTTTCCTGTAGTGTAAGGAGTTCTCCTTAGGCGGGGATAATCTAGGATATGTCATCAAGCAAGTACTTTTTCACTTGCTGTTGTCTTAGTCACTAGCTCCAACTATAGAGCATCATCCCCTCATCCAAGCTCTACTATAGGAGGACTCTCACCTAAGGTGCCTTAATTACTCACCATAATTATGCATACCACATCATCTTACCTCAACAACCTTAGTACACTCAACCATTCCGTCATGCTGATCAAAGACTCAGAGCAAGTTGAATGCAACTCCCAAACAATATACTACTACAGAGCTTGTCCAACTTTATACCACCTCGATGGTATACAAATTATCATAGAGCTTGTCCTATAACCCACTCCCCCATTGCATACTAAGTACTACCTTAGTCATGCAAAGATGAATGATCCATCTTAGTTATTTTGCCAATAAGAGGGCAACACACATATAAAATATGGTGCAGCATTTTTGTGTAGCAATGTATTTTTATCTTTTTTTTTTTATATAGCCTATTCTATAGCCCCCAAAATCCTTTAAATATAGGAAGTTTAGAGGTTTTTAGGGGGAAAAATAGACTTCGAAAGAAATATAAAGATCACTTTGGCAAATAGGAAAAATTCTACTTGTTTGAGATTTCAATTTTTTCTAAAAATGCAGAAATTCCCAATATTTTTGAAATAATATCCATACAATATTTTCACTATAACAAGCATATAATTTTTCGAACTTTAATTAAATAATTACGTAAGATTATACTAACAGTCTTCTAAAAATGCAGAGGTTGCAAATAAATTCTGCCAAGGAAAATGCCCTAACTTCAATAATTGTACAAAGTAATAAAAGGGTAGATCCGTCATTTCAAATCAGTTGCACCCGGCATGATAATTACGGCCTGCGGCCAAACACCAATAGGCTGAAGTCCAAAATAAGTGGCTAATAATATAATCCAGGCTGTCGGAGAAGATCACAGCCATCCAATCCTGAACTCCTGCCACTTCCATACTTTTCTCCCGACTCTATAAATACAATCTGCGAACACCTTCGTCATTCATTCAACCAGGCAAAATCAAAAGAAAACCAAACCCATAGAATCAATGGAAGAGAAGAAGCAGATAGTGCTGGAGTTGTACGAAGGGCTAGCGAGTGGCGAGACGGAGAAGGTTGCTGTGCTTTTAACTCCAGACCTTGAGTGGTGGTTCCACGGTCCACCGGGCCGGGAGCACATGATGCGCGTGCTCACCGGAGTGGAAGAGGAAGATAAGCGCGGATTCCG
Organism: Dendrobium officinale; assembly: GCA_019514585.1. Classification (NCBI taxonomy): domain Eukaryota; kingdom Viridiplantae; phylum Streptophyta; class Magnoliopsida; order Asparagales; family Orchidaceae; genus Dendrobium; species Dendrobium officinale. The sequence goes on along the minus strand of CM033683.1, from coordinate 65,334,356 downwards.
GTTCAGGCCGCGGCTGGTGGTCGAATTGGGGAAGTGGGTGGTGGCGGAGGGGTGGGAGAACCGGGAAGACGTCTACTGGGTTCACGTCTGGGCGGTGGAGGGCGGTATCATAACTAAGTTCCGTGAGTACTTCAACACTCGCGTGACCGTTCGGGAACTCAGCCCGACAAATCCGGCTTCGGGGTGGGTGGTCAGCGATGGGAGCTCCGGCGGTCCGACGGTTTGGGAGAGCCGGGGGCAACTCGGCAGGTCGATGCCGGGGCTCGTGCTTGCCATTTGAATGAGTCGAGGGAGGTGGGGCCTACCTGCGGATGTTTCGATGTTCTGTGCGGAAAAACTTGTGTGGCATAGTAAGAACTGGCATGTAGCGAACGGCGAATTCAGAGTAGCGGCCGGTATGCCAGGAATTCCATTGCCCAGCCTTCAATGCCCACCTAAAAAAATTACCGTGGACGTGTTCGGCACGTGGATCTATTTTAAGTTTTTTTTTTGTTAAAAGCCTGGGCAGAGTGTATGTATGTATAAATTCGTTAAAAACTTTATTTATTAATTTTTATTTTTGAACTCTTACCAGTTCCACTTTTTCTCATTTTTTATTAATTTTTATTTTTAGAATTAAATGATAAAGCTCGTTTAAAAATTAAAAGGAGCATAAACTTTTTTTTGTTCTGAAAAAGAATGCGAAATAATAATAATATAATATAAAATCAATATACTACAATTAATATATTTTTTTTTAATTATTGGATTGAATAACACAAAAAATATAGTTTATTATTTTTTTTATTTTTCTTCTAAATTCCCCATAGCAGCACTAATGGAGAACGGCGATGGCAAAAAGGGCTATGGTCGATTGCGGCAAGCAGCCAATCGTGAAAATTCACACATGTGGTGTATTTTAAATTCGTTTAAATCAACAAAATCCAAAACTTTTGAAATATCTAAATTAAAAAATAAGAAATGCATTTGAATTTAATGCATTTATTTTTCTTGTAACTAAAAATAAAAAATTTCAGAAGTCCTGTTTTTTGCTTTTTACAGGTGTATTACATGGAACAAAATGGCATTTATTAAGGACTATAATGGTGATATAATTTTTTTTAGTGTGTCATAAATTAATTATTTCAAAAACATAATTATTATGTTCAATAAAAATAATTCATTCCCTTGTTTCAACTTCTCAAATGAAATGATTGCATAGTTCTGTGTTTGGACTTGCTAATTGAAGAGGTCAATGCACATTCACTTCATTTCTTCAAAATGTTCTTAAGACTTGATGGATATTAATTCACTTCTCGAAGTCTTCCGAGAGAGATCAGATTGGGGCAATTTTTAATTTTGAAGTATCTAACTGCTACGAGTCTTGATATTTCATCAGCTAGAGGAAGATTTGCTACAGGTGGACTTCTAATAATTTGTTGTGAATCTCTATGATTTAAGTGGAGTTTTTGTTTCAGCTACATCTTTTGTTTATGTGGGGTTTTTGTTTGTGTAGTGAATGTGTCAAATTTTTTGTGGCATTAGCGTGAAAGAAACGAGAGAATGTATGGTGGCTCTATCCCTTCTCTAAATTGTTAATTACTATAATTTTGTTTTGCTGTTGTATTTGGATGATTATCTTAGACTTGAGCAGCGTTTTTATTTTGCTAGATCTTCTAGATCTATAACTATTTACAATGAACATATCTAGTAGAGTTTTTATTTGCTCATGGACATTCTATGATTTGAAATTAACAATAGAATTTTAAGTTTTGATATTCTATGATTACTTTTGATTTTTATTTTTGATAACATGACATACTGAGCATCATAAAAGGCTAGATGTTGGCAATGTGTGTCTAAATCTTCTACATATATCCAATGTGATGAGTTATTGTGTAGTGTTAAAAATCATGCATAGAATAGTATCATTTAGGGGTGTCAACTTTTGACACGACCCGAAAACCCGACTCGGATCCGACCCGGAAAATTCGGGTTGGACCCGACCCGTTTGATAAACGGGTCGGGTTCGGGTTCACAAATTCGACCCGTTTAAAAAACGGGTCGGGTTCGGGTTGACCCGGCGGGTTGCTGGGTCAACCCGCCAACCCGTTTAATTCAAAAAAATTGAATTTTTGCATTTCCCGCGCCTGCCCGAGCTGCCGCCCGCGCTGCCGCGCGCCTGCCCGCGCCTGCCCAGCTCGTGCCGCGCGCCCACCGCGCGCCAGCCGCGCGCCCTCTCTGCGTGCCACCGCGCTGCAGCCCGCTCTCGCCCGCCGCGTTGCCGTCTGTCGCCGTCCGCCAGTAGCGGGTTCGACCCGAACCGGGTCGGGTCGGGTGTGGGTCTCCGAAAGGATTCCGCTCGTGTGGCTCGAATGCAAAGGGTGCGATCACACTATCCCGAAGGACAAAATGGTCGTAGGCCTTTACAATCGACACAAGCAGGCCGATGGAAGAGCAGATGGAGTTATAGATACGATTAGCCATGGAGGATAGCGGGTTTTCACCTACGCACCTCAATGGATAATAATATCTATAACCCTAAGTTCACGAGATTTCTCCCATTCGATACATCAGCTCGAATGAGGTTTATTTGATTGTGGGGATCGGTTTCCTACGAGCGCAAGCCCCCGTAGTTAATTACATCCTAAGCCTTGACTTAGGAAAACTCTCGATTAAGGATGTTAGATTATCTTCTTGAAAGTGGGTTTAGTGCAAAGGGGTTTCTAGGCTTTCCTAAGCAAAGGGAAGAAGGTCCCAATTGGCTCAATCAGATCACACGGGGTTCAATCAACATCCGTCCGGCTAGAAGAAGTGAAAACTGGAGAAAAGAAAGAAGGACAACGCACTCAGACATGCACGAGAGAAAGAGGGAGGTGGCGTCATCTGTGTGACGCGGATGGGTAGGATTTATAGCTTTCAGAAGGAAGGAAAGCTTGCCCACCAATAAGGTGTATAGTGGTTCACTCGTACCACTCACCTTTAGACCCTAAATCTATAAAAGATATAGTGTCGTACACACGACACTAACATCTACGACCTAGCTAATGCGATCTGGACTTACTCCTTGTCTGACAAAGGAAGATAGCTAAAACCACCTAGTCGTATAAAATCTATGCTGTCCAGTCTGTATGAATGATGGGAGGGTAGTTTAGACACTGAAATTTGGGATCGACAAACTAGAGAAATTCCTAATTGATCCCACACTTATGAGTGGTATAATGCTCCTAAAACTAATGCAATTAAATCTTAATTTTAATTAGTTACTAATGCAATTTATGCTGGTTAAAGTCTCCAAATCAGATATGTATGAATTTTAAAAAAGGCTTTATAAAATAATTTTTTGAATGACTAAATTTCTCCAGGTCCGGCACTTCATCCTCATAGGCCAGATTATCCGGACTCTACCCGCAGGCGGGGAAATTTGTCTAGGAGGTGAGAGAATGCATGTATGCCACCCCGGACGATTCTGGCTATTCCCTAGAGTCGTTATGTTTCTATGTGAGTTAATCTTAAATTTTATTAAATAATTACGAGTAGAAAAATTTTATTCCTAAAGAGCCTAACGGTCAGACACAAGCACATGCAAAAAAAGAAACCTATGAAAAGCATGCTGGTTCTATTGCGCAAACAAAGTAAGTAAATCACAACACAGAAACAAAATCCCACGAAAAAGAGTGTCCATGGCAAGTGCCATACAATATTACATCACAGAGTATAGAAAGTAATGGTGGCCGGGCTCCACCAACAACAACCCGGAAATGACGCAAGTCTTTAAAATGAGGCATTTTACATCTTCAAACTTCGTCTTCCCTTCCTCGATTCGTCTTTGGATCATCTTCAATCCTTCTAGCTCCTCGTAGTGGGTCCTCCAAAAGGATGTCCAAATGAAAAAGGAAACCCCCTCGTAGGGGTTTACTTTTCCCTTTGGACTCCTACTCGTTTAAAATGCCCCATTTTAATGACTTTCACAACATTTTATTATCAAATACATGAATGAAAATAGAAAATCTAGACTCTCTTGCAGAGATTATCCTAAGCAGTTATAATAAAATTTCACCCAAGCAGTTATATATGAATAAATAAAAAAAAAAATGCTCACATCGATTACTTGGCCGTGCTCTAATTATTGGGGGCTAAGCAGCTGAAGCAGGTACCTAAAGCAGTTATAAATAATTATTAAATTTTAGCCCCCCCTTTTAGCAGCATTATATGAGCACGACCACCTACAAGAAGACAACATTAGTATAAAATAGCGTGCCTAACCTATGGGTATACTAACGTCACAACCACAGTGCAGCAAGAAAAGCTAAAAGAAAGCAGTACAAAAACAACACAGCAGAAAAGCTACAACAGGTAGCAAAAACAACAACCAGCACACGAGTCACATGCAGAGCGTCACAACAAGGTACAGCAAAAAAAGTAAAGCAGCACAACAGCCTAACCTAAAGCTAATAGTCGTGTCCTAGCAAACTCATCTATGTGTGTGTCGGCTGTGTGGTTTTGGTAGGTCCTATATAGGATGATTTAGTTAGAGTTGTTTGTATTAGATTTGTTGAAAGAGGCTAAGGAAATTTTAGTTAGAATTCAAATCTTAGTGTTTTAGGGTTGATTTCAGGTATCTTTTATTTTTAATGTTTAATTAATTACCACCTTTGTTTCACACCGAGGCCGTGAGGTTTATTTCACCCTCCTTGGGGCTAACTTAATAGCCTCTTAGGCCTGGGTTACCCAGTGATAATTAACTTTGTTGAATTATTGTTTTAGTTTGTTATTAAAAGAAAAGGAAAAGGTGTATTAAATATTTTATTAATCGAATTGGTTGATTGGTTTTAGGAGTTATTCTAAAGTTTGATATTTAGAAGTGTTTTATCCTAATGAATTTTAATTTAAAATTTGATCTCCTAATTAAATCTACCTCTTTTAGATCTTAAGTTGGTGAAGGGTTAATTATTAATTTAATTAGATTTGATTCAGGTTTATGATTTAAAATTATGATTTAATGATTATGAATATTAATTAAAACTTAATTAAGAATTGAGTGTTTTAATAGATTTTTAAGAATTAGATTAAAATTAGTTGGTTGATTATTAGTGAATTAAAAGAAAGCCAAACCTAGGAAAACGTGTCACTAAGTTTAAGTTTTAATGTCTCTATCCTATAGGGAGCATGCATCCTAAGTCTATATTTTCTAAGACTCGGTCCTTAATTTTTGTCCTTAAGTGTCGCTAATGTTGTAGGACTAAAAGCGGTGTTTTCTAATTCCTAAGACTTCTATACGGATGTCGTAGGGTTTAAGGGATCTAATAAAGCAAAACAAGAGCAACCCTAAATATAATTGAAGTTTCTACAAGGCCCTAAGGGTGGGAGTCGTACAATCAATCTAGGCCCCTAAAGGTTTTCTAAGTTTTAGAAAGCTTACAGCACCGGGGGCTATGACCCGGTGGTTCCGCCCGTAGCGTCCCTACTAGATGAGTAAGGACGACTGATGCTTGGATCTGGTTGTCCTAGCTCCCTCCCCGAATGCTCCAAAGCTCCTTGCTCATTGCATTCCGAAAGGTACCTCGCACGACATAGAAAAGAAAGGTATTAGAGCAGTTCTATAAATAAATAACAGTGTAAGGAAATGAAAAATGCAATAAAAACTAGAACGTACCTTTTGTTATTTGTTGAGCCACTTGTTCTTTAGGTTCTCCTTGTTTCGCAAGCATGTAGCACCAAAAACATAAAACAAATAACGAAGAAAACAACGAAAGAAAATCAAATATAAAAAAAGGGGTGTAGGCATCGTTGTTATTGGATACACTTCGTAGAAGTCAAGTGCATCCTATAATAGCAACAATGCCCTTTGCTATTCCCACTCCAAATGAGGCACTTGATACATCCGACATATCTACCCATAACACTCTAAACCAAACCCTACAACGACTAAGGAAAAAAGGCCTCTAAAACTAGACTTACAACTAAATCCACCCTGCTTTGAACCTATCCAATCATTCTCTTTATCCTTACAAACTAACACAAAAGGAAGGGATTCCTATCTTGCTCCCAAAAAGACACTAAGCACCTACAAACATAAATTTCCCAAAAAGTTTCAACTCTCCAAATTTCACTCTTTTAGAAATCACCACTAAGAGAACTCAATTCAAATAAGAAAGCACTCGTCACTCCGAAATGACACTATAGGGATCAAGCTAAACAGGTCTAACTAAACCCAACATGACTTACAAGAATCTCCAAGTGAACTACTAAGCAAAATCTCCTAAAAGCTATCTACCCGGAATTTTCTCCTTTCACCTTTGTTTTGGCACAAAAAGCCCTACAAAAAAACTTCTCTACAAAAATCCTTTTTTTGACACAAAACTCTTCCCGAGACAACCCATAACCAAGTGCCTCTCCCCTCGTTTGGAGTGGGGTAAGAAAACAAAGCTTTCCAACGAGGAGATTTTATAGAAATCCCTCGTTGTAAAGCACTTACTATAAAAACACTCGCAAGACGAAAAAACACATAAAATTTGAATGCAAGCCGATCCGCAAAACTCACAACACAAAAAGACTGCTCGATGCAAAACAACTCATGAAGCCCTTATCTATATTCTCATACCAATACAAAAGAAACACTCCAAACCACATTCTAACCATAAACCACTCCATGCGATATTCTAACAATGTTGTCAATGCCACTTCCATGAAACTCAATCAAGTGGAGCAATGAAACAAAGAGATATTTTATCATCTATAAACCTTTATACCTAAACATGTTTCTAATCATATGAATTGTTTCGAATACATGAAGTACATGACTACCTCCAAAAGAGTTTGTAAACTTTCTACTATATGCCAACAACAAGTTTAATAAAAGTTCCAACCCAAACTCATTAACACTTTTGTTAATGAATATGAAATTACAAACCTCTTAACTAATGAGTATATATATATAAAAAAAAAATAAACTCCAATCCATTCCAAAAATTATCTTAGAGCATGAACAAGTGAAAGCTTGCAACCATAAAAAAACTGCATTTATTTCATTCATACAACTATCCGGGAGCTCAAAAACGATGAAAAACTGCATGCACTACTTTCTACAACCATCCGGAAGCTCAAAAACGTTAAAATCTGCATGTATCTGTTCTCAAATCCATTTGGACGATTAAAAAACAGTAAAACAACAGCATGTATCTCATTCTTACGACGATTTGGAACTTAAAGCACATCAAAATCTGCATGTATATGTTTCCAATGATAGCCCGGAAGCTCGAGACAACGGAAAAATACAAGTATTTCATTCGTACGACAATTCGAAAACTCAAAATAGCAAAAATCTGCATGAATAAATACCGAAAAGCAGTTTGGAGCAAAGAGATAGCAAAAATCTGCACCTATCCATTCCCAAAAAACAGTTTGGAAACCTTACACCATGTGCCAAGAAGTATGTGAACAAGTTCTCACAACCCAAATCCATAAATTTCATCAAATACAGGGCCCTTTATGTAATTACTATATCTTTCTAAGAAGCTCAAAAGTGAATTGTTACCATATCAAACTTTTAAACATAAGAATGCTACACGATTATTTGCTAACAAATGTCATGCCCAACACTTAATTGTTAAACCAAGTCAAACATGGAATAGAACCACTCCAATGTAAGAGTCATGTTTCATACTCTAACGGAAAGGAGGAAACACATGTATCATGTACTTAATTAATTGCATAGCAGTGCAATCTTTACTCATTCCACCAACGGTTCTAAAGTGAAAGAAAGTGTCTTCTCTTTTTAAGAGAATCAAAATTTCATTTTATAATCAGATAAATCCAACAACATTAGAGTGCAAGAAGTAGCAATGGAAATCAAACTACTAGCAACACGCCATTTCGCCTATAAATTGGTGAAGTTGTAACGACTTTCATGATCCATACAACGATCACTTTAGAAAGGTTGTTATTCCAAAAGACATTCAAAACATCAATTTAGCAACCAAAGATAAATACTAGTCCACTCAATCCTTGAACTCCACATGAGATCCACATGCAATTTCATAAGAAACATAAAGCGACATAGAAAATTTCTAACCATACTCCTAAACCTTGCTTTGAATATCAAGAGTGCAACCATCGTTTGCCATGGATTCAAAGTCAACATTATGCCATTGGAAAGAAAGAACATGGTCATGCTCCACTAAGCAAACTTCCAACCAATCTATGAACCATGAAAGCATATAAACACTTAAGTAAATACTACTCAAAAGCTATAATCTCATTTAGAATGCAAAAGAAATAAAGCCTACAAGTATTTTATCAATACGTCGCTTGGGCAAAACTCATGGCATCTCTTAATATATGATGGTTTTGATGTAAAGTATACATTCAATATGACATTCTACACCAAGACGAGATAAAAAAAAAAACTACTTATTCTTCTCATAAAACACGATTTTTGATGCTCTTTACAAAACTAATCAAGATACCATAAATGTCCTAAATAACAAGTAACTACTTTAGCAAATAATGGAAGAGTTAGAAGCAAACCCATATTTCCAAGCGTTAGAAATTTTCTTAAAGGAGGAAAACATGTAGTTCTGGCTATCAAATCTTCTCATGAAGCAAGGTACTTACCAATCACTTGCAAGGGAAATGGGCTTAAAACATATACTCCTCTTTCTATTAGAACTTCCACATTCATAAGAGAAAGACGTAAATGAGACAAAATATAAGTATATTAACAATCCTTTAATAGGCATCGCTACAACTTCGCATGTGCATATTTTTTTGGTGGCAAATAAGAAATCTTTTCATTTTTTTTAGAGCTTCTATATGAACTCCTACCGTCATGCAACCTATACCATAAACAAATGCACTCCATGTGCAAAGAACTCATCTTTCAAGTAAATATAAGTTGGCCTACAAATTTCATCTATATCTCATGAAACTATCCATGGTTAACAAGAGCCATCATCGCTTCCCTAAAGAATTAAAACTCCACTTGATAATTAAATAGATATGACTAAAATTAGATAGCAAGAAACAAGATAGATACATTATCAAACCATTGAATTCACTCTCAGATTTTTCACACAAATTTTAGGAAATGCTTTGAGGAGGCTTCCATATGAATAGATTCAACACACAAGGCCTCAATGCAAGTAAACCTCCATGACTTTCTCTTGGGAGCAATTCATCAAACATTTGGAGTGCAAAACTTGCAAAGCCATATAAAACAAATCAACATGAGAACAATGGTTCACACCTAAATCTCAACTAAACACCTCTAAACAACTTACCAAGATTTCTCAAAATCCACATGATAAATATCTCATCAAATAGACATAGGCATAAAAAAACTAAAAGAGCAACTCAAAGCAATCACATTCTCAGATTTTTTTGCAAGGATAATCCACAATATCTTCCTTTCAATCACTAATGAAGAAGAGTAGGAAAAGAAGAAGAAAGAAGAAGAGTGGGAGAAGAAAAATAGGAGAAGAAAGAAGAAGAAAGAGGAAGGGGAAGAAGAAAGGAATACTCACCTTGCAAGGACTCAAGATCGGTCCAGGCGTCGGGACGGGTGGCTGCGTCGGGATCAGTCCAGGCGTTCGGGTTCGCGAACTGGGAGGCTGGCGTCGTCGGGCTCGGGACGGGGAGCTGACCTCGGGTTTGGGACGGCTGGAGGCGACTTCGGTCGGAGCTCACGAACGGCTCGGGCTCAGCCTCAGCGTACGAAGACGAGAGGGAGGGCGTCGGATTTGCTGGGGTTGTGCGAACAAGAGAGATCGGAGAGAGAGGGAAAGAGACGCGCGAGAGAGGGAGAGCTTTCGGGATTCTTTAGAGCAAAAACAAAAACCGAGAGCTTTAGAGCAAGGGCGTCGGGCGTGAGGTCGGGAGCGAATGCCTGGGAGCGTCGAGCTGTTCGGTTCCCCCTGGAGCTGCGAACTGGAGCAGGAGGTCGGGTGGGGGGAGTCGGTCTGGCTAGGTCGTGCGAATGGAGAAGAGTGAGAGCGAAAGCAGAGGAGGAGGGGAGACTGAGAGCGAGTCCCGAGCTCGGAGCCTTCGTTTTGAGTAAAATCCAATCCGTCGTCCAGAATGGAAGCCCGCCAAAACGTCCATCTCCTGCCCCAGCTTCCGAAAATGCCTGAATCAGCTCTTGTATCTGCTCGCTGCCTGCTCAAATCGCAGAAAATCGCCTGAGCCGCGAGATTTTGGCTGAAAAGGGGATTTCGTTAAATCACAACCGTCGAGGGAAATTCCTGATGTAGAGAGTGAATTCAAAAAAAACTCAGAAAAAGTCAAATGGCTCATACTAGGCTTAAATTAGGTTGAATCAAATTGAAATTGGCTAAGCTTGGGTTAAACTCGAGTCCGGATTTGACTCGATTCGAGTCGATTCGGGCTCGAGCCGGCGTGACGAAATTAGTCATCCGAAATTGAATTCGAAAACATGATCAATTTAAATCAAATCAGGTACGACGCGATGGAAAACTAACTATTCGTGTCTAATCGAACATGCTCGAGTCTGATCCGGCTCGAGAATTTGGGTCGATTCGAGCCGAAATTGGGTTCGACAATGGATTCGATTAAATCGATAGAACGAGCTCGAGCACATGTCGAGCTAAAATCGAGGTCAACAAACGGACCCCCAACATATGCGGAGAACAACGGGTGAACCGTATATGTTGGCGTTGACCTTCCTAACTTTAGGAAGATACAACCCTTAAGGTCAAAAAAAAGTCAAGAAAAATCTCAGCAAGGAGAAAACAACAAAGAGAGCAGCAATCCACTATCTGCCCAACCAAAGTGGTAGAATAGAGAGAAGGAAACTTCATGCTCACATGAGTAAAATTGAAACAAGCTCATAAAGAATTCCCAAGGAAATTCAAGAATCATCTAGAGCGTACCTCTAAGATGATGAGAAAAGAAGGGGTTTAACAATCACTTGAAAATCATGTCAAATAATAAAGTGATAATCAAAAGGAAACAATAAGGATAAAGAATCAACGATATAGGAATCATCTATCTGCCTGACTATGTTGCAACAGTAGAGTAGGGGAAGAGGTTTCATGCTAACAAGAGCACGAATCAAGAAAATATCAAAAAGAGCTAAAGCGAACACAAAAGTTCACAAGAAACACTCTACTATCACTGGCGCATATGCCAAAGTGATAAGAAGAGGAAAGTACACTCTAATATCGTCGGGCGCATATGCCGCGACGATAAAAAGAGGAAAGTAAACTCTACTATCGTCGGGCGCATATGCCGCGACGATAAGAAGAGGAAAAGAAAAACACTCTAATATCGTCGGGCGCATATGCCGCGACGATAAAAAGAGGAAAAGAGCAACACTCTAATATCGTCGGGCGCATATGCCGCGACGATAAAAAGAGGAAAGTACACTCTACTATCGTCGGGCGCATATGCCGCGACGATAAGAAGAGGAAAAAGGTACACTCTACTACCGCCGGGCGCATATGCCGCGACGATAAGAAGAGGAAAGGGTGGTGAGGAATGCCTCCCATCCCAGGGACTCTGTCGGGCTCTCTCAACCAGCAAAAGAGAACTCTACACTCTAATATCGTCGGGCGCATATGCCACGGCGATCAGAAGAGGAAAAGAACAACACTCTAATATCGTCGGGCGCATATGCCGCGACGATAAGAAGAGGAAAAGAGCAACACTCTAATATCGTCGGGCGCATATGCCGCGACGATAAAAAAGGAAAAGAAGTACACTCTACTATCGTCGGGCGCATATGCCCACGACGATAAGAAGAGGAAAAGGTACACTCTAATATCGTCGGGCGCATATGCCGCGACGATCAAAAGAGGAAAAGTACACTCTACTATCGCCGAGCGCATATGCCACGCGATAAGAAGAGGAAAAGGTAACACTCTAATATCGTCGGGCGCATATGCCGCGGCGATCAAAAGAGGAAAAGTACACTCTACTATCGTCGGGCGCATATGCCGCGACGATAAGAAGAGGAAAAGTAGTACACTCTAATATCATCGGGGCGCATATGCCACGATGATCAAAAGAGGAAAAGTACACTCTACTATCGCCGGGCGCATATGCCACGACGATAAGAAGAGGAAAAGGTACACTCTAATATCATCGGGCGCATATGCCGCGACGATCAAAAGAGGAAAAGTACACTCTACTATCGCCGGGCGCATATGCCACGCCGATAAGAAGAGGAAAGGGCTCTACAACCAACCAACGCTCAGCTGCGTGGTGCTGTGAGAAAGCCAAAGAAACTAAGTACCCCCATCATCTAAGAAATCTCAAACTCCTATTTTAGTTACCACATGGTAGAGGACAAATCGTCGTGGCCATGAGTAATCAAAATACAAGTAGGATTTCTTAAGTAAACTCAAATCATGTACAACATGAAATGAACGATCGATATATATCTCTCTAAATAGAGGAACATATAAACGACCGAGTAAAAAGAATAATGTCATATCAAAGATCGAGTGAAGTGGCGAGGGGACACATCTGCCACTAAGAATAACGTTCATCATATCGAACATCAATGATTGCAAAAGGGATCATAGTGGTAACACCCATACCAATTGTTGGGACCCTGTGAGAGGTACAAATAACATTTTATGTATCCAAAAAGGGCTGCTCTTGTAGCTAAGGATAAATTTTCAATAGGGAAATATGTCACTAAAAAGAAGCAGTGGATTGACTTTCTACTAGAAGATCAAAATCCACTGGGCAAGGATGTTAACATCTGAAGCAAGATGTACCACATCGTAGGAAGGGGAAACCATATCCCATTACAAGTGAATAATCATACTAGAATGAATGAATATATAGCTATCTCCTAAACAATCAACATAATGTTTTAAGGAGATAAAGAGAATTTGGAGGGACTTTGGGCTCTTGGAGCTTAGAACCGGGTTCCACCTGTGACAAGGGCAACCAGTTCTTTCTCAACTAAGAGCTTCCCTCTCAGTTTTTTTTTTTTTTTTTTTTTTTTTTTTTTTTTTTTTTAGAGGGGAAAAATTGTTGGCTTTGATATCCCAGGCCATACTCGCCACATGAGTAAAACTGGGGGAGAGAAAAAAAAGTCACAACAAAATTTGTAAAAAGATTCACTAAGTAACAATGGATCAACCTCATTATATTTGATAAGGATGGGACCAGTATCACATTCCTTAGAACTTCGAGTTAGTAGTTTTGGTATCCCAGACCACACTTGAAGGTGACAAGTAAAACTGGGGAAAGTCAACTCTCGAGGGGGACTGAGAAGAAGATCTTATGCAACAATACCAAAGTGATTGCTGAATGTAAAAGTAAGCACAAACATCCCTACGGCGTATTTACACACAACTCCTGAGGATGATCTTGTACTCTGCATGACGAACATCACGTGGTAGAGGACAAATCATCGTGGCCACGGACTGCCGAAAAGTATAAGAAATCCTTTAGAGTCATATCTATACAGAGGAATATTTACAAGTGGCGGGGGATGCCCCTTGCGACGTGCAAACTCAAGCGTAGTACTTTCTTAAGTACTGCCCATTAATGACAGGCATGGGATGAACACCATTCGCATCAACTAGCAAATAAGATCCACCCTTATATACTTGCTCTACAACAAATGGGCCTTCCCAAATGGGCTCAAACTTACCACCTCGACGACGACGCGAGATGATAGGCCTACGCAAGACAAGGACTAACTCACCGACCTGAAAAGCACGGGGTCGGACGAGGCGGTCATGGGCCTGGGCCATCCAGGCCTGGTACAACTTAAGGTTCTGATGAGCTTGCAAACGGAGCTCTTCTAAACCATCAAGCTCTTCCAACCGTAGTCGGGCATTATCCTCGCGAGATAAATTGTGGCTAACTGCTACACGCAACGAAGGGAGCTCGACCTCGAGTGGGAGGACGGCTTCAACCCCAAAAGCTAAAGCATATGGTGTACACTGAGTAGGAGTACGGTATGTAGTCCTATAGGCCCATAACGCTTCAGGCAATTTGTCGTGCCATTCTCTTTTATTTGCCACAAGTATCTTTCTTATCAATTGGACTAAAGTCTTATTGAATGCTTCAGCCAAACCATTAGCCCTAGGATAGTAAATCGAGGAATACCGCCAATTTATGTTATGGCGGCGGGCAAATCTAGCAATCTTGGTGCTTCTAAAAGACGGGCCGTTATCCGAAATTATACGGCGCGGAACACCAAAACGGTAGACAACATGATCGCGGAAGAAGCGCATCACATCTTCTGATTTGACTTCCTTAAGAGGGATAGCTTCTGCCCACTTAGAGAAGTAATCAGTAGCAGCCAGAATAAACCTATGACCCTTAGAGGAAGGAGGGTCAATAGGACCCACTACATCCGTGCCCCAACTCTCAAAAGGCCAAGAAGACACAGTGGGATGCAACGGATTAGGAGGTTGGTGGATAACAGTGTTATGAATCTGGCATTGGTGGCACTTCCTAGCGTGCTCCATGCAATCACGGATCATCGTCGGCCAGTAATAACCAAGGCGTTTAATTCTAACCTTCATCTTAGGCCCGGACTGATGAGCACCACAAAGTCCCTCGTGTACCTCGCCCATGACCTTACGAGCCTCCTCGTTGTTGAGGCAACGTAACCACATCTGGTCAAAAGAGCGTCGGTACAAGGTTTCATTCACATAGGAGAAGGACAAAGCTCTCTTCCTAATCTGAGTGGCAAGAGAACGATCATCCGGAAGCTTTCCACGCTTCAAATACTCAACAAAGGGGACTCTCCAATCTGACTCTTCCTCAACAGCATACACTGCGAGGGTCTGATCGGGAGAAGACAAATCCGCGGGACACAAGGCTTGTCGGTACTGGACAACAACCGACACCGGATTTCCATTCAGGTCAGCCAACTCCTTAGCAAGTTTAGCTAGTGCATCCGCTCTACCATTCTCAGATCGAGGGACTCTAACTAAAGTCACTTCAGGGATCAAACACAAGAGCTCCATTGCCCTATCGTGGTAAGGCAAGAGCTCAGGTTTGAGAACTTTGAAAATTCCAGCAACTTGATTAATAATTAGTTGGGAATCCCCAAAAATCTTAACCCGCACAATGCTCATCTGAATGGCCAACTCAAGTCCTACAATTAAGGCTTCGTACTCGGCTTCATTATTAGTACGAGGCTCTGAAAGACTGTAGGATAGGAGTAACGAAGGGTGTGGCCTTCAGGAGACACGAAAACAAAGCCCCAAACCTACCCTAACAACAGGAGTTTCGTAAGGACGTAGTGATTTGATGGAAGAGGCTCCATCAAAGTAAAACTCCCAAGTAGGGGGACTCCTGCTCTTCCACACTCATGACTAATTCATCGGGCAAATCGTCATTAAGTGGGGAATCTGCAGGGATCGGGTGAGAAGCAAGAAAGTCAGCTAGAGCCTGTCCTTTGACGGCCCGCTGAGGGACAAAGGTAATATCAAACTGCAGTAAAAAAATGGACCAACGTGCTAAACGACCTGACAAAGTCGGACGGGTCATCAGGTACTGCAAAGGGTTGACTCGAGAAATCAAACTGATCTTGTGTGAGAGCAGCATAGTAGTGTCTAAGCTTCTGCACAGCAAAGATCAAAGCCAAACACTGCTTTTCCATTGCCGGGTATTTAAGCTCTGCAGGAATTAATCGTCTGCTAAGGTAGTACAAGGCATTCTCTTTGCCTTCCTCATTTTCTTGAGCTAAAAGTGCATCAAGTGACTCATCCAAGGCAGTAGTGTAGAGAATTAACGGCCTACCAGGGATTGGTGCAGCTAAAACTGGGGGACTCATCAAGTAGCGCTTTATACTCTCAAAGGCCTCCTGACAATTCTTGTCCCAATGAAAGAGGGCGTCCTTCTTTGCTAGAGCAGCAAAGGGATGACATCTACCAGCCAAATTGGAGATAAATCTCCGCAAGAAAGCGAGCTTACCTTGAAAGGACCTCAACTGGGTAAGACTCCTAGGAGGTTTCAAAGTCCACTATGGCTTTATCATGGAGGGATCAATCTCAATGCCACGGTAGCGAACAATAAAACCAAGAAACTTCCCCGCACTAACTCCAAAATGCACACTTTAGGGGATTCATCTTCAAATCATGCTTTCTTAAGCGCTCAAAAACGATTCGTAGGTCTCGGAGGTGATCACTACGGACCTTGCTTTTGACCACTAAATCATCCACATAGCATTCAACCTTGCTCATGAATCAACTCATCAAAAATGACTGTCATGGCACGCTGATAGGTGGCCCCGGCATTCTTGAGACCAAAGGGCATCACCTTATAACAAAACACACCTATAGGGGTGCGAAAGGCAGTGAATTTCTCATCTTCAGGGGCCATCTTAATCTGATTGTAACCAGATGAACCATCCATGAAGGAGAAAATGCTATGGGACGAAGCAATATCAACCATAAGTTCAGGGATAGGAAGAGGAAAATCATCCTTTAGGACATGCCTTATTCAAATCACGGAAGTCTATACAGACACGGATCTGACCATTCTTCTTCCGGACTGGAACAACATTGGCAAGCCAAGTGGGATACTTCTCTTCACGAACAAAACCAGCTTCTATAAGCTTCTTAGTCTCGGCTATCACCTGTTGTTCAATCTCTAACCTCATCCGATGAGGTGACTGCTTAACAGGGACTGCATCAGGACTAATAGCTAACTTATGGACTGCTACTTCTGGATCTAAACCAGGCATCTCTGTGTAGTTCCAGGCAAAGCAATCTTTAAACTCAGAAATGAGTGCAACATACTCTTGAGCCTCTGATTCGGATAGCAAAGCACTATGAAAGATAGGTCGAGGATCCGATTCAGTGCCCAAATTGATCTCACACAATTCGTCCATGGCAGAACTGGCGCCATCTTCGAATTCTCGTGGAGCTTCAAGGACCCTGTCCTCACTCTCCTCCGGGTCTTCATCATCGGCAACGGAAACGACCGGATAAGAATGAGAAACAACCCGAATATTGGCGGAAGGGGACTGATCCTCTTGAGAATAGCCTATACCCTGTCCAGTTCGAGGAAAATCAGTTCGCCAAATACGGGCCTGCTGTTGGGCCTGTCTACCTGACCAAGTCGAAGGGATAATGCCTCGCTCAACAAAATTATCCACAGCAGGGGAAAAGTATCGGGGAACTGGCATGATCTCATCGTCCATAGTGGATTCCACAGGATTTTGTATGTCAGTACTCTGTGAAACACCTACACTATGGAACATTGATGCATGCCAAGCAGATTGCGGTGGCACATAGAGAGTGTGCAGCTCTTGTACAGAGCGCCTATCTAAGGGTAGTGCACCACGAACACTGGCAGAAGGTGTAGGGGAAGGTTGAGGAGGAGATTCCTCAATTCTCATCTCGTACATATGGCGAGAAAGGGATTATTGACTAGTAGTCTGACGTCCGACATCTCCGTCATCGTCTGAATCACTATCAACAACCAAACCACCCTGAGGAATCAAACTCCTATGGAATGTGGGATAGGAATTGTGATCAACACTAAAGGCAGGCAAAGGGACCGAATGACGAGGAACATCAATCATCTCATCATCAGAGTCGGACTCAACAGTCAAAGAGGAAGTGTACAAGTGCGGGGGAGGAGGGATTCGAGTATCAAAGTTCCTCGAGGGGGCGAACTGACTCTCTGCCTCGACCTCTACCACGCAATCCCCTACCTCTACTAGGGGGGGGAACATCGCGTCTGAGTACAAACCGTAAAGATTCATCCAGGTCTTCAGTGGAAACATCTGCTCCAATCCCAACCTGTGATGGACCCTGTGCTAGTGGTTGTATAGGACCCTGTGCAAGTGGCTGCATAGGACCCTGTACAATACCAGCGGGTATCACTGGTGACTGGGCAGGGGGAGGTCTACGAGCTTTTCGAGGCATGTAATGCTCGGCATCATCATAAATGTAGACTTCATGAACGGCAAAAGGTTGAATATCTCCAAGGATGGAAAACTCTACATCATTCCTCATATACTTCATGCACTGGTGCAGTGTGTAGAGGGCACCATTCCATATTCATGTATCCAAGGCCTTCCTAAGAGAGCCTTGTATGAGGTATCTGCCTCAATAACATGAAACTTCGCCTCAGTCAAAAGATCTCCAAAACGCAAAGGCAAAGTGATGGAACCCAGAGCTCGTTGACCTTGATCGTTAAAACCCTTCAGCATAATCTTGTCTGAAGTTAGTTTCAAATGTCCAAGGGAAAGCCTCTCTAGGGTGGCATGATTAAGGATATTAACTGAAGCTCCTTGGTCAATGAGGACCCTGTTCAACTCATAACCATTTACTTCAGTGGTGACGTACAAGGGACGGTTGTGATCAGAAGTTCCTAAGAGAAGATCCTGGTCTGAAAAGGTAATGCATGGCATCTCTCTCAAATAACATGCATCCTTAACTGACTCAGTGGCAAAGAAGGCTTGATAGGACTCTGGTTCAAGCAAGGCTTTTAACTAAAGTCTCTCTCAAGTCGGAAGACATCATAAGTGCATCATAAACACTAAGAAGAGAGGGGATCTTTCTCAAATGAGCCAACACATTGTAATCAACATCCAACTGAGGGCCTTTTCCCTTCTCCTTAGCAGGTGCTTGAGGAGGAGGGATAGGATCATCCTGTTGGGTAATGATGTTTCTATCTTTTTTCTTTATTATTCTTAGCCATTTTAGGTGGTAGAACCTTACCTGAACGCAATTGTATCTCTCGTATCGAGTCAGGCTCAATAGAGGACTCATTTGGTTCAGGTGACATGGCTTGTGTTGGTTCATTAAGAAGTGACTGAGGAGTGTTCTCGGATTCATCTTCTGAATCCATGTAACAACCTCCTTCAGGAATAGCAAACACAGGCTCTTCCTCACACTCAAACTCTTCTCCAAAAGAATGATCATCATCATTTTTCAGAAATAAATAAAACAGAAGAAGAAGAACGAGTGCTAGAAAAAGTAAAAACTAGAAGGAGCAAGACACCAAAAGTAGCCAGAATCATTTTCTTCCATTAATTCATCATCAGTTGAAGGGAGAACAAAATCCTTCAGCGTAAGTGCTGGAAGAGATCCTGTCTTCCCCTCAGAAGTTACAACAAATTTCTCTCTCTCATACATCTTTCTAATACAAGTAGAAGTAGAAGAAATGTGCTCAGTAGGCACTACAACAGAAGAAGAAAGAAACTGGCAAAGAAACTGGGCTGGCAACTGTCGACTTGGCCTGTGGGGGCCTCCTCTCAACTGCCTCTGAACTCTGAACTGCTCGCCTGATCATACCCCTTGTCTTGCGAGAGAGTGCAAGCTGCCACTCCTCCCCAGAACTAAGAGGTGCTCTACTGTCACTGCTCTGAACACCACACTGACTGTCACACTGACTGGAGCTAGTAATCATCTGAACTATCTGAGCAACTTTGCCCTGAGGATTCACTAGATCGCTGTCCTGCAAGTGAATCTCACCCCTAGCCATAAGGCTCTCCACTCTGTCCTTGAACACAAAGCAATCTTCAAGGACATGACCAATGTGCCTATGAAATGGACAATACAAAGGATGCTCCGTCTGCCCTTCTTCATTTGCCTTATTGTTGACCGGGAATACCAAAATGTTCTTCTTAACAAGGAATTTAAAAATCTTCTGCACACTTTCCCTTTTGAAGGGATATTCCTTGCTAAGCTTCTCCTGTAGAGACTGCTGAGTCTCCGGAGTCCTCTGAGGGCGCCTAAACTGCTGCTGTGTATGTGACTGAGACTGAAACTGCCCTGACGGCTGTGCTGGTGGTGGTAACTGAGGTCGGGGCTGAAACTGAGGTCGTGGTGGTGGTGGTGGACGCTGTGGCACTGAACTAACCATGGGCCTCTTGCCCCTATCAAGAGCATCAGAAGTACTATGCACCTCTCCCTTCCTAGGAGGTGGTGCCCCAGAAAACTCCAAACACTGAGGTCTACGGATGGGTTGACTCTCAGCCTTAGGAGGGACTGCACTGGGTATGCTGTCCTGCAGGCTAGTGACTTTGGTTAACAACTTCTGAAAGGTTCGAATGCTGAAACCCTTCAGGTAAGGAGCGATAGGACCATCAATATTCTTTAACAGAATCTCAACTGCATGCTGCTCTTGCAATTGAGGTTCGCACTGAAGACTAAGGTTTCTCCATCTAACTATATAGTTAAGCAGAGACTCGTGAGGGCGCTGCCTGGTCACTACCAACTCACCAACAGTCACTCTATGCTCTGTACTAATGAACCTCTGCACAAATAACTGCTCCATCTCAGCAAAAGTGCGAACTGAATCGTTAGGGAGATCGGCATACCACTCAAATGCCACTCCCCCTAAACTACTAACAAACAGTCTCAACATCAAAGCATCGTTTCCTCCAATGTTACAACATATGGCCCGATACTGAGCCACATGTTGTTTTGGGTTTCCAAACCCATCAAAAACTCGAAAGCGGGGAGGAACAAAACCAGCGGGGTAAGGCTCCCGCTCGTACTCTACCGGGTAGGGGCGACCTCTACTAACAGAATCTCCAGACTTTTTAGAAGCTATAGCCTGGTCAACCCTCTGTGCAATCATGTCCTGAATCTGAAAACGGGTGACAGCTGAACCGACTGACTCTGAACTGGCACACTCAAAGGTACTGCTGGGGGAGACATCGGAACTGTCCTCTGAACTCTATCAACTCTAACAGGCTCTGGGGCTGGCGACTGTGGTGCTACTGGCTCGTCTCTGGATGTAGTAGGAGTAACTACATCCATGACATGGGGTGTAGCCCCCAATGCCGTCAACTGGGCGGTCATCGCCGCCATGGCTCTTGCCATCTCCGCCATCTGGGACTGCAACTGCAACACCGTGACATCCGTGTCTACTGAACGGGGAGGTCCACCTTGTGCTGAGGTGGAAGGTACATCAGCCTCCCCTTGCTCCTCTAAATCATCGTACTGCTCATGCTGCTCATCTGACGTGCCTCGTCTCGTGACAACACAAACACGGTGAACGGGGATGTCTTCGTCTGACTCCTCTGTAAGCAAGTCATCATCGGAGAGGGTCTGACAAAGGGCGTCTATGTACGGACCCATAGGAAAAGAAATCCTAAGGGGACTAGAAGAAGCAACTGGCTCCACTCGAGCCGGGGCACTACTATCAACATCTACTGCATCAACATCCATCTGAACTGGCACGGACACTGAAGGGACTGTATCAACTCGCCGAATCGTACCAACTGTCTGCTCCGTCTCGACAGGCTCCTCCACCTGCCGGCGTCTCCAAACCCATCTACTATGACGGGACCCGGTAGGAACATCTAACTGAGTGGAAGGGGCAACGACAACTGAACCAAGCTGGGGTCGGACAGGCTCTAACTGTGGGCGACGTCCATGACGGCGAGGGCGTCGTCCAACAGCAGGGGCACCTGCCTGAGGTCTATCAGTGGGAACAACTCTAGTCTGCTGTCGTGGTGGCTGTCCTCTCTCTGCCACCTGCCACCGGTAACTCTGTCTGACTGACTGTCGCTGCAACTGAGAATGCACCTGAGAGATCTGATGGAGTAACCTCTCCTCACTAATACGTCCTCTACCGCGCGCTGAACGGATAATGCTTCGGATCCTCTGAGTGAGGGTCCGAGTGACAGTATCCCTGGGGACTCGAGCGCGAGGAAGAGTAGTGGGGACAGGAGGGGCTGCTGCAATGTGGGCAGCGTCCTCCTCGTCACCGCTATGCACTAGAGGGGAAAAGCGTCTTCCTTGGACTGCGTCGATCTCAGGGGCAACTACAACATCCGAGACTGGGGTAACTACTCGTCTACGTGGCTCCCGCTGTATGGGAACCATCCTCTGCTGAACCGGCTCCTGCTGAGCCACAGAATCTGCCATCCGCTGAACTGCCGCATCGGATGCCGCCAATCGCAATCTCCTGTTCCTATTCCTCCTAGCCCTTCTCCCAAGGCCGGAGGTGGAGGAAGAAGCAACATCAGTACCCACAGGCTGTACTGGAGGAACAGGAACTACTGACTGAGGGGGTGTCGGGGTCTCCTCGGCAATCTCGGGGTGAGAGAGCCGGGTGAACACAGAAAAACCCGACGGGTAGGAGGTGGAGGAAGCTCGGCCTGAGCCACCCTCTTCCTCGAAGAGGAAGGAGGAGGGGAAACTCGAGCACGAGGGGCCTCTACCGGGGCAGCAGGTAAAGGTACGACTGGCTGCCGGCGCTGAGGGGCCGGAGCCACACGAACAACTGGAGCAGCAGGCGCTGGCCGCCTGACTGCTGGACGAACAGGGTGAACAGGAAGTGGCCTAGGCACTGGCTGCCTAACCACCGGGCGCACTGGCTGCGCACGAACAGCAACTGGACGAACGGGTGCCCGGGCTGGCTGCCGAGCAACGGGTCGTCCAAAAGGTCTCATAGCTGCGCGTCCTCTCCTTTGAGGGGGAGAGAATGCGGCAGCCTCGGAGGGGGTCGGCCCGCCAAGAGTGACGTACGCCGAATCGGTGAAGGATCCAAAGTGATCCCCCCCCGCCGGTGGGCTCGTCAACAGGGACTCAGGGAGTGTCACCCGTGAGTCAGAGCCAAAACAGAAGGTAACAGAAGGGCCGGAGTACGCCATTGCACTGTCTGCTAACACAAACTGCAACAATTAGCGTAAACAAAAAACCACCGGAAAGAAACGAGAGAGAAAGGGACGGAATAGCCTATAAAGGCTAGAAGAGGAAGAACCTAACTAAAGAACACTAAACCCGGAGTGCACACCAAAGAAGATAATTTAACATCCAAAGATGGAGAGAGAAACCTGTCCCACCGTGGTCGCCAGAAATCTGTGGGTCTCCGAAAGGGTTTCCGCTCGTGTGGTTCGAATGCAAAGGGTACGATCACACTATCCCGTAGGACAAAATGGTCGTAGGCCTTTACACTCGGCACAAGCAGGCCGATGGAAGAGCAGATGGAGTTATAGATACGATTAGCCATGGAGGATAGCGGGTTTTCACCTACGCACCTCGATGGATAATAATATCTATAACCCTAAATTCACGAGATTTCCCCCATTCGATACATCAGCTCGAATGAGGTTTATTTGATTGTGGGGATCGGTTTCCTACGGGCGCAAGCCCCCGTAGTTAATTACATCCTAAGCCTTGACTTAGGAAAACTCTCGATTAAGGATGTTAGATTATCTTCTTGAAAGTGGGTTTAGTGCAAGGGGTTTCTAGGTTTTCCTAATCAAAGGGGAATGTCCCCAACTTGGCTCAATCAGTCACACAAGGTTCAATCAACATCCGGCCGGCTAGAAGAAGTGAAAACTGGAGAAAAAGAAGAGAAGACAAAGCACTCAAACATGCACGAGAGAAAGAGGGAGGTGGCGTCATCTGTGTGACGCGGATGGGTAGGATTTATATAGCTTTCAGAAAGAATGGAAAGCTTACCCACCAATAAGGTGTATAGTGGTTCACTCGTACCACTCACCTTTAGACCCTAAATCTATAAAAGATGTAGTGTTGCACACACACACACACTAACATCTACGACCTAGCTAATGCAATCTGGACTTACTCCTTGTCTGACAAAGGAAGCCAGCTAAAACCACCTAATCGTATAAAATCCATGCTGTCCAGTCTGTATGAAAGATGGGAGGGTAGTTTAGACACTGAAATTTGGGATCGACAAACTAGAGAAATTCCTAATTGATCCCACACTTATGAGTGGTATAATGCTCCTAAAACTAATGCAATTAAATCTTAATTTTAATTAGTTACTAATGCAATTTATGCTGGTTAAAGTCTCCAAATCAGATATGTATGAAATTTTAAAAAAGGCTTATATAAAATAATTTTTTGAATGACTAAACTTCCCCAGGTCCGGCACTTCATCCTCATAGGCCAGATTATCCGGACTCTACCCGCAGGCGGGGAAATTTGTCTAGGAGGTGAGAGAGAATGCATGTATGCCACCCCCCCGGACGATTCCGGCTATTCCCTAGAGTCGTTATGTTTCTATGTGAGTTAATCTTAAATTTTATTAAATAATTACGAGTAGAAAAATTTTTTATCCTAAAGAGCCTAACGGTCAGACACAAGCACATGCAAGAAAGAAAAACCTATGAAAAAGCATGCTGGTTCTACTGCGCAAACAAATGTAAGTAAATCACAACAAAGAAAACAAAATCCCACGAAAAAGAGTGTCCATGGCAAGTGCCATACAATATTACATCACAGAGTACAGAAAGTAATGGTGGCCGGGCTCCACCAACAACAACCCGGAAATGACGCAAGTCTTTAAAATGAGGCATTTTACTTCTTCAAACTTCGTCTTCCCTTCCTCGATTCGTCTTTGGATCATCTTCAATCCTTCTAGCTCCTCGTAGTGGGTCCTCCAAAAGGATGCCCAAATGAAAAAGGAAACCCCCTCGTAGGGGTTTACTTTTCCCTTTGGACTCCTACTCGTTTAAAAATGCCCCATTTTAAAAGACTTTCACAAGGGGTTATTATCAAATACATGAATGAAAATAGAAAATCTAGACTCTCCTGCAGGGATTATCCTAAGCATTATAATAAAAATCTAGACTCACCTGCAGGGGTTAGCAGTTATATATGAATAAAGCAAATAAATTAAAAATGCTCACATCAATCACTTGGCCGTGCTCTAATTATTGGGGGCTAAGCAGCTGAAGCAGGTACCTAAAGCAGTTATATAATAATTATTAATTTTTAGCCCCCCCTTTTAGCAGCATTATATGAGCACGGCCACCTGCAAGAAGACAACATTAGTATAAAAGAGCGTGCCTAACCTATGGGTATTCTAACGTCACAACACAGTGCAGAAAGAAAAGCTAAAAGAAAGCAGTACAAAAACAACACAGCAGAAAAGCTACAACAGGTAGCAAAAACAACAACCAGCACACGAGTCACATGCAGAGCGTCACAACAAAGTACAGAAAAGTAAAGCAGCAGCACAACAACCTAACCTAAAACTAATAGTCGTGTCCTAGCAAACCATCTAAGTGTGTGTAGGCTGTGTGGTTTTGGTAGGTCCTATATAGGATAATTTAGTTAGAGTTGTTTGTATTTTTTATTGTTTGTTGAAAGGGGCAAAGAAGAAATTTTAGTTAAAATTCAAATCTTAGTGTTTTAGGGTTGATTTTAGGTATCTTTTATTTTTAATGTTTAATTAATTACCACCTTTGTTTCACACCGAGGCCGTGAGGTTTATTTTCACCCTCCTTGGGGCTAACTTAATAGCCTCGTAGGCCTGGGTTACCCAGTGATAATTAACTTTGTTGAATTATTGTTTTAGTTTGTTATTAAAAGAAAAAGGAAAAGGTGTATTAAATATTTTATTAATCGAATTGGTTGATTGGTTTTAGGAGTTATTCTAAAGTTTGATATTTAGAAGTGTTTTATCCTAATGAATTTTAATTTAAAATTTGATCTCCTAATTAAATCTACCTCTTTTAGATCTTAAGTTGGTGAAGGGTTAATTATTAATTTAATTAGATTTGATTCAGGTTTATGATTTAAAATTATGATTTAATGATTATGAATATTAATTAAAACTTAATTAAGAATTGAGTGTTTTAATAGATTTTTAAAGAATTAGATTAAAATTAGTTGGTTGATTATTAGTGAATTAAAAGAAAGCCAAACCTAGGAAAACGTGTCACTAAGTTTAAGTTTTAATGTCTCTATCCTATAGGGAGCATGCATCCTAAGTCTATATTTTCTAAGACTCGGTCCTTAATTTTTGTCCTTAAGTGTCGCTAATGTTGTAGGACTAAAAGCGGTGTTTTCTAATTCCTAAGACTTCTATACGGATGTCATAGGGTTTTTAGGGATCTAATAAAGCAAAACAAGAGCAACCCTAAATATAATTGAAGTTTCTACAAGGCCCTAAGGGTGGGAGTCGTACAATCAATCTAGGCCCCTAAAGGTTTTCTAAGTTTTAGAAAGCTTACAGCACCGGGGGCTACGACCCGGTGGTTCCGCCCGTAGCGTCCCTACTAGATGAGTAAGGACGACTGATGCTTGGATCCAGTTGTCCTAGCTCCCTCCCCGAATGCTCCAAAGCTCCTTGCTCATTGCATTCCGAAAGGTACCTCGCACGACATAGAAAAGAAAGGTATTAGAGCAGTTCTATAAATAAATAACAGTGTAAGGAAATGAAAAATGCAATAAAAAACTAGAACGTACCTTTTGTTATTTGTTGAGCCACTTGTTCTTTTAGGTTCTCCTTGTTTCGCAAAAAAAATGTAAGCAAACCAAAAACATAAAACAAATAACGAAGAAAACAAAAAAAAAAGAAAAAATCGAATACAAAAAAAGGGGTGTAGGCATCGTTGTTATTGGATACACTTCGTAGAAGTCAAGTGCATCCTATAATAGCAACAATGCCCTTTGCTATTCCCACTCCAAAATGAGGCACTTGATACATCTGACATATCTACCCATAACACTTCTAAACCAAACCCTACAACGACTAAGGAAAAAAGGCCTCTAAAACTAGACTTACAAATCTAAAATCCACCCTGCTTTGAACCTATCCAATCATTCTCTTTATCCTTACAAACTAACACAAAGGGAAGGGATTCCTATCTTGCTCCCAAAAAGACACTAAGCACCTACAAACATAAATTTCCCAAAAAGTTTCAACTCTCCAAATTTCACTCTTTTAGAAATCACCACTAAGAGAACTCAATTCAAATAAGAAAGCACTCGTCACTCCTAAATGACACTATAGGGATCAAGCTAAACAGGTCTAACTAAACCCAACATGACTTACAAGAATCTCCAAGTGAACTACTAAGCAAAATCTCCTAAAAGCTATCTACCCGGAATTTTCTCCTTTCACCTTTGTTTTGGCACAAAAAGCCCTACAAAACTTCTCTACAAAAATCCTTTTTTTGACACAAAACTCTTCCCGAGACAACCCATAACCAAGTGCCTCTCCCCTCGTTTGGAGTGGGGTAAGAAAACAAAGCTTTCCAACGAGGAGATTTTATAGAAATCCCTCGTTGTAAAGCACTTACTATAAAAACACTCGCAAGACGAAAAACACATAAAATTCGAATGCAAGCTGATCCGCAAAACTCACAACACAAAACTGCTCGATGCAAAACAACTCATGAAGCCCTTATCTATATTCTCATACCAATACAAAAGAAACACTCCAAACCACATTCTAACCATAAACCACTCCATGCGATATTCTAACAATGTTGTCAATGCCACTTCCATGAAACTCAATCAAGTGGAGCAATGAAACAAAGAGATATTTTATCATCTATAAACCTTTATACCTAAACATGTTTCTAATCATATGAATTGTTTCGAATACATGAAGTACATGACTACCTCCAAAAGAGTTTGTAAACTTTCTACTATATGCCAACAACAAGTTTAATAAAAGTTCCAACCCAAACTCATTAACACTTTTGTTAATGAATATGAAATTACAAACCTCTTAACTAATGAGTATATATATATAAAAAAAACAAACTCCAATCCATTCCAAAAATTATCTTAGAGCATGAACAAGTGAAAGCTTGCAACCATAAAAAAAACTGCATTTATTTCATTCATACAACAATCCGGGAGCTCAAAAACGATGAAAAACTGCATGCACTACTTTCTACAACCATCCGGAAGCTCAAAAACGTTAAAATCTGCATGTATCTGTTCTCAAATCCATTTGGACGATTAAAAAACAGTAAAACAACAGCATGTATCTCATTCTTACGACGATTTGGAACTTAAAGCACATCAAAATCTGCATGTATATGTTTCCAATGATAGCCCGAAGCTCGAGACAACGGAAAAAAAATACAAGTATTTCATTCGTTACGACAATTCGGAAACTCAAAATAGCAAAAATCTGCATGAATAAATACCGAAAAGCAGTTTGGAGCAAAGAGATAGCAAAAATCTGCACCTATCCATTCCCAAAAAACAGTTTGGAAACCTTACACCATGTGCCAAGAAGCATGTGAACAAGTTCTCACAACCCAAATCCATAAATTTCATCAAATACAGGGCCCTTTATGTAATTACTATATCTTTCTAAGAAGCTCAAAAGTGAATTGTTACCATATCAAACTTTTAAACATAAGAATGCTACACGATTATTTGCTAACAAATGTCATGCCCAACACTTAATTGTTAAACCAAGTCAAACATGGAATAGAACCACTCCAATGTAAGAGTCATGTTTCATACTCTAACGGAAAGGAGGAAACACATGTATCATGTACTTAATTAATTGCATAGCAGTGCAATCTTTACTCATTCCACCAACGGTTCTAAAGTGAAAGAAAGTGTCTTCTCTTTTTAAGAGAATCAAAATTTCATTTTATAATCAGATAAATCCAACAACATTAGAGAGCAAGAAGTAGCAATGGAAATCAAACTACTAGCAACACGCCATTTCGCCTATAAATTGGTGAAGTTGTAACGACTTTCATGATCCATACAACGATCACTTTAGAAAGGTTGTTATTCCAAAAGACATTCAAAACATCAATTTAGCAACCAAAGATAAATACTAGTCCACTCAATCCTTGAACTCCACATGAGATCCACATGCAATTTTCATAAGAAACATAAAGCGACATAGAAAATTTCTAACCATACTCCTAAACCTTGCTTTGAATATCAAGAGTGCAACCATCGTTTGCCATGGATTCAAAGTCAACATTATGCCATTGGAAAGAAAGAACATGGTCATGCTCCACTAAGCAAACTTCCAACCAATCTATGAACCATGAAAGCATATAAACACTTAAGTAAATACTACTCAAAAGCTATAATCTCATTTAGAATGCAAAAGAAATAAAGCCTACAAGTATTTTATCAATACTTCGCTTGGGCAAAACTCATGGCATCTCTTAATATATGATGGTTTTGATGTAAAGTATACATTCAATATGACATTCTACACCAAGACGAGATAAAAAAAAAACTACTTATTCTTCTCATAAAACACGATTTTTGATGCTCTTTACAAAACTAATCAAGATACCATAAATGTCCTAAATAACAAGTAACTACTTTAGCAAATAATGGAAGAGTTAGAAGCAAACCCATATTTCCAAGCGTTAGAAATTTTCTTAAAGGAGGAAAACGTGTAGTTCTGGCTATCAAATCTTCTCATGAAGCAAGGTACTTACCAATCACTTGCAAGGGAAATGGGCTTAAAACATATACTCCTCTTTCTATTAGAACTTCCACATTCATAAGAGAAAGACGTAAATGAGACAAAATATAAGTATATTAACAATCCTTTAATAGGCATCGCTACAACTTCGCATGTGCATATTTTGGTGGCAAATAAGAAATCTTTTCATTTTTTTAGAGCTTCTATATGAACTCCTACCGTCATGCAACCTATACCATAAACAAATGCGCTCCATGTGCAAAGAACTCATCTTTCAAGTAATATAAGTTGGCCTACAAATTTCATCTATATCTCATGAAACTATCCATGGTTAACAAGAGCCATCATCGCTTCCCTAAAGAATTAAAACTCCACTTGATAATTAAATAGATATGACTAAAATTAGATAGCAAGAAACAAGATAGATACATTATCAAACCATTGAATTCACTCTCAGATTTTGTTCACAAATTTTAGGAAATGCTTTGAGGAGGCTTCCATATGAATAGATTCAACACACAAGGCCTCAATGCAAGTAAACCTCCATGACTTTCTCTTGGGAGCAATTCATCAAACATTTGGAGTGCAAAACTTGCAAAGCCATATAAAACAAATCAACATGAGAACAATGGTTCACACCTAAATCTCAACTAAACACCTCTAAACAACTTACCAAGATTTCTCAAAATCCACATGATAAATATCTCATCAAATAGACATAGGCATAAAAACTAAAAGAGCAACTCAAAGCAATCACATTCTCAGATTTTTTTGCAAGGATAATCCACAATATCTTCCTTTCAATCACTAATGAAGAAGAGTAGGAAAAGAAGAAGAAAGAAGAAGAGTGGGAGAAGAAAAATAGGAGAAGAAAGAAGAAGAAAGAGGAAGGGGAAGAAGAAAGGAATACTCACCTTGCAAGGACTCAAGATCGGTCCAGGCGTCGGGACGGGTGGCTGCGTCGGGATCAGTCCAGGCGTTCGGGTTCGCGAACTGGGAGGCTGGCGTCGTCGGGCTCGGGACGGGGAGCTGACCTCGGGTTTGGGACGGCTGGAGGCGACTTCGGTCGGAGCTCACGAACGGCTCGGGCTCAGCCTCGGCGTACGAAGACGAGAGGGAGGGCGTCGGATTTGCTGGGGTTGTGCGAACAAGAGAGATCGGAGAGAGAGGGAAAGAGACGCGCGAGAGAGGGAGAGCTTTCGGGATTCTTTAGAGCAAAAACCAAAACCGAGAGCTTTAGAGCAAGGGCGTCGGGCGTGAGGTCGGGAGCGAATGCCTGGGAGCGTCGAGCTGTTCGGTTCCCCCTGGAGCTGCGAACTGGAGCAGGAGGTCGGGTGGGGGGAGTCGGTCTGGCTAGGTCTTGCGAATGGAGAAGAGTGAGAGCGAAAGCAGAGGAGGAGGGAGACTGAGAGCGAGTCCCGAGCTCGGAGCCTTCGTTCCGAGTAAATCCAATCCGTCGTCCAGAATGGAAGCCCGCCAAAACGTCCATCTCCTGCCCCAGCTTCCGAAAATGCCTGAATCAGCTCTTGTATCTGCTCGCTGCCTGCTCAAATCGCAGAAAATCGCCTGAGCCGCGAGATTTTGGCTGAAAAGGGGATTTCGTTAAATCACAACCGTCGAGGGAAATTCCTGATGTAGAGAGTGAATTCGAAAAAACTCAGAAAGTCAAATGGCTAATACTAGGCTCAAATTAGGTTGAATCAAATTGAAATTGGCTAAGCTTGGGTTAAACTCGAGTCCGGATTTGACTCGATTCGAGTCGATTCGGGCTCGAGCCGGCGCGACGAAATTAGTCATCCGAAATTGAGTTCGAAAACATGATCAATTTAAATCAAATCAGGTACGACGCGATGGAAACCAACTATTCGTGTCTAATCGAACATGCTCGAGTCCGATCCGGCTTGAATTTGGGTCGATTCGAGCCCGAATTAGATTCGACAATGCTCGATTAAATCGATAGAAATTGCTCGAGCGAAAAACAAGGTCAACATCGGGTCAACCTGGCAACCCGCCGGGTCGGGTCCGGGTTCGGATTTCCGACCCGTTTGCCTTCCCGGGTCGGGTTAGGGTCGACCCGTTTGAACCCGGGTCAGTTCCGGGTTCGACCCGAACCCGACCCGTGACCCGAAATTGAC
Source organism: Dendrobium officinale (assembly GCA_019514585.1). Classification (NCBI taxonomy): domain Eukaryota; kingdom Viridiplantae; phylum Streptophyta; class Magnoliopsida; order Asparagales; family Orchidaceae; genus Dendrobium; species Dendrobium officinale. The sequence continues at coordinate 65,303,148 of CM033683.1, read as the reverse complement.
ACCCCTAGTATCATTCCCTAATTCCTTGAATAATATAATTCTTAATTTCTTATCTATCAACATTCTTCTTTATCACTAATTTTTAAACTGCAAATTGATTTAGTTGATTGCATTTTCATCTTTTACTGTAGGAAATGCCCCAATCCCTTATCTTCCATCTACTCCAGGCATGCAACCAATGACACCTAATACTTAGTTTAGCTTCAAACAATCTTAATTGTTACTTTTGCTGATTTAAATTTGGAAGTTGTGATTATAAGATTTTTATTTTGTAAACAGGATGGTTCTTGTAAACTGGATCTTGGTACAACCAGGGATGGAGATATATTCACAGCCCACCCGACAGATTTGGAAGTCTGATAAGATATCACTGTGTGGAATTACTGGAAGCTTGTTGGAATTGTGCCACCTGTTGAAAGCACTAGGCCTAGGGCCAATATTGTGTAAGCAAGATCATGTTGTAACTAATTGTCTTGCTTCGTGGTTGTCTCTTAACCATATGTCTGCGATTAATTTTTATCCACAAAGATGTAACTAATCATCTGTAACAATAGCTATAAATAACTCTTGTAACAGTGAAACAAGAAATACGAAAGAGAAAGCTAAAGAATAAGCTTTGGTCTCTGTTTTACTCATTTCTCTAAACATTCACATATTGCACTTGTGCCGCCTGTTGTTATCTAATGGGAAGCTTGTTTAAGTTGTGATCTAATTGGAAGCTTGTTCTCTGTAACGATGATCATGATAGTGAAAGCTAGCATTACCCATGGATTCAGAACTTGTATCTTTGTTTGAATGCAACCATTTTCAACACAAATGGCTCATCAGCTCCCTTTTTTGGCTGAATGCCATTGTTAATTTATGTTTACTAACTTGTTATGATAAATCCTAAAAGTTGAACTTAGGAAGAGTTCTGTAGCACTCTTTCTTGTTAAATAAAAAATATAATGGGAGTCCTACAAATTAAGCATTCAGGTTTTGTGTATTTTTTTTTTAAAATAAATTTTGGACATTTGTGGCGGTTATAACCGCCACAAAAATTCAGATTTGTGGCCGGTAAAACCGCCACAATACTGAAAATCAATTTATTTAGATAGAATTTATGGCGGTTATAACCACTGCAAATCTGTATTTTTGTGGCGGTTATAACCGCTGATAAATTCTGCACTTCATCAGATCTACCCCGCCGGTCCTTAAACCACTGCGGAATGTCGTTGCAGCGCATTGCAATTGCAACGGAGGTGCAGCGGTTTTAAAACCACTGCAAAGGAAATTGTGGTAGTTATAACCACCGGGATAGGCCAAAAATTGTGCTGCGATAGACATATTTTTTTGGTAGTGTATAAACAACCGATGGATATTAAATAAATCAAATTTGCAAAAATAAAACATAAAGCTTAATAGGTTGATCACTTAAGCCTAGTACACAGTTTATTTTTTTGGACAATGAATCCTAATTTTAGGTTTGAAATATTATTATATTTTAAATTAATTTATATTTTGATTACATTTGCATGTTTGATATTCTTGCAACTTGTATATTTTTTATGATTTCAAATACTATTGTTTTGATTATTATTTCTCCTAACATATTTTTAAAAAATTATTTTGCTCTTGTGTGTATTAACATTTCAGGAAAATCATACTTCAGATTGTTGAGGACTTCAAATCAAGATCAGTTTAGAGTTTATTGTAATTAAAGTTTATATTTTTCATTTTATTTAGTCTGAGAGAGTGTGATTGTAATTGAGTAACTGAGCGCACACACACACACACCGGAGGAGAGTTTACTATTCACATTTTTTAAAAACTGATCATACTATATTATATCTGTTCGTACGGGACGATCTGGTTAGTTATTTTTTTTCCCGACGAGCAGTCGAACAAACAGAAACAAAAAAATTTCTAAGTTTGGATCGTACTGTATGAACCTAGTTCGTACATGCCTTCTAGAGTACGAAATGGACGGGTCCTTGTTCACTCAAAAATAATTTTTTCAAAGTATGGATCGAACGGGACAATCACAGTTCGTACATGCTTTCACAAGTATGAAATTGACGAGTTCGTTCTCACTAAAAAATATTTTTTCTAAGTATGGATCGTATTGTACGAACCCAGTTCGTACATGCCTTCTAGAGTACAAAATTGTGAGGTCCCATTTCATCCCAAAGTTTTGTTCAGACGAATTTAAAAAAAAATTATAACTGATCTTACCCGATGATGACATCATCATACGTACGCCATCAAAAGTATGAAATAATGGGGTTCTTTTTCGTATAGATGAATTTTAAAAATTTTCCAACTGTTTGTCCCAGACGAAATTGGTTCATACCGGACAATGATCGGGTATGAACTGATTTTGTTCTGATTCATAATAGGTTCATACGCAACAGTATTTGAAATGTTCGTACGTACAAAATCTGATCATATTGTGCGATCATATTTGCTCAAAATTGAAAACATCAATTTTTTGGATAATTTTTGATGTACTTTGTATAAAAAGTCTACTAAAAACTAACGTGAAAAAATCTTGTCTTTGTGATTTTTCAAGGACAATTGAAAGAGAGTGTATGAGAGAGTATTTAAGAGAGATTTCTTACTAGTGGAGTGTGAAGAGTTCACAAGATTACTCAAAGGTAAGGATCTCTATGTAATTTATGTTTTCATTTTTCCTCTTATCTTTCAAGATTGCTCGTAAGAAGATCTTTGAAGAAGATCCAATTCTGTACTAATACTTGGAGGGTGTGAAAAGATGAAGGGTCTCTACCGACAGTTAGAGAGTGTGAACAACCAATGGTTCTTTGCCGACACTTGGAAAGTGTGAAAGGACGACGGTTCTCTACTAACACTTGAAGAGTGTAAAAAGATGATAATTTTTTACCGACAATTGGAAAGTGTGAACAGCCAATGGTTCTCTGTCAAAATTTGGAAAGTGTGAAAGGACAATGGTTCTCTACCCACACTTAGAGAGTGTGAAAGGATGACAATTCTCTGCCGCACCGGGATTAGTGGAAGAGAGTTTTGTAATGACTTCTCCGCCTTGATGTGGGAGCAAAAGGAGAGACACTTTTGATAATAGTGCAATACCTAAAGAGAGAGTCTTCATGGAGTTGATGTAGATCTTGTTTGACTGAACCACTATAAATCTTTATGTCGTTTAAATTTATGTATTTTATTCAATATTTGAAAATTTTATTTTCAAATATTATCAATTAACTTACTACGAATCTTTAAAGGTTTTTAATTTTTAAATTCAAGAGTAATTTTTAAAATTACTAATTCATCCCCCCTCTTGGTTAGCCTTGAGACATTATCTTAGGTTTAACAACCTAATCAAGATTCAACAAGTGGTATCAGAACTTTATTTCAAAATCATAAGTTTAAATAACTTTTTGAAAAACGAGCATGGCTACTTTTGGAAATCAAAATATACCCGAAGGATACTCGATCACTAGACCTTCATTATTTGACAATATCTCTTTTGATTTTCTTAAAAACATGTATGTCTTACCGTCACTAGATTATTGTATGTGGATCTTAATTCAAGAAGGGTATATAAAACCAATTAGATTAGTTGATGATATTAGAGTTGAAACATCCTTTATAGATTATACTGTAGAAGAACACGAATTAGCATAACTTAATACAAAATGTTTAAATAGTTTCTTTAGTGCACTTAAGTCAGAAGACTACATGCGGGTTTCAACTTATAAAATTGAAAAAGACATATGGGTAGTCTTTGTATTACTTACGAAGGGACAAATGAAGTAAAGTAATCCAGATTAAATATCTTATTACATGATTATGAATTATTTTGTATGAAACTAAATGAATTTATTTTTGAAATGTATATAATATTTACTCAAATTATCACTTCTTTACATACATTGGGTAGGGAACTAACAAATGTTGAAATAGTTAATAAAATTCTCCATTATTTGCTTGATGTATATAATGATAAAATAATTATTATTACAGAGTAAGAAGATTTAAATGTTAATCAATTGATAATCTTTTTGGTTCACTAATTGCCTACGAGCAAAGAGTGAGTCAAAAAAAGATTGATGCATGTGAACAGTGAAAGGAGAAGAACATTATACTTAAAGTGGAGGAGTTAGAGAGTGATCTTTCATAATTTGAGGATGAGAATGATATTTCCTTAATGACTAGGCAATTTAAAAGTTTTCTTAAAAGGAAGCAGAAGAGATGCCAATTGTGAAATAGAGGTAAGTTTAATAAGAATATTAAGATTTCTAATTATATAATTTTCTTCGAATACAAAAAATTTGGACACATAAAATCGGAATGCCCAAACCTAAAAAGCCACTCCCAGCAATGAGAAGGTAGAGAAAAAATAAAATGTGAAGAAGGGTAAGAAGAGATTTCAAAGTGCTTTTTGGGAGGACTCGGCTTCAGATTCATTAGAAACAAAAAAGAAAGAGAAAGTCACTAACTTATACTTAATGGTCGACAATCTTGATCAGTCAGATCAAGAAGAGGTATGTAACTTGACCTATAATAAATTATTAGAAGTTTTTGAAAGAATTCATTATGCATATAAAAAACTAAAGAAAATAAATACTAGTCTGAATTTAGAATTACATGAATTACAAAGAGAACATGAAATCCTTATAAAAGATCATGCATTAATAGATAACAATCACACGAGCTTACTTAATAAAGTTGATGACTTGAATAAGAAGAATGATATTTTAAAATCATCATATTCTCAATTGAAAAAAGATTTTAAAAAGTTTAAGAATGAATCAGAGAATAGAGAGCATTATTTAAATTTTGATAAAAATATATTAAAAGATTTGAATACATTTTTAAGCTTGTTTGAGTTTTCAAGTCTAACATTTGATAGTTTTGTAGGAACGCTCTCATACAAGGCCTCGTGAGAGCATTTGGTACATGGATAGTGGTTGCTCAAAACATATGACTGGAGACACTAAGAAATTTATATTGCTAGAAGCCTAAAGTGGAGGCAAGGTTATACTTGGAGATAACACCACTAGGAAAGTGGTTGGATAAAGTAAGATTGAAAACTTGTAATATTTTTTCATTAATAATGTGCTACTTGTAGAAGGCCTAAAACATAATTTGTTAAGTATTAGCCAGCTATGTGATAAAGATTACAATGTAATTTTTTTCCCACTGGCTGCATATTAAGCCTAAATAGTAATGATATTTTGCATGGATTAAGGGTAAATAATATTTATATGCTATATTTAAATTGTATTAAAACTACTAATACTTTTTATTTGAAAATTATTTTTGATTAATCGTGATTATGGCATAGGAGACTCTATCACACTAGTATAAAAAATCTTTAAAAAAATTACCCAAAATAATTTGGTAAGAGGTATACCAAAACTTGACTTTACAAAGGATCACATTTATGATACATGTCAATTAGGAAAACATATGAAGTCTTCTTTTCAGTCTAATAAGGATCTTAGAACTAATAAACCATTAAAGATTTTACATATGAATCTTTTTAGACTGGTTGGAACTATAAGTCTATGAGGAAAGGTAAACAGATTTGTGATTGTAAATGATTTTTTTAGATTCACTTGGGTTAAATTCTTATATCATAAGGGTGAATCATTTGAGAAGTTTAGATATTTTTTAATTTAGATTCAGAGGAAACTAGGATGTGAGATTTTAATAATCCAATATGATCACAACGGTGAATTTTAAAATAAAAATTTAAAAATTTTTATAAAGAAAAAGGAATTGATTATAAATTTTTTGCACCTAAAACCTCTCAGTAGAATGGGGTAGTCGAAAAGAAAGAATATAATATTAATTGAAGCCACTTGAGCCATGTTGACAAAATATTTACTTCCTAAATATTTTTGCACTGAAGTGGTTAGCACTATATGTTATATTCTAAATACGATGAACATTATATCAAAATTAAATAAAACACCATATGAGATTTTTAAAGGGAGAACGTCTAATTTGTCATATTTGCATGTTTTTTGATGTAAGATGTTCATACATAATAATGAAAACTCTACCTTAGAAAAAATTGATCTAAAATTAGATAAAGAAATTTTTCTTGGATACTCTAGTGTTGAAAAATCTTATAGAGTATTTAACAAAAGAACTTTGGTAGTTGAGGAGACCACACATGTTATATTTGATGAATCTGGAATTTTATAAGAGCAAAATTTGGAGGATGATGAAATTGAAAATAATTCCTAAAAGATTTAGAAATTTAATTTGGATAAAAATTTGGAGATAGAAAATCTGTTGCTTAGAGATTTAAATTTTTTTAAAAATCACCAAAAGGAATTGATTTTAGGTGAACTTAATGAGGGTGTTAGGATTAGGCATGGACTAATAAAAAAAGTCAATCATTCTGCTTTTATTTTAATGATAGAACCTAAAAATATAAATCAAATACTTTTGGATGAATTTTAAATTTTGGCAATGCAAGAATAATTAAATTAATTTGTGAGAAATAATATTTGGAAATTAAATGTAAAGCTACATGATCAAAGTGTAGTTAGAATTAAGTGTGTATTTAAAAATAAAATAAAAGACTCAGGAGTTATAATTAGAAATAAAGCTAGATTGGTGGCTAATGGGTATAATCAGATTTAAGGGATTGATTTTTAGGAGACTTTTGCTTCTAAAGAAAGCCTAAAGTAATTAGGGTTTGTTAACCTTTACCTGTTTTAGAGGATTCAAATTATTTCAAATAGATGTTAAAAATATATTTTTAAATGGGGTGATTCAAGATGATGTTTATGTTGAATAAACTCCATATTTTGAAAATTTAAAATACCCAAATCATATTTTTAAATTGAAAAAGAAATTGTATGGATTGAAAACATATACATAGGACTTAGTATGAGAGGTTGAGCACTTTTTAACTTGAGAAATCTTTTAAAAAAGGAAGTGTGGATACCACTCTCTTTTTGAAAAATTTGGAAGACGATTTATTCATTTATAAATTTTTGTTGATGATATCATCTTTGAATCTATAAATAAAAATTTTTGTGATGATTTTTCTAAAATAATGAGTAGTAAATTTGAGATGAGTTTATTGGGAGATCTTAATTACTTTCTAGATTTTAGCATTAAGCAAATTGAGGAGGGAACATTTCTAAAGCAGTCAAAGTATGTTAATGACATCCTCAAAAAGTATGAAATGAATAATACTAAACCTATTAGTACACCTATGAGTTCCTTAATTCAGTTGGATAAGGACCCAAATGGAAAATCTATTGATCAAAATAAATTTAGGAGAATAATTAGATCTTTTCTTTACGTTATTGCTAATAGATCCAATATTATGTATATTATTTATTTATGTGCTAGATTTTAATCAGATCCAAAAGAATTATATTTGATAGTAGTAAAAAGGATTTTGAGATATCTCTTAGAAATTTAGAACTTAGGGATTTTGTATCATAAGTTTAGCTCTTCATTTGAAATAATTGGATATTCATATTTGAACTTTTTAAGTTGTGTGATTGATAGAAAGAGTACATCTGGAACTTATCAATTTATAAGAAATTTTTTAGTTTCTTAGTCCAGTAGAAAATAGAATTCTGTAGTCCTATCTACTGCTGAAGCTGAATACATTACCTTTAAAAATTATGTGGTACAAGTTCATTAGTTGAAACAACAGCTTATTGACTTAAGATTTATAATTGGCACAATTCCAATTTATTTTGATAATACTAGTACCATTTGCATTTCAAAAAATTCTATTCAACATTCTAAAACCAAACATATAGATATAAGATATCATTTTATTAGGGATCATGTATCTAAAATAAAAATTGAATTGAATCATATTTCTATTGAAAATTAACTTGTAGATATTTTACAAAAGCACTAGCCTTTTATACTTTTAGCACATTAAGAACAAGGCTTGATGTGATTGATCTTAATGCTTAATTAAAATTTTCTACAAACTTGATATGTGTCTTTGTGTGTTTTTTATTTTTGTATTTAATGTGCTTGTTTTTGTAAGTCTTTTTTAATTATTTATTTTTAATGTTTTGTGTGATTTTGAAATATTTTTAAAAATTTGATTTCATATTTCTTATCGATTGTGCGAATTTTTCTAAGTATTTTATTTATACTGTACAAAATTATTTTCGTCATGTATGAATATTGTATCACATAAATTGTTGTTTTGGATTGATCGCATAAAGTTTTAATTTTATAATACATATCATAGTGTAAAATATTTATATCATCCTGGACAATCTATATTACTTTGTCTATACGCATTTAGACGGTTATACGGGCAGAATCAGTTATTATAACCGATAGTGTATAAACTTTTAGATTGTACATACGAACCACATGTCATTCAGTGTGGGGGATGAACCTAACCATCTTTAAAATGATCTTAAATAACCGATCTGAAAGTTCGTTAGGGATGTTAAGCCCTTATGAACTGGGCCAAGGCTAACAAAGAGAGAGATGAATTGGATAACCTTAAAACCAAAGATAAAACTCAAACAAAAATCACCACAAAGAAAACCAAATGCAAAAATTAAATGCGGAAGCAAATAATAAGAAAAGAACACACTAGATTTATAGTGGTTCGGTCAAACCTTAACCTACGTCCACTCCTTGGAGGCACCCTCTAAGTATTGCACTAAAATAAGTGTCTCTCCTTTAGCCCCCACATCTAGGTAGAGAAGCCCTTACAAAAGCACTTCCACCTTCCCCGGTGCGACGGAGTTGCCGGGTCCTCTGACACTACATAGATCTTCTTATTTGGTGAACTTACCTCGAGACAAACCTTGAATCCGATGGTACTAAGGTGCGAGTTCACCGGAGCAACCATGTGGAATCCCCTCCACACTCCCTTGAGTTCCCCCCCCTCACATGATCTTCTCCCTCTCAAACTCCACCCTTTCCTCTCTCCCTTTAAAGCTCTCTCTTCAAGTTTCCCCCACAAGAACGAAGCTACAATGGCTGCCAAAGACACTTACAAAGTGACTTGTCATAGCTTAAATAGAAGCTCTCAAAACGAGCTCATTAATGCAAGTTACCGACTTTATCATCCAGGGCCATAGACATATCGTCCTGGCCGATTAGTTCAAATATGAGGAAAATCATCCTGAATATCACCCTGAAATGAAGCTAGATGATGTCTAATTGTACCGGACGATATTGCGATCGGCCTAGATGAAATCACCATTAATTGCTTTCCAAAATTGCCAGAGAAATTTTGGAAAAATTGTCCTGGATCGTCCTGGCCGTATTTTATAATCCAGACCAATCCACCAGGCCAATATCCAAAAATAAGAATTTCCTAAGTAGATGTGGCGGCAGATTCTTTCTGAATTGAGCCTATCGTCTTGACCGATACAAAATCATCCAGGACGATCTGTTTTGCATAATGACGACTGCTTTAATGAGGATGCCCTAATTAGGGTTTTTCCTTTTGCACAGATCATCCCAGCCAATATAAATATCATCCAGGACGATGTTACCACAAATAATAAACTCTAGGGAACAGTCATAAACTCTTTTACGTTACAAAGCATTATGAGCCACAATAAATACAATAGACTCAAGAAAGAAAAAAGGTGTACAAACTGACTCAGACCTAGTCTATCCTATCTTGAGCTAATTCCAAATTGCAGTATGATCGTGTGAACATGAAATGTTAGTATAAAGTAGTAAAAGAGAAAAAGAATGTTTGCTATCATCAAAATTATAAGCCACAGATCCGCAATAATCTCCCCCTGATGATGGTAAACATTTCAATTTGAATTTTCAAAAAAAAAAAAAGTAATTTCTCCTAATCTCCCCCTCACTAGAATAAACCCTTTTAAAAAATAGGGGAGATAAACATATTTTTTGTTGTTTTTAATTTTTTGAAAACAGGATACAAACACGATAAAAGTATAAAAATTCAACAATACATTCTCCTACTTTGACATTATCAAAAAGAGAGGAGGCACAAACAAAAGTAAAACGACCAAAAGACAAAAAACATTCTCTGATCTAGTGAAAAATAAATATTCTTAAAATGAGAAAGTTTCCTCTTGATTTTAATCAAAAACTTAGTAGAATTGGATTGACAACGCATAGCCTAGAAAAGGTTAGAAATTTATAATTTGATAATCAAAACTCAAGTTCTTTTAAAGTCTAAAAAACTTTTTAATTTAATATCTAAATCAAGGAATAAATTAGAGAAAGAAATAATCATTTTTCAAAAAACTCATTCCATAAAATATATGTAATAGAAGATCAATACACGAATTGTTGAATCAAGAATCAAGATTTTCAAACTCAAGTATCAAAAAAATCAAGAGTTTTTTTAAGCTTTTAGGAAGTACAAGAATGGTAAGCATTAAACTTTTGTGGGCTCATTTTATGCCTCTTGACAATTGGTTGGTGCACTGCGCATCTTTTGATTTTTGATACACTTTTGTGTATATTTTTCAATTTGGCGTCATTGCGCATTTTTTATTTTTGGCATCATTGGACATTTTTTTTTAAAATATGCTACCTTTATTAAATCTTAAAAAACAAAAGCAAACCCATCCTATTGATAAAGCGAATTCTTGATTAAGAAAATTATGAGTTAGATTCAATAACTTGGAAAAGATCCCTATGTGATAAATAAAGTGTAGGGAGATAAAAAAATTTAGTTTCAAAGACTAATTTAAAATATGAAAAGGATTTTAAATCAAAAGTAGAATAACCTCTTTTAGGAAATAGAGATTGAGAGTCAAAAACATGAGTTTCCTTTCTTTGATTATTTTAGAGAAGTCAAACACAACTTACCAAAGATTTCAAAAAAAAAAAAAGGAAGTAGATTTTTCATTTTTAGAAAAGTGAATGTGTGTGTTGATCAGAAAAGAACTTTCACAAAAATAAAAATTTCAAAGAATAAACAAAACAAAAACACAAAATAAAAATGAAAAACAAAAAATAAAAACACAACACAAAAACACTAAAGGCTTTTAACCATTATCTCTCTCCTGGTCTGATGCTTCAGAAACCAGATTTGCCCATGAGATTTTTTGCCTTTCATTATTTCACCAGTTTAAATTTTGCTTCACCTTCTCCTTTTATTTCGTAGGAAGAATTTTTAAATTAGGGCATATGTCCAGGCTTCCTATATCGAAAGCAAATAACGTTAGAAGGAATATGAACATCCTTACCTTTTTTACCTTTTTACCACTTTTGCTTATGCTTTGGTGAGCTTTGTGATTTGCTTGACAAGTCATTGCATTCGTCACCAACTAAGCTATCTCTTTCTGTATCTTCAGCTTTTAGAACAATCGTTTCACCTGCATCCAAAAGTCTTTGACCCAAACCTTGCTCGTAGGCAATGAATGAGCAAATCAAATTATCAATAGAATATTCATTCAAATCTTTTGATTCATAAACAACAACTACTTTAGCATTGAAATTATCTAGTAGACAACGAAGAATTTTGTTAACTTTTTCAAAATTGAAAATTCTTTTCCTAAGGCTTGCAATGATGTTAAAATTTGAATGAACCAGGTATACATGTCTAAGATCATTTCTAAAGGTCTCATGAAAAACAGTTCAAAATTATGCATTAATATATTCAACTTGGATTGCTTGATTTCGCTAGTGCCTTCATATATGATGTGTAGTTTATCCCAAACTTCCTTACCAGTAGTGCACATGGATACTAACATGAAGTCTTCAGAATTTAAAGTACAGAAAAAGTAATTTAAAGATTTTGCATTCAGTTGAGCATTTAGTTGTTCTGCCTTATTCCATTGATTAAAAAGAATATCAGTTTTAACTCCATTAACAATACATGACGGTGATGAATAACAAGTTAAAATTATATGCCACATACGAAAATCAATCGATTGCAAGAAAATAGACATGCGAGTTTTCCAAAAATCAAATGATATATTTTAAAATAAAGGAGGTCTGGTGATTGAATAACCTTTCACAACATTACGATTAGCCATGGATTGACAATTCAAAAGCTTTTAAAACTTATTTTATGAATACGGCTCTGATACCACTTGAAAGTTTGTTAGGGATGTTAAGCCCTTATGAACTGGGCCAAGGCTAATAAAGAGAGATGTGAATTGAATAACTTTAAAACCAAAAATAAAACTCAAACCAAAATCACCAAAAAGAAAACCAAATGCAGAAATTAAATGCGGAAGCAAATAATAAGAAAAGAACACACTAAATTTATAGTGGTTCGGTCAAACCTTGACCTACGTCCACTCCTTGGAGGCACCCTCCAAGTATTGCACTAAAATAAGTGTATCTCTTTTAGCCCCCACAGCTAGGTCGAGAAGCCCTTACAAAATCACTTCCACCTTCCCCGGTGTCGCGGAGTCGCCGGGTCCTTTGACACCAAGGAGATCTTCTTCTTTGGTGAACTTACCTCGAGACAAACCTTGAATCCGATGGTACTAAGGTGCAAGTTCGCCGGAGAAACCGTATGTAATCCCCTCCACACTCCTTGAGTTCCCCCCTCACAGGATCTTCTCCCTCTCAAACTCCACCCTTTCCTCTCTCCCTTTCATGCTCTCTCTTCAAGTTTTTCCCACAAGAACGAAGCTACAATGGCTGCCAAAGACACTTACAAAGTGCCTTGTCATAGCTTAAATAGAAGCTCTCAAAACGAGCTCATTAATGTAAGTTGCCAACTTTATCATCCAAGACGATAGACATATCGTCCTGGCCGATTAGTTTAAATATGAAGAAAATCATCCTGAATATCGCCCTGAAATGAAGCTAGATGATGTCTAATCATTCCGGACGATCTTGCGATCAGCCCGGACGAAATCACCTTTAATTTCTTTCCAAAATTGCCAGAGAAATTTTGGAAAACTTGTCCTAGATCCTCCTGGGTGATATTTTATAGTCCAGGCAGATCCACCAGACCGATATCCAAAAATAAGAATTTCCTAAGTAGATGTGGCGGCAGATTCTTTCTGAATTGAGAATATCGTCTTGGCCAATACAAAAGAAAAATCCAGGACAATCCGTTTTGCATAATGACGGCTGCTTTAATGAGGATGTCCTAATTAGGGTTTCTACTTTTGAACAGATCATCCCGGCCGATATAAATATCATCCAGGATGATGTTACCAAAAACAGTAAACTCTAGGGAACAATTAGAAACTCTTATACGTTACAAAGCATCAAGAGCCACAATAAATACAATAGACTCAAGAAAGGAAAAAGGGGTACAAACTGACTCAGACCTAGTCTACCCAATCTTGAGCTAATTCCAAATTGCAGTCCGATCGTGTGAACCTGAAATGTTAGTAGAAAGCAGTCATAGAGAAAAACAATATTTGCTATCATCAAAATTATAAACCACAGATCCGCAACACGATCGTCCTGGACGAAAACTTGTTCATCTTTACGATCATTTGGTCAAAAAGCCTGTATGAAAGGATGCTTTGTAACTTACGTGATTACGAAAAGTCATTTCATTTCGAACATATTCATTTGTATATACAAAATTTATTTTGTCATGTATGAATCATCAATCGTACAGTACGAAACCTTTTTCATATGTACGAAAGATCATTTTTATTTAAATAGGAGGGCTTTAGAATTCATTTTCATTCACTTCAATAGCCTCTTCCAATCCTTCTCAACTTAGCAATGGCCAGTTATAACAAGCAGGGTAGACTCACTAAGGGATCATCTTCCAGGAGTGGAGATGACATCTTTCTATCTAGGGCAAATGAGGATTCTTTCCTTAGGTTTGTTTATGCTAAAATTATTCCTTCTAGAATCCTACTTCAAGAGGATATCCACTTTCAGGTGATGCATCTTTTAGCCACCACTCAATTTTCCTTTATCCTAACTTTGATTCATGCTTACAATAGAGAAACCTTTCACTATTTTCTGGCAAACATGTCTTTTAGTTCTGATAAGAGTAGGATAAGAACTAATATCCGGAACAAAAGGGTAGAAATCACTAAGGAAGATTTGGGAACAATTTTACATTTAAGAACTCAAGGAGTTAGAGCCCACACAATGACTTTAAAATCTAATTTTGACTAGTCCAAAATAAATAAAGTTCTTAGAGGGATTGAGTAAGTAAGTCATTTGCCTAGGGTCTATATTTTAAACCAAAATGTAAGGGTCATTCAACATGTCCTTAGAACATCTATTATTCCTAAAAGGTGGTGACCACATTAATATACTCCTATTCTGTCCACTATTACCTATCTTATCATGGCTGGACAACTTATAGATGAAGCCCAACTTATTCTTTATTATATTCATGGCCTTTTTGAAATTGAGCATGTTTCTCATAAATGGAAGAAGAATATTGCATTAGGACACCTAGTGACCTATATTCAAGAGAAGAAGTACAACCTTATTCATCCTGAGCTTCTACTTGAATTTCCTATCTACTTCATTGATGCTTCATTTCGAGCACATTTTGGGAAAGGTGATAATTTAAGTGAGGATTTTAAGAGAAATGTGAAATTATGACTATACAAAGTGATCATGGAGGAGAATTTGAGAATAAAAGATTTGAGGATTTTTATAAGGAAAAAGAAATTGATCACAAATTTTCTGCACCTAGAACCCCTCAGCAGAATGGGGTAGTCGAAAGAAAGAATATAACATTAATAGAAGCCACTCGAGCTATGTTGACAGAATACTCACTTCCTAAATATTTTTGGGCTGAGCCGGTTATCACTGCATTTTATGTTATGAATAGGGTGAATGTGAGATCTAAATTAAATAAAATACCCTATGAGTTACTAAAAAGAAGAACACCTAATTTGTCATATTTGTATGTTTTTAGTTGCAAGGTGTTTATTCATAACAATGAAAAATCTGTCTTAGGAAAATTTGATCCAAAATTAGATGAAGGTATTTTTGTAGGATACTCAAGTGTTGGGAAATCTTATAGAGTATTCAACAAAAGAACTTTGATAATTGAGGAGACCACACATATTGTATTTGATGAATTTGGAATTTTGGAAGAGCCAAATATTATAGAAGATGAAATTGAGATTAACTCCCAAAAGATTGAAAAAAAAAAATTGGAAGAAAACATGGAGATAGAAAACCCTTTGCCTAGAGATTTGAGATTTTCTAAAACCCACCCAAAGGAATTGATAATTGGTGAACCTAGTGAGGGTGTAAGAACTAGGCTTGGACTAAACAAAGAAGTCAATAATTCAGCCATTATTTCAACCATAGAACCCACAAATATTGATCAAGTACTTTCGGATGAATTTTGGATTTTGGCTATGCAAGAAGAGTTAAATCAATTAGTAAGAAATATAGTTTGTGAATTAACCACAAGGATAAAGGATCAAAGTGTAGTTGGAACTAAGTGGGTATTCAAAAATAAAATGAATGACCTAGGAGTGGTCATTAGAAATAAGACTAGATTAGTTTTTAAGGGGTATAATCAGATTAAAGGGATTGATTTTGAGAAGACTTTTGTCCCTGTAGCTAGACTTGAAGCAATTAGGGTTTTGTCAGCCTTTACCTATTTTAGAGGATTTAAACTGTACCAAATGGAAGTAAAAAGTGCCTTATTAAATGGGGTAATTCAAGAGGATATTTTTGTAGAACAACCTCCACGTTTTGAAAATTCTAAATACCCAAATCATATTTTCAAATTAAAAAAAGGTATTATATGGATTGAAATAAGTACCTTCCTACTTGATAGATCATTTGAAAAAAGAAGTGAAGATACAACTTTCTTTTTACAGAAACTTGGAAAGGATATACTCATTATATAAATTTATGTGGATGATATCATATTTGGATCTTCAAATAAAAATCTTTGTGTTGATTTTTCTAAAAAAATGAGTAGTGAATTTGACATGAGTCTAATGGGAGATTTAAGTTACTTTCTAGGCTTTAGCATTAAGCAAATTGAAGAGGGTACATTTCTTAGTCAGTCAAGGTATGTTAAGGACATTCTCAAAAAGTATGAAATAGACAATACTAAACCTGTTAGTACACCTCTGGGTTTCTCAGTTCAGTTGGATAAGGACCATAAGGGAAAATTTGTTGATCAAAAGAAAGTTAGTGGGACAATTGGATCTTTGCTTTACTTGATAGCTAGCCTGCCCGATATCATATTTTGTGTTTGTTTGTGTGCAAGACTTCAATCAGATCCAAAAGAATCATATTTGACTGCAGTAAAAAGAATTTTAAGATATCTGTTAGGAACTCAAAACTTAGGAATTTGGTATCCTAAGTTTAGCTCTTCTTTTGAAATAATTTATTATTCAGATTCTGACATTGTAGGTTGTAGGGTGGATAGAAAGTGCACTTATAGAACATGTCAGTTTATTAGAAATTCTTTAATCTCTTGGTCCAATAGAAAATAAAATTCAGTAGTCCTATCTACTACTGAAGCTGAATACATTGCATTAGGAAGTTGTGTGGCATAAGTACTTAGGTTGAAATAACAGTTGATTGATTTATGATTAACTATAGACACTATTATAATTTATTGTGATAACACTAGTCCTATTTGCATTTTTAAAAATCTTATTCAACATTCAAGAACCAAACATATAGACATCAAGCATCATTTCATAAGGAATCATATATCCAAAGGAGAAATTGAACTCACTCATGTTTCTACAGAAAATCAACTTGCAGACATTTTTATAAAACCTTTAGCCTTTGATACTTTCAATGCAATAAGAATAAGGCTTGGTGTAATCGATTTGAATGCTTAATTAAAATGTTTCTGTAACATTGATGTGTGTTCTTAGTTAATCTATTGTGTGTATTTATGAGTGTGTTATTTTCTGTATTTGTGATTTTGTGATTTTTTATGTATTTTTTTATTGTATTTTTAGTGTGTTTGTGTTTTAGTTTTGATTGAGTGCTTGTTTTTGGAAAATTAAGTGAAAATCATCCAGAATGAAATTATTTTCGTATGGGACGAACTATGTTGTGTATTAACTATCAGATTTGAACCGTCTGCATAAAGTTTTTCAGTTTTTAATTTTCACTTCGTCTGTATGATTGTCATGATTGTCTGGACAAAATTTTCAAATGTCTGTATGATTGGTTGATAATTAAATGAATAAGGTTGCTTTTAATATTATTTTCGTACATACGAACCTATGGTTCATCCGGATGAATGCTTGGCGAATCGATGTGGGGGACGATTTCAACAGCATTAAAATGATCTTAAATTTTCTGATCATTCAGGATGAACACCTGTTCTTCTGTGAAATCATTTGGTCAAAAGTCTATATGAAAGGACGCTTTGTAAAGTTGTGTGATTATGAAAAGCATTTTCATTTTGGACCCATTCATTCCTCCATACAAAATTTGTTTGTACTGGATGAACTGAATTTCATATGGGACAAATAGATTTTCATCTGTACGAACAGTCGTATTTCATTAAATTGGCCAGCTATGAACTCAACAATCACACTCACACATCCCTTTCAGAACTCTTTCTTCCTTTAGATCTTATCCATGGCAAGTTCAAGCAAACGATAAAAGGTTCTAGCCAAGGGTTCACATAGAAATTCTAGTGATAACTTTCTATCCAAGGCCAACGAAGAATCATTTTTTAGATTTGCCTCCGCTAAGATCAACCCTTCTAGAGTTCTTATTCAAGAACAACTGACCTTTCAGGTAATGAACTTGTTTGCTTCAACTCAATTTGGTCTCATTCTCACACTAGTCCACCTCTATAACAAAAAGATCTTTTATTATTTCCTAGCAAACATGTCCTTCAATTCTGATCATTCTATCATAAGGTCATATGTTTTTAAGAAGAAAGTAGAAATCACAAAGGCAGACTTAGGAATTTTTCTGAACTTAAGGACTGAAGGGATTAGAGCCCATAACTTAACCTCTATGTCTTATTTTGACTGGACTGAAATTATTTAGAGTCTCATTTTGATCAAAGATTTGTTCAACTTGAAACTCACTTACATCAGCAGGATACTCAATACAATCAGGACATGGGGTATTTGAGAGAGCAGATGAATGATATTTGTTCCAACATGCTTATGATAAGCAGTTATTTTAATTTATTCAGTACTCTACCTCCTCCTCCTCCTCCTCCTCCTCCAGATCAAGGCCCATCAGAGTGACTCATGTACTTGCTTATGATCTTATTACTTAATATGATTGTAATGTGGTAGTTTGTGATGTATTTTTCTTTTGAATGTGATGTAGTTTGTTATGTGTTTGTCTCATTTGATGTTTTAGTATTTGAGTTTTTATGTAGTATTGATATCATTTCTTAAATTGTAATATTCATTATAATGATATCAATATAAGTTATCTTATTTTGGTTTTAATCTGATTTTGAAATGTGTGTTAGCCCATATGACAAACTTTAAAATTTTTTATCTTAAGAGTTTTATACCTTGAAGTGCAACTTAAAATTGAATTCATTATAAAAATATAATTTTTCTAAATTTAAGTTTTACTTATAACTTGATATAATTAAGAATGTCAATTTCATGTCTCTTATTAGAGTACATTAATATTCAATATTATTATTGCAATTGTGATGTTTTCTTATTTTGTATTTCACTTATCAGTAAATATTGATGCACTTAGAAAAATTTAAAATTTTTTATTATTGATTTTGAAAAGATCAAGATTACTCTTGAAAAATGTACAAATGTACAAAAATCAAGAAGAATGTGTAATGGTTCGCAATTTGAAAAAGAGGCACAAAATAAGTCCACAAGTAAAAAGATGCACAAAAATGTATCACAACTATTGAAAAAGATGCGCAAAGCGCCACATGTGGTAGTTATTTTTTTCCACAATCTTTTAATCTCTTAATTCAAATTGATCTTCTATACATTTATATTTCGTATTGAAATTTGAAATATACAAATTTTATATTCATCATTTATACAATTATTTTCTTTATCTTAGTGTCTAAATTGATTGATGTTTTTGATGTATACTTTTTATTATCAATGTTATATCTCTTTCTTAAATTCTATGAATCATTTTTATTTACCTAATGATTTGATTTTATTTGTAATATTTATTTCAATCACTTTTAAGGATCAATTATCAAAGGATTATAATATGAACGCTTACATTTCTATTTTTTTTCATCTTCTCTTTTTGCTGTTGTCAAAAAGGGGAAGAAAATATTATTAGTATCATATCTGTGTGCTTGTTTTGTATCGTAGTATTTTTATTTTATGTTATTGTATTGTTTTCATATCTTCATATGGTATATGTTTGTACTAAAAAAAAAGATAAAAGATAAAATTGTTGTGCAATTCCTTCTTATTTTTATATGTTCATCAATTAAGGGGGAATTTAGGAGATTCTTAGAATTTGAAATTTATACAAACAATAATTGTTTTGCCATCATCAAAAAGGGGGAGATTGTTAAGAGTGTTGCTATTTGCATGTTTTATATTCTTGCAACTTGTAAAGTTTTGATGATTCCAAATATTATTATTTTAAAGTTTTGCTTTCTCCTAACATTTTTTAGAAGAATTATTTTTGCTATTGTGTGGACTAACATTTTAGTATAATCAAACTCCAGACTAATGAAGAAGTCAAATAAAAATTCAGCATGAGATAATTTGTATATTGAAGCTTGTACTTTTCATTGTATTGAGTTTGAGAGGGAGTGATTGTAATTAAGTAACTTAGCACACACACACTTGGGGAGATTTTTAAAAAATCATACTAATCATACGGGAAGAACCAGGTTTGTACAGGACGATCAAGTTAGTTATCCCCTCGGAAGAGCAATGGAACGAATAGAAAGTGAGAAAAAATTTCTAAGTCCTGATCGTCCATATGAATTTTTCTATTCGTCCTAAGATGAAATACTCTATGGAAAATTTTTATTCAGAAGAAATCCTGTTCCTGCAAGGATGAAATGTTCTATGAGAAATTTTCATCCAGATGAACTTCTATTCGTCCTAGGATGAAATGCTCTCTAGAAACTTTTTGTTCAAACGAAATCCTATATTCGACACATAATGAAATGCTCTCTGTAAAAATTTCGTCCAGTCAAATTCTAATTCGTCCCAAGATGAAATACTCTCTAGAAAATTTTTATTCAGACGAGCTCCTATTCAGCCCAGGACGAAATGCTCTCTGTAAAAATTTTGTCCAGATGAATGCCTATTCATCCCAGGACGAAAATGCTCTATCCTTTCAAATTTTGATATTGTCCTGCAGTTTATCGAAACTGACCCATGATATAACTGTTCGTATCGGATGAACTTAGTTCATACGGGACGATAATTGGGTATGAAGTCAGCTCATATCAATATACATTGGATTAGTATGCAACCGATTTAAGTAAATTCGTCCAGGATTATCCACGATCGTATGAGACGATCCACTATGTACAGACTTGAATATCAGTAGTTTTTGGATGATTTTTTTATGTTTTTCCTATATAAAGTCCAATTAGAACTACCTCTTAGTCTTTTTGTCTGCTAATCTTCATGTCAATTGAAGGGAGAGTCAAGGAGAGAGTGTGAGAGAGTGTTTGAAGGAGGATTCTTACTATTGAAACGCGAAGGATTCACTTAATACTCAAAGATAAGAGTCTCTACTTATGGTTTATGATTACTTTACTCTTTTCTCTCATCCTTTCAGATTTCTTGTGAGAAGATCTATCAAGGAGATCCGGTTCACTGCCGACACTTAGAGAGTGTGAACAGATGAAGAGTTCTTTGCCTACACTTAGAGAGTGTGAAAGGATGATGGGCTCTCTGCCCACACTTGGAGAGTGTGAATGGTCGAAGGGTTCTCTACCCACACTTGAAAAGTGTGAAAGAAGGGTTCTCTTCCCACACTTGAAGAGTGTGAAAGGACGGACAGTTCTCTGCCAACACTTGGAGAGTTTAAAAGGATAACGGTTCTCTGCCACACCGGGTAGTGGTGGAAGAGAGTTTTGTAAAATCTTCTCCGTCTTGCTGTAGGTGCAAAAGGAGAGTCACTAGTGATATTAGTGCAATACTCCGAGGGTGCCTCCGGGGATTGGATGTAGGTCGTGTTTGACCGAACCACTATAAATCTTATATCTTTTTATTTTTAGCTGGCTTTAGTTTTATTGTTTAACTCGTGGTTGAAAAACGTTTTCTACAAAATTCATTAAAGTAAATTTTCGGTATAAAATTTTAAGAGAGTAAATTTTTAATTACCAATTCACCCCCCCTATTGGTTAGCCGCTGGGTCATAAGCTTATGTTTAACAACCTAATTCATAGTGTACAATTTTTAACAGTTTAGTTATGAGTAGAAATTAATTTTTTACTCTAGAGATCCTAACAAAAATAGGCCACACACTTGCAAGAAAGAAACCTATAAAATTATACTATTTCTACTACATAATCAATGGTAAACACATCAATATGAATATAACATTGAGTAAAGAAAAGAGTCCATGGCAAGCATCATATAAGTACAACATAAGGTCTGCTGAAAAGTAATGGTAGCCAGTCCCCACTGATAATAACTTAGATTCTAATCCTACTAAATGACACAAGTCTTAAAAGTACGACATTTTTTCTTCAAGTCTTCATCTTCAATTGGATCTTCCTTGTCCGGATCATCTTCCATTGGATCTTTTCTTTCGGGCTCTATAAGGTTCGTCCTCCAGAAGGGTACCAAAATGTTTATGAAATTTCCTTTAAAGGGCTTTTCTTTTTCTCTTTGGGTACGTAGTGTTTGAAATATTCTACTTTTGATGACTTTCAAAACTAGATACTTTTACAAATTACATTACATTAGAAAGAGAAAAATTTAGATTCTATTGCATGGTTATCCTAATATAAAATATCAAGCAATTAATATAAGATATCCCAAGAAGCTAACATTTATATGGAAAAGGAAACACACTTAGCCACGCTCTTTTAATTTTAAAGGGAGCTAAGTAGTTTCTAAAGCATATGTAGAAAATGTTAAGATGGTTGCTATTTGCATGTTTTACATTTTTGCAACTTGTATAGTTTTGATGATTCCAAACATTATTGTTCAAATGTGTAGTTATCTCCTAACAATTTTAGAAGATTTGTATTTGCTCTTGTGTGTACTAACATTTCAGGAAAATTGAACTCCAGACTACGAAGACTTCAAATCAAATTTAGCATGAGATACTTTGTGAATTTGAAGCTTGTACTTTTCTTTGAAATAAACTTGAAAGGGAGTGATTGTAATTGAGTGAATAAAAACATACACACACACATAAGGAGATCTTATAAACATTTATACTGATCGTACGGGACGATATCAGTTCATACGGGTCGATCAGACAGTTATCTCCTATTAAGATCACATGGAATGAATAGGAACTGGCCAGAAAAATTTTCTAAGTCCTATTCGTCCAGGACGAAATTAAACATCGTCCGGGATGATTTGTTCTCTGTAAAATTTTTGTCCAGACAAAATTAAATTATCGTACATGTCGATTTGCTCTATGTAAGATTTTCGTCCAGACGAAATTAAATATCGTCCAGGATGATCTGGTCTCTGTAAAAATTTCGACCAGACGAAATTAAATTATCGTACATTACGATTTGCTCTCAGTAAGATTTTCGTCCAGACGAAATTAAATATCATCCAGGACGTCTGGTCTCTACAAAAATTTTGTCCGGATGAACCAATTTTCGTCCAGACGATACAACCGACTTAGAACAGTTTTTCTGCAGTTTTTGGAACTGACCTTGTAATAACCGTTCGTACCGGATGAACTTGGTTCGTACGGGATGATCAGCTTGTATGAAAACATTTCGTACACATATACAAACAGGTTTGCTTCAAGGCTTTTAAGTAATATCGTTCAGGATGATCCACGATCGTACGGGACGATCCACTGCGTACAGAATTGAAAACTTGCAGTTTTTGGGCAGTTTTTCTTGTCTTTTATATATATAGTCCAAATTAGACTGCCACCCAATCTTTTTGTCATTTGATCTTCGTGTCTTTTGAGAGAATAGCCAAGGAGAGAGTGTAAGAGTGCATTCAAAGGAGGATTCCTACCACTGGAACGTGAAGGCTTCACTTGGAGTTTAAAGGTAAGAATCTCTACTTGTGAATTGGGATTACTTCACTCTTTTCTTTTTTCCTTCTAGATTCTTGTGAGAATATCTGTCAAGGAGATCCGGTTCGCTGCCGACACTTGGAGAGTTTGAACAGTCAAAGGGTTCGCTGCCTACACTTGGAGAGTGTGAACAGCCGAAGGGTTCTCTGCCCACACTAGGAGAGTGTGAAAGGATGAAGGGTTCTCTGCCCACACTATGAGAGTGTGAAAGGACGGACGGTTCTCTGCCAACACTTGGGATTGTGTAAAAGGACGACGGTTCTCTGCCGTACCGGGTACTGGTGAAAAGAGTGTTTTATAAAGGCTTCTCCGCCTTGCTGTGGGTGCAAAAAGAGAGTCACTATTGGTATTAGTGCAATACTCAGAGGGTGCCTCTGGGGAGTGGATGTAGGTCTGGTTTAGACCGAACCACTATAAATCTGGTGTCATTTACTTTACTATTTTTAACTTTTCTATATTTTATTTTTGGTTTAAAAAACTCTGTGGTTGAAAAACGTTTTCTATAAAAACTTAATAAAAATTTTCATTTCGGTTTAACATATTTTCAAAGAGGGTTTAAATTTTTTAAAAATACCAATTCACCCCCCCCCCCCCTCTTGGTAGCCTTGGGACATTAACTTAGGTCTAACAACCTATTTACTAGACTCAACAAGTGGTATCAGAGCAAGCTTTCAAAATCATAAGTTTAGACTACTTTTTGATTAACGTAGGTGGCTACATTCGGAAACCGAAACACACCTGAGGGTTACTCTATAACTAGACCTCCACTATTTGACAATATACCTTTTGATTTTTGGAAAACACGCATGTCTACTTTCTTACAGTCACTTGTTTATCGTATGTGGATCCTAGTCCAGGAAGTTTACACAAAACCAACTAGATTAGTTGATGGAGTTAGGATAGAAACACCTTTTGCAGATTGGACTATAGAAGAACGTGACTTAGCACAACTAAATGTCAAATGTTTAAATAGCTTCTTTTGTGCTTTAAAATCTGAAGACTACATGTGGATTTCCACTTGCAAAAGTGGAAAGGACATATGGGATAGACTATGTATAACTTATGAAGGGACTAATGAGGTTAAGCAATCAAGACTCAATATCTTGTTACATGAATATGAGTTATTTCGCATGAAACTAAATGAATCTATTTCTGACATGTACAAATTGTCACTTCTTTGCATGCACTTGGTAGGGAATTAACTAATGCTGAAATGGTTTATAAGATTCTTTGTTGTTTACCTACTGCTTATGATGCTAAAATTACTGCAATTATAGATTCTAAAGATGTAAACATTTATTCTATTGACAATTTTCTTGGTTCACTCATTGCTTATGAGCAAGGAGTAAGTCAAAGAAAGATTGATGCAGGTGAAACACGAAAGGAGAAGAATATTGCACTAAAACTAGAAGAGTCAGAGAGTGAACACTCACAACCTGAGGATGAAGACGATATTGCATTGATGACTAGACAATTCAGAAGCTTTTTAAAGAGCAAGCAGAAGAGACACCAGCAATGGAATAGAGGTAAGTATAACAGAAATGGCAAGATTTCTGATGAAGTGATTTGTTATGAATGCAGGAAATCAGGTCATATCAAGACTGATTGCCCAAAACTCAAAGCCACTCTTATCAAGGAGAAGGTAGAGGAGAAACCAATTGTAAAGAAGGGCAAGAAGAAGTTTCAAAGAGCTTTTTGGGCGCTCAGCTTCAGGAATTTTTATTGCGTCCTCCCACCTGACGTAGAGATGCGTCCTCCCAATGTCAAAAAACTCGGTTTTTGCTCGGTATTGCTAGATATTATTTGGTAATAATGAGGAATATCATCATGTGAAGACCAATACCGAGTTATACCGAGCTATACCGAGCAATACCGAGCACATACCGAGTTTTCTCTAGGAAAAACTAGGTATTTTTTTGTATTGCTCGGTATTGCTCGGTATAGCTCGGTATTGGTCTTCACATGATGATATTCCTCGTTATTGTTTGGTATTGCTCGGTATTTGCTTGGCATTTCTTGTTTTTTAGCGCGATTTTAGCTCTGGGAGGACGCATCTCTGTGTCAGGTGGGAGGACGCAATAATAATTCCAGCTTCAGACTCATCTGAGACTGAAAAAGAAGAAGAAGTCACCAACCTTTGCTTGATGGCAGATAATGTTGATCAATCAGATCAAGAAGAGATTTGTGACTTAACTTATGATGAATTGTTTGAAGTTTCTGAACACATGCATGATGCATATAGGAAAATGAAAAAGATGCATGCTAGTGTAAGTTTAGAACTGGAAGAGCTTAAGAAGGAACTTGAAATCCTTAGGAAAGATCATGCATTAATAGATGACAACCACATGAAACTACTTGACGAATATGATGACTTGAATAAGAATTTTGAAAATTTAAAATCATCCTATACTGATCTTGAAAAAGATTTTAAAAAATTTAAGGATGAATTTGAGAGGAAAACATATCGAATCAGCTATACAAATTGAATCTTGGAAGAAATGAATTCATTTTATAAATTGATAATAAGAGCTCTTGAGGATAATAGGATACCCCCCCAAACATGAAGATTTTACAAATCCTAAATATTATCCTAAATATATGGAATCCCTTAGAAGACAAACAAATGGAAGAAAACTTAGGAATACTTTTTCTAATGTTAAATGTAATAATTGTAGATTTTTGGGACATATAGCTCACACCTGTACTTTGAAGATGAAAACTAATTTAGTGTGGAGACCTACGAGGCATAAAGCTAGACATATCATACATGCATCTGATTATAAATTGCTAAAAGGTGAACCCAAACTTGTTTGGGTTCCCAGGTTTAACATTTGATATTTTTGCAGGGTTGCTCTCACACAAGATCTCGTGAGAGCATATGGTACCTTGACAGTGGATGTTCAAAGTATATGACTTGAGATACTGCTCAATTCATAACGCTGGAAGCCAGGAGTGGAGGCAAGGTTACACTTGGAGATAATACCATAAAGAAAGTGGTTGGATCAGGTATGATTGGAAATCTAAAAAACTTTTTCATAGAAAATGTGTTATTGGTTGAAGGCTTAAAGCATAATTTGTTAAGTATAAGTAAGCTATGTGATAAGGGCTATAATATTAAATTTTTACCTACTAGCTGCATATTAAGCCTAAATGATAAAAATATTTTAAATGGAAAAAGGGTAAATAATGTTTACATGCAAGATTTAAATTATATTCAATCTCCTACTGCTTTTTGTTTGAAAACTGTTTCTGATGAATCATGGCTTTGGCATAAGAGACTTTGTCATTCTAGTATGAAAAACCTTAGGTGAATTACCCAAAAGAACTTAGTGAGAGGTATACCAAAACTAGACTTTACTAAGGACCACCTTAGTGATGCATGTCAATTAGGAAAATAAGTGAAGTCCTCTTTTAAGTCTAATAGGGATCTTAGAACTAGTAAACCATTGGAAATTCTTCACATGAATCTTTTTGGACCAGTAGGAACTGTAAGTTTAGGAGGGAAGGTATACGGATTTGTTATGGTGGATGATTTCTCAAGATTCACTTGGGTTAGATTTCTTTTTCATAAGAGTGAATCGTTTGAGGAATTCAGAAAATTTTCAAATTGGATTCAAAGAAAATTAGGGTGTGAAATAATTTCTATACAGAGTGATCATGGAGGAGAATTTGAAACTGAAAGATTTAAAAATTTTTGTAAAGAAAAAGGGATTGATCACAATTTTTCTTCATCTAGAACCCCTCAACTAAATGGGATAGTTGAGAGGAAAAACAGAACATTAATAGAAGCCGCCCGAGCAATATTAGCAGAATACTCACTTCTTAGATATTTTTGGTCTGAGGCGGTTAGCACTGCATGCTATGTTCTGAATAGGGTGAATGTGAGATCAAATTTAAATAAAACACCCTATGAGTTGCTAAAAGGTAGAACCCTAATTTATCTCATTTGCATGTTTTTGATTGCAAGGTGTTCATTCATAATAATGGAAAATCTGCCTTAGAAAAATTTGATCCAAAATCAAATGAAGGAATTTTTGTTGGATATTTAAATGTTGGAAAATCTTATAGGGTATTTAACAAAAGAACTTTAGTCATTGAAGAAACCACAGATGTTGTATTTGATGAATCTGGAAATTTGGAAGAGTCATATGTTGTTGAAGATGAGATTGAGGAAAACTCCCAAAAGATTGATAGAATAAATTTGGAAGAAAATGTGGAAGAGAATTTGGAAAGAGAAAACCCTTTGCCTAGAGATTTGAGATTTTTTAAAAACCACCCAAGGGAATTGATTATAGGTGAACCTAGTGAGGGTGTTAGAACTAGGCGTGGATTAAACAAGGAAGTCAATCATTCAGCCTTTATTTTAACTATTGAACCCACTAACATTGATCAAGCACTTTCTGATGAATTTTGGATATTGGCCATGCAAGAAGAGTTGAATCAATTTGTAAGAAATGGAGTTTGGAAATTAACTTCAAGGCCAAAAGATCAAAGTGTTGTTGGAACCAAGTGGGTGTTCAAAAATAGAATGAATGACTCAGGATTAGTCATTAGAAATAAGGCTAGATTAGTTGCTAAGGGGTATAATCAAATTGAAGGAATTAATTTTGAGGAGACTTTTACCCCTGTAGCTAGACTTGAAGCAATTAGGGTTTTACTTGCCTTTGCATGTTTTAAAGCTTTTAAATTGTTTCAAATGGATGTCAAAAGTGCCTTTTTAAATGGGGTAATTGAGGAAGAAGTTTTTGTAGAACAACCTCCAGGTTTTGAAAATTCTAAATACCCAAATCATGTTTTTAAGTTAAAAAAAGACATTATATGGATTGAAACAGGCACCTAGGGCTTGGTATGAGAGGTTCAGCACCTTCCTACTTGAAAGATCTTTTGAAAAAGGAAGTGTGGATACAACTCTATTTTTAAAGAAATTTGGAAAGGATATACTCATTGTTCAAATTTATGTGGATGATATCATTTTTGGATCTTCAAATAAAAATATTTGTGATGATATTTCTAAAACAATGAGTAGTGAATTTGAAATGAGTCTAATGGGAGATTTAAATTACTTTCTAGGTTTTAGCATTAAGCAACTTGAGGAAGGTACATTTCTTAGTCAAACTAAATATATTAAGGATATCCTCAAAAAAATATGAAATGGATAATGCTAAACCTGTTAGTACACCAATGAGTTCCTCAGTTTAGTTAGATAAGGACATTAAGGGAAAATCTGTTGATCAAAAGAAATTTAGAGGGATTATTGGATCTTTACTTTACTTGACTGTTAGCCGACCAGATATTATGTTCAGTGTTTGCTTATATGCTAGATTTCAATCAGATCCAAAAGAATCACATTTGACAGCAGTGAAAAGGATATTAAGATACTTACTTGGAACTCAGAACTTAGGAATTTGGTATCCTAAGTTTAGCTCTTCATTTGAAATTATTGGTTATTCAGATTCTGACTTTGTAGGCTGTAGAGTGGATAGGAGAAGCAGTTCTGGAACATGTCAATTCATTGGAAATTCATTAGTTTCATGGTCTAGTAGAAAACAAAATTCAGCAGCCCTATCTACTATAGAAGCATAATACATTGCATTAGGAAGTTGTGTGGGACAAGTACTTTGGTTAAAATAACAGTTGATTGATTTAGGATTAACTATATGCACTATTCTAATTTATTGTGACAATACTAGTGCTATTTGTATTTCCAAAAATCCTATTCAATATTTTAGAACCAAACATATTGACATAAGACATCATTTCATAAGGGATCATGTATCCAAGGGAGAAATTTAACTTACTCATGTTTCAACTGAAAATCAACTTGCAGACATTTTTACAAAACCTTTAGACTTTGATACTTTCAGTACATTAAGAACAAGGCTTGGTGTAATTGATTTGAATGCTTAAATAAAAATGTTTTTGCAACATTGATACTTATGTTTTCGTAGTTTATGTTTTTATGATTTTTGTTTTTGTGATTTTTTTGTGTGTTTTGAGTGATTTTATTTTTAGATTCGGTGCATTTGTCATAGTATATTGTGATTTGTGTTTTGTTTGATTCTCTTTAATAAAAATTCAAAAATCCAAAAATGTGGAAATCGTCCGGGACAAAAATTTTCGTACGGGATGATGTGTGTAAAATTAAGTTTGCGAGAATTATAATCATCTTAAGAGCAGTTTTTAATGTAGTTCGTCTATACGATTTGAATGATCGTCCAGGACAAAATTTTTTTTCTCTCAAACGTCGGGACGATTGAATGCAGCAGTTGAATGGATAAGACAGTTTTAATTGTGAACTTCATCCGTACGAACTTTTGGTTCGTCCAGACGAACAGTCGTCGATTCAGAGCGAGGGACGGTTTTCAGCTGGCATCAAAACGAATTAACTTTTGATCGTCTGTACAAAATTTTTTTGTTTGTACGATCAGTCAAGTCAAAAAGTCTGTACAAAAGGGCGTATCGTAAATTATGTTTATTACGAAAAGCCGTTACATTTTGGACGAATTTAATCGTCTGTACGAAATTGTTTCGTCCAGACGAATGATAATTTTTTATTAGGACGAACATTTTTCGTCCAGGACGAACGTATCAATTTCTTTAAATAATAAGGCTTTCTAACTCAACAATCACATCTCCAAACATCTCTTTCAATCCCTTTCGACTTTCAAATCAACAATGGCCTCCTCTAGCAAGCGACAAAAGGTGTTAGCAAAGAAACCTTATAGGAATGCTTCTGAAAACTTTCTTTCAAAAGCAAATGAGGAATTCTTTCCTCGATTTGCTTCTGCAAAAATCACTCCTTCTCGCATTCTGATTCAAAGTGAGATAAACTTCAAGGAAATGCACCTTTTTTCTTCCACTCAGTTTGGATTTATCTTATCTCTCATTCACCTCTACAACAGACAAACTTTCCTTTACTTCCTAGCCAATATGAGTTTCAACTCCGATCACTCTTCTGTCAGTTCTTATGTGTTTAAACAAAAAGTTGAAATTACTAAGCATGACTTAGGTTGAAGGTTCTAGAGCCCACACTCTTATGAACGATGACACCTTCAAGTGGTTTGAAATCAATAGGGTGATTAGAGGAAATGGCTTAAATTATCATATTGCTAGAGTTTTTGGAATGACCAAAAATGCTCGAATCATCCAGCACATTCTTAGATCTTCTATTATTTCGAAAGCTGGTGATAGGATCAACATTACTCCACTCCTTTCTGTTGTGACTTTTTTGATTATGAATAATAGTCCTATTGATGAAGCCCAACTAATCTTAGACCATCTTTATG
The DNA here is from genome assembly GCA_019514585.1 of Dendrobium officinale. Taxonomy (NCBI): domain Eukaryota; kingdom Viridiplantae; phylum Streptophyta; class Magnoliopsida; order Asparagales; family Orchidaceae; genus Dendrobium; species Dendrobium officinale. The sequence goes on along the minus strand of CM033683.1, from coordinate 65,272,846 downwards.
GGCTTTCTGAAATTGGACATGCTGATCAGAAAAGAAAAGGAATATTTTATTGGGTCACTTGATTACATTTATTTTGGAAAAGAAATACAATCTAGTGCATCATGATGAAGAATATGAGGAGCCGGTCTACTACAATGATGCTTCTTTTAGAGCAATCTTCAAGGAGCAAAAAGAGAAAGCACCTGCCAGTGCTTCTGAAGAAGAAGAAGGAGAGCAAACATCTGCACCTCAATCAAATTATCAGAATTTGATTGAGAAATTTGATAGACTTGAGACTCATTTTGATCAACAATTTGATCAAATTGATGCTCAACTTCAGCAGCAGCAACAGGACATTGGTAGTATAAGAAATGAAGTTCATGAAATTAATACCAATGTTATGTTGATGACTTTCTACTTCAACTTATTTGGTGGCATTCCTCCTCCTCCTCCAGAAGAATAGAGATTTGGGTGATGATTTTCTAGATGTTTCTTGTATTAGTGTTTATTTTAGTTTGTTTTAGTTGTGTTAAAAGTTCAGTGTATTTTTTTTTTGTATTGATATTATGAAGTGATTTTGTAATCTTTTTCATTAATATCAATATATGTTGTATTTGCTTTAAATTTGGAATGTTTTTTGAAATGTGTTTAGTTTTTATGAATTTCATTAGTCTTTTTAATCTTAATTGTTCTTAAATTAGATTGTAATTTGAGATTAATTTTATTAGAAAATCTAGTATTTCTAAATTTAAAATTTGTTTATAACTTGTTATAATTAGAATTTTTAATTTCTTGACTATTCATTTAGACTATATAGAAATTAATATTATTATTGCAATTTAGATGCTTTTTTATTTTGTATTTCTTTGCTCAAGTGATATTTATGCACTTAGAAAAATTTAAAATTTTAGATTATTGATCTTGGAAAGAATTCGTTGTTGCAGATCAGTGGTTTATAATTTTGATGATAGCAAACATTCCTTTATTTCTCTATGATTGCCTTATGTGCTAACGTTTCAGGTCCACACGATCAGACTGCAATCTGGAACCAGCTCAAGATTGGGTAGACTAGGTCTGTGTCAGTTTGTAATCTTTTTCCTTTCTTGAGACTGTTGTATTTAGTATGGCTATAACTTGGTAGAAATTCTCTTGCTCCCTATATGATTTCTGTTTTTGGTAACAACGTCCAGGACGATATTAATATCGGCCTGGACGATCTGTCCAAAATCAGAAACCCTAATTATGGCATCCTCATTAAGGTAGCCGTCAACTGATCGGCCTGGACGATACTTGTATCGGCCAGGACGATAAGCTCAATTCAGAAAGAGTCAACCACCATAATCAGTTTAGGAATTCTTTATTTTAAAAAATCGGCCAGGACGATATTATTGTCGTCAAGGACGATCTAACTCAATCATGCCTAAATTGATCTGGTATCTTTGGAAAGCATTAATGGTTAATTAATACAATCACATCATTCGGGACGATCGCATGATCGGCCAGGACGATGGCCTGGACGATCTACATCGGCCAGCTCAAAAACAGGGCGATGCTCAGGACGATTTGCCTCTGATTTGAACTGATCGGTCAGGACGATCGTGAGATCGGCCGGGCCGATGTAACCAATTTTCTTCTGATCGTCTCAAATCGTCCCGGGCTAATGAGCTTAATTTTTACTGATCGGCTAGGACGATATGCCTATCGTCCTGGATGATAATGGCGACAACTTGCATTAATGAGCTCATTTTGAGAGCCTCTATTTAAGCTATGGCAAGGCACTTTGTAAGTGTCTTTGGCAGCCATTGTAGCTTCGTTCTTGTGGGGGAAACTAGAAGAGAGTGCTTGAAAGGGAGAGAGGAAAGGGTGGAGTTTGAGAGAGGGAGAAGATCCTGTGAGGGGGGACTCAAGGGAGTGTGGAGGGGGTTCCACACGGTTTCTCCGACGAACTCGCACCTTAGTACCATCGGATTCAAGGCTTGTCTCAAGGTAAGTTCACCAAAGAAGAAGATCTCTTTGGTGTAAAAGGACCCGGCGACTCCGCCGAACCGGGGAAGGTGGAAGTGATTTTGTAAGGGCTTCTCCACCTAGCCGTGGGGGCTAAAGGAGAGACACTAGTTTAGTGCAATACTTGGGGGGTGCCTCCAAGGAGTGGACGTAGGTCAAGGTTTGACCGAACCACTATAAATCTGGTGTGTTCTTTCTTTTTACTGCTTCCGCATTTTAATTTCCGCACTTTGATTGTGGTGATTTTGGTTTGGAGTTTTATCCTTGATTTTATAGTTTTCCAAATCACCTCTCTCTTTGTTAGCCTTGGGCCAGTTCACATAGGGCCTAACATCCCTAACGAACTTTCAAGTGGTATCAGAGCGGTTTTCATAAAATAAGTTTTTAAAAGCTTTTGAATTTCGATCCATGGCTAATTTTTCAAATCGTAATATTGCGGAAGGATATTCAATCATTAGACCTCCTTTATTTGAAAATATTTCATTTGATTTTTGGAAAAATCGCATGTCTATTTTCTTGAAATCGATTGATTTTTGCATATGGCATATGATTTTAACTTGTTATTCATCACCGTCATGAATTATTAATGGAGTTAAAATTGATATTCCTTTTAGTCAATGGAACAGGGAAGAACAACTTAATGCTCAATTAAATGCAAAGTCTTTAAATTGCTTTTTCTGTGCATTAAATTCTGATGATTTTATGTTAGTATCCACATGCACTACCGATAAGGAAGTTTGGGATAAATTGCACACCATATACGAAGGCACTAGTGAAATAAAGCAATCCAAGTTAAATTTGTTAATGCATGATTTTGAATTATTTTTCATGAAACCTTATGAAACGATCTTAGACATGTACACCAGATTCATTCATATTGTAAACTCATTGCATGCTTTAGGAAAAGAATTTTTAAATTTTGAAAAAGTCAATAAAATTCTTCGTTGTTTACTTGAAAAATTTGATGCCAAAGTTATTGCTATTTGTGAATTAAAAGATTTGAATGATTATTCTATTGATAATTTGATTGGCTCACTCATTGCCTACGAGCAAGGTTTGGGTCAAAGACTTTTGGATGCAGGTGAAACGATCGTTCTAAAAGCTGAAGATACGGAAAGAGAAAGCTTAGTTGGTGATGATAGCAATGTCTTGTCAAGTAAATCACAAAGCTCACCAAAGCATAAGCAAAAGTGGAAAAAGGTAAAAATGGTAAGGATGTTAATATTTCCTCTGACATTATTTGTTTTCGATGTAGGAAACCTGGACATATAAAAAATGAGTGTCCTAATTTAAGAATTCTTCCTACGAAAGAAAAGGGCAAGGCGAAACACACTTTGAACTGGGGAAATAATGAAAGGCAAAAAATCTCATGGGTAGATCTGGTCTCTGAAGCATCAGACCAGGATAGAGATAATGGTTAAGAGCCTTTCGTGTTTTTTTGTGCTGTGTTTTTGTGTTTTTCTTTTTTTTTTGTATTTTAGTTATGTTTATTTTTTTTTTTCGTTGAAGTTTTTCTCTGTTCAACACACACATTCACTTTTCTAAAAATGAGAAATCTACTTCCTATTTTATTTCTTAAAATCGTTGGTAAGTTGTGTTTGACTTCTCTAAAGCAGCTAGAGGAAGGGAACTCATGATTTTGTTTGTCTTTCTCTCTTCTTAAAGAGGTTATTTTACTTTTGATTCAAAATCTTCATCATATTTTAAATTGGATTTTGAAACAGATTTTTTTTTATCTCCCTACGTTTTATTTATCGCATAGGAATCTTTTGCAAGTTGTTGAATCTAACTCAAAATTTTCTTAATCAAGAAATTCGCTTTGTCACTAAGATGGGTTTTCCTTTATTTTTTAAGATTAAGAAAGGTAGCATATTAAAAAAAAATGGCCAATTATGCCAAAAATAAAAGATGCGCAAAGCGCCAAATTGAAAATTTTAGAATACACAAAGTGTATCAAAAAGATGCGCAGTACGCCAACCAATTGTCAAGAGGCATAAAATGAGCCCACAAAAGTTAATGCTTACCATTCTTGGACTTCTTAAAACATAAGAAAACCCTTGATTTTTTCGATACTTGAGTTTGAAAATCTTGATTCTTGATTCAACAAATTCGTGCATTGATCTTCTATTATATATATTTTATGGAAGGAGTTTTTAAAAAATGATTGTTTCTTTCTCTAATTTATTTTATGATTTAGATATTAAATTAAAAAGTTTTTAAGCCTTTTTAAAGAACTTGAGTTTGGATTATCGAATCTTGAATTTCTAACCTTTACTGGGCTCTTCGTTGTCAATCCAATTCTACTAAAATTTAGATTAAAACTAAGAGGTAACTTTCTCATTTTAAGATTTTTTTTCTAGATTTGGAAGTTTCTTTTTTTTTTTTCTGTGCCTTCTCTCTTTTTGATAATGTCAAAGGGGGAGAACGTACTTGTAACCCTTGTTTTCTTTTCAAAAAATTAAAACTACAAAAATATTTTCATCTCCCCTATTTTTTAAAAAAGAGTTTTTCTAGTGAGGGGGAGATTAGGAGAAATTGCTTTTTTAAAAATTAAAATTGAAATGTTTTGCCATCATCAAAAAGGGGGAGATTGTTGCGGATCAATGGTTTATGATTTTGATGATAGCAAACATTCCTTATTTCTCTACGATTGCCTTATGTGCTAACGTTTCCTGTCCACACGATCAGACTGCAATCTGGAACTAGCTCAAGATTGGGTAGACTAGGTCTGTGTCAGTTTGTAATATTTTTCCTTTCTTGAGTCTGTTGTATTTAGTGTGGCTATAACTTGGTAGAAATTCTCTTGCTCCCTATATGATTTCTGTTTTTGGTAACATCGTCCGGGACGATATTAATATCGGCCTGGACGATCTGTCCAAAATCAGAAACCCTAATTAGGGCATCATCATTAAGGCAGCCGTCAACTGATCGGCCTGGACGATACTTGTATCGGCCAGGACGATAAGCTCAATTCAGAAAGAATCAACCGCCATAATCAGTTTAGGAATTCTTTGTTTTAGAGAAATCGGCCAGGACGATATTATTATTGCCAGGACGATCTAACTCAATCATGCCTAAATTGATCTGGTATCTTTAGAAAGCATTAATGGTTGATTGATACAATCACATCATTCGGGAAGATCGCATAATCGGCCAGGACGATGGCCTGGATGATCTACATCGGCCAGCTCAAAAACAGGACGATGCTCAGGACGATTTGCCTCTGATTTGAACTGATCGGTCAGGACGATCGTGAGATCGGCCGGGCCGATGTAACCAATTTTCTTCTGATCGTCTCAAATCGTCCCGGGCTAATGAGCTTAATTTGTACTGATCGGCCAGGACGATATGCCTGTCGGCCTGGACGATAATGGCGGCAACTTGTATTAATGAGCTCGTTTTGAGAGCCTCTATTTAAGCTATGGCAAGACACTTTGTAATTGTCTTTGGCAGCCATTGTAGCTTCGTTCTTGTGGGGGAAACTAAAAGAGAGAGCTTAAAAGGGAGAGAGGAAAGGGTGGAGTTTGAGAGAGGGAGAAGATCCTGTGAGGGGGGATTCAAAGGAGTGTGGAGGGGGTTCCACACGGTTGCTCCGGCGAACTCGCACCTTAGTACCATCAAATTCAAGGCTTGTCTCGAGGTAAGTTCACCAAAGAAGAAGATCTCTTTGGTGTCAAAGGACCCGGCGACTCCGCCGCACCGGGGAAGGTGGATGTTATTTTGTAAGGGCTTCTCCGCCTAGCCGTGGGGGCTAAAGGAGTGACACTAGTTTAGTGCAATACTTGGGGGGTGCCTCCAAGGAGTGAACGTATGTCAAGGTTTGACCGAACCACTATAAATCTGGTGTGTTCTTTCTTTTTACTACTTCCGCGTTTTAATTTCTGCACTTTGATTGTGGTTATTTTGGTTTGGAGTTTTATCCTTGATATTATAGTTTTCCTAATCACCTCTCTCTTTATTAGCCTTGGGCCAGTTCACATCGGGCCTAACATCCCTAACAAACTTTCATTGGTTTCAATTACTCTTGAAAATTGTACAAAAAATATAAAAATCAAAAGAAACGCGCAAAGGTTCGCAAATGTGAAAAAGAGGCACAAAATAAGCCCAATGTAAAAATATGCACAAAAATGTGCCAAAAATTTGAAAAAGATGCGCAAAGCGCCACATATGGTAATTCTCTTCTTTCTAGATTCTTTCAATCTCTTAATTCAAATTGATCTTATGTTCATTTATATTTCTATTGAACTTTGAAATATAGAATTTTTATTCATCTCTCTTGTAATGATTTTCTATATCTCAAATGTCTAAATTGAATCATGTCTTTGATAAATTCTTCTTACTTACAATATTATATCACTTCTTAAATTCTATGAATTTATATGATTTACCTAATGTTATTAGTTTTAGATTGCATACCTTATGTCAATCACTCTTTAGATTGCATTTCTTGTCTATTTCTTCTTCACTTTTTATTGTTGTAAAAAAAGGGGAGAAATTATTGTGTTTGTTGTATTTTGATTTTGTGTCATTTGGCTTGTGTTATTATCTTATAATTTTCATTTTTTGTTAAAAATTTTTTGAATAACAAAAATATTATTCTTTAATTCAAAATGCCTCCTTATTTTCATGTATTCATCAATTCAAGGGGAGTTTAGGAGATTTTTTAAATTTGAGATCATACAAACAATAATTATTTTGCCATCATCAAAAAGGGGGAGATTGTTAAGATAATTGCTATTTGCATGTTTTATATTTTTACAACTTATATAGTTTTGATGATTCCAAACATTATTATCCAAATGTGTAGTTATCTCCTAACAATTTTAGAAGATTTGTATTTGCTCTTGTGTGTACTAACATTTCAGGAAAATCGAACTCCAGACTATGAAGACTTCAAATCAAATTCAGCATGAGATACTTTGTGAATTTGAAGCTTGTACTTTTCTTTGAAATAAACTTGAAAGGGAGTGATTGTAATTGAGTGAATAAAAACATACACACACACATAAGGAGATCATATAAAATTTATACTGATCGTACGGGACGATCATACAGTTATCTCCTATTAAGATCACATGGAACGAATAGGAACTGGCTAGAAAAATTTTCTAAGTCCTATTCATCCAGGACGAAATTAAACATCGTCCGGGATGATTTGTTCTCTGTAAAATTTTCGTCCAGTCGAAATTAAATTATCTTACATGACGATTTTCTCTATGTAAGATTTTTGTCCAGACAAAATTAAATATTGTACAGGACGATCTGGTCTTTGTAAGATTTTTGTCCAGATGAAATTAAATATAGTCCAGGACGATCTGGTCTCTGTAAAATTTTTGTCTAGATGAAATTAAATTATCGTACATGACGATTTGCTCTCTGTAAGATTTTTGTCCAGACGAATATAAATATCGTCCAGGACGATCTGGTCTCTGTAAAAATTTTGTCAGGATGAACCAATTTTTGTCCTGACGATACAACCGACTTAGAAAAGTTTTTCTGCAGTTTTTGGAACCGACCTTGTAATAACCGTTCATACCGGACGAACTTGGTTCGTACTGGATGATCCGCTTGTACGAAAACATTTCGTACACATATACAAACAGGTTCGTTTCAAGGCTTTTAAGTAATATCGTCCAGGACGATCCACGATCGTACGGGACGATCCACTGCGTACGGAATTGAAAACTTGCAGTTTTTGGACGGTTTTTCTTGTCTTTTGTATATATAGTCCAAATTAGACTGCCACCCAATCTTTTTGTCATTTGATCTTCGTGCCTTTTGAGAGAATAGCCAAGGAGAGAGTGTAAGAGTGCATTCAAAGGAGGATTCCTACCACTGGAGCGTGAAGGCTTCACTTGAAGTTTAAAGGTAAGAATCTCTACTTGTGAATTGGGATTACTTCACTCTTTTCTTTCTTCCTTCTAGATTATTGTGAGAAGATCTGTCAAGGAGATCCGGTTCGCTGCTGACACTTAGAGAGTGTGAACAGTCGAAGGGTTCGCTGCCTACACTTGGAGAGTGTGAACAGCCGAAGGGTTCTCTTCCCACACTAGGAGAGTGTGAAAGGACAAAGGATTCTCTGCCCACACTAGGAGAGTGTGAAAGGACGGACGGTTCTCTGCCAACACTGGGGATTGTGTAAAAGGATGACGGTTCTCTACCATACCGGGTAGTAGTGAAAAGAGTATTTTGTAAAGGCTTCTCCGCCTTGCTATGGGTGCAAAAGGAGAGTCACTATTGGTATTAGTGCAATACTTAGAGGGTGCCTCTGGGGAGTGGATGTAGGTCTGGTTTAGACCGAACCACTATAAATCTGATGTCATTTACTTTACTATTTTTACTTTTCCGCATTTTATTTTTGGTTTAAAAAACTCTGTGGTTGAAAAACGTTTTCTATAAAAACTTAATAAAAATTTTCATTTCGGTTCAACATATTTTCAAAGAGGGTTTAAATTTTTTTAAAATACCAATTCACCCCCCCCCCTCTTGGTAGCCTTGGGACGTTAACTTAGGTCTAACAACCTATTTACTAGACTCAACAGAAAATAGTGTTTGTTTTAAGGCTTAATTATTTTTACTCCCTTTATTTTAATGTTGTATGAGCGTGGCCACCTTCATAAGATTGAATTAGTAGCAAAAGTGCCCATAGCCTATGGGTAATCTATCTCACAAATCACATCACAAAGAGAAAGTATAATAATAAAATAAAACATCACAATAATGATCATAACACGTATGTGCAATCAACACACATGTCATATGCAAGGGTATCACATCATATTAGCAAAAAAAGTAAAACACCATCCCTAATCCTAGAACTCCAAGTGCTACCCTAGCAAACCTGTTAGTGTGTAGTAGGCTTGTGTGGATTTGAGTAGTTCCTATGCTGGGTAATTAGTTTGAATGATTTGGTGTTCAGGTTTGTTGAAGGCTTAAAGGGGAAATTTGATTAAGGTTAAAAAATTAATGAATTAAGAACTATTTTAGTTAATTTAATTTATTGATCCATTTTAATACTTATGATAGAAATCTATGGAGTTTAAGTTACATTAATGGATTTTAGAAGGTCCGGAGTCCTCCTATCTGCTAGGTTAAGGGGGGTCCAAAAGGTCACTATTAGAAACATGCTAGGCTTAGGGAATCTAGCATTTTAATTATATATTAGGGCTTAATGGAAGTAGTTAGACTATGAGTTTGTTGGATTTAGAGTTTTTTAGGAAAAGTTATGAATTTTGAAAGTTTCAAGCCCTAGTTAATGTACTACGGTTGATTGGGGAGTTGATGTTTTAATTTAGGTTGTTTTATAGAAACCTAATAATTTTAATAAATACTAGATTTTAATTATAGTTGAATGCCTTTTGGTTTTCCTAATTTAGATTATTTTGCAATTAGTTATGAATTTTTAAAGTTGGGGTAATGACTGAATTATCAAAATTATTTAATTAAGGGATATTTTAAGGATTTAGATCCAAATTTGTTCCAAATTGATTGGAATCACCCTAAAGGCCAGGAATGACCAAAAGAGATGTTTCCAATTTTTTGGGAAAATTTTAAATTTTTTAATAATTTTTAATTATTTAATATACTCTAAAAGATGATTTTTAATCAAAATTAAATTAAGGTTCAAATTGGAGTATAATTAATGGGATTTTAATTATTTGAGATAAAGGATTAAATTTTGATGAGCTTAATTTTTAATGTATATTTTTTTATTTAAAATTAATTTATTAGAATTTTTTGAAGTTATCAGGATTTAATTAAGAGGTAAATTAGGTTTTCTAATTAAGGGGTTTAAAGGCTCTTAAAATTTTCTAGAGAATTCTGAGAGGATTAGGATGTCACTAAGTTCTTATTTTTAAAGTTTTATATACATTATGGATCTATCCTAGCTCATAGAATTTTTTTAACTTTGTTAGGCAAGTCATCAATTATTGTCCTTAGGTTGTCACTACGTTAAGTAGGTTTAAAGTCAAATTTTGGGACTAACCCCTGAGGTAACATGAAGGGAATGCAACAAAACATAGACACACCAAATCCTAGGATCTAGGAGGGCCTAAACAAGGTGCTCGTTTGTCCTACTCAAGCAAAAAATTATTAAAAAAATTAGTGCAGCATGCTTAATGATGTCATTAGTGTATAATTAGAACTCAATCACCAACTAATCTATCCCCCATGAATGCTATTCATAAACACAATCTATATTTAAAATTGCACAAAGTGGATTTCCAAAGGAAATGGGATTTAACACATATAATTTTAAAATCATTTACAAATATATAATAAATTTATAGATTTTAGAAAATACTATAATTAAAAATATTTCAATGTATAAGGATACATATATAAGTGGGGGATCCACTAGCCAGTAAAGAGAGGATTCAAAATAATTTAAAAATAATTAACATTTTATTTATTTATATAATAATAAAATAATGAGAATAAATAAATAATGCAGAAATAAATCTAAAAAAAATTGTGGCTTCTAAAAATATTATTTAATGAAAATACATAATTTTCTAAAAATTTCAAGGTATCATACAAATGTATCTGATTTAAAATAAATTTATTACAAATATTCCAAATTTTATTTATTAAAAGGCATTTTTAAAATAATTTAAAAAAATTAATATCTAAAAATAATAATTAAATTAAATATTAAAGCTTATGAAGCTTAAAAATAATTTAATTAAAATAAGTTTTATAAAATTTAGAAAATAATTAAGTCTTAAATTAAATCATTATTAATTAATAATTTAACTATTTATTTAATTAACTAATTTTGAATTATTTAACATAATAGTAATATTAAATGTACTTTAAAAATTAAATAATTTAAGAAAAAGGGGAGTTTCTAATTTTAAAGAAAATAATTATTTATTTAGCTATATTAAATAATTACTCAAAATATAATATAATTAACTTTAAAATAATATTTATTAATATTAATAAATAATATACTTAAATATTAATTATATTAAATAATTACTCAAGATATTTAAATATTATATTAAATATTAAATTTAAAATATACCCAAACATATTTATGAAATTATAAAAAAATCATTTTAAAATAATAAAAAATAAATATTTTCTATTATTTATAATTATTTATTAATTAAATATATATTCTAATTAATAATTAACATAATTTAATATATAATTAATATTTTAAACTAATATTAATTTTAAATTAAGGAAAATAATTTTTTGATAAAAATAATATATAATCTATATATTTTTTATTTTTAAATAATTTTAATTTAATTTTTTAATGAAATATATTTTTAAAACATTTAAAAATAGATTTTTAAATTAATTTAGAATTCAAAGGCCGCAGCGGCGCTATTGGGCGACATGGCTGGTACTTATGGGCTCCCAAAACCCTAAGATATCATTGCCTAATAGCGCGATGATTGCGCCACCGTCAATGATTATCATAATGATAGTGATAATGATTAATGAAGTCGCGGCATCGCTTATCTACGTAGGTAGGGTTTCAAAACCATTTGATGTAGTTCGGTTTGAGACAGGCGGCTCTGATTACGGCAGAAGTGAGATCCGACCTCCATAATGATCCTGTGGTGTGAAAGATGCTACAGAACGATGGGATCTCCACCATTGATCTAGCAATGAACGACTGAGATCTCGTACACCTAATGTAAGGTATTGAGATTCCATAGGAACCATCTTTCAGCTCGTTTGATCGATTGGATCAATCAATCGAGATGAAATTTTAAACGTGAGATCTATGGATGAAGAGAATTTGTGGGGGGGGGGGGTTATCATGCGAGATCTAAATGTTCTTATTATAAAGCTAATTAACCCTAAGTTTCCTAGGCTAGGATTTGAGTTTTACATCAATCCAATAAATGGATTCAGGAGATCTGGGTACTATTGAGCTTGTAGACTATCCAGGAATGTTTTCCTAGTTGATGTCGAGCCTTGAAACACCCTCAATCGATGGGAAAATTCCTTGGAAAGAATTTTATCTCGGTCACCAGAAAGTTCATCCCCAGCAAAGGTTTGATAGTGGATTTGAGTTTAAGAAGGTGGAGAGTTGTTAGGGGAGCTCACACATGAGAGTTCTCAGGTTGGAAGAGAAATAATGCAAAAGTCTCTTCTAAGATGCCCTAATCCTACTATTTATACCTCTAACCCTATGATCAACGGCTTAGATCAAATCTAAAGCTAATTAAGAGGGAGAGGAGGTGATTTTGGATGGGAGTTGAATCAAGACATGATTTGGAATGATTGAATGCATTAATTAAGGGGATTATGACCTAATTAACCTCAATATGACCAAATAAGGCTTGGTTTAACCAAGCTAATTGTTGACCTAATCAACATGGTGAAGCAAGTCCAAGGGATGAGGGGTCGGATCAAAGAAGGTTTGATATTAGTACGAGATTGATTTGGGCTCAATATGGGCTTAATGGGTTAACCTGAGTTGACCTGGTAAATCAAGTTGACCCAGGGCATAGGTCCTTGCCCAATAGGTCGGGTCTGACCTATGAGCACAAGCCTGGTCAATTTGACCAAGTCAACCCTTTCACTCATGATATAAGTAAAATGAAGGTCAACAAATGGACCCCTAACAGGGGCTACAGACTAACTAGTGAACCACACATGTTGGCGTTGATCGAATGTGACAAGCAAAGTAAAGTAACAAGCACAAGAAGAAGATCACCAAAGGGTGAAAAATGTAGGGGGGTCCCCTCTCTGCCCTACCCTATATCAAGGGTAGAGTCCGTGAGAGAACAAATGGGAAGGGGGTAAAGTGCCTCAAATCCACCTAACTATATCAAATTAGTGAATATGGATATAGTTGATGTTCAACAGACCACTTCAAAATAATAAAACAAAGAGTGAAAGAAGTAAAACAAAGTACACAAGTATGAGGTCACCAAAAGGTGAAAAAGTGGGGGGGATCAACTCCTTGCCTTGCCCTTTAATATGGGCAGAGCCGAGGAGAGAACAAAGAGTAAAGCAGTAAAGTATACTAACTACTTACATGACCATATCGAAACAGTAAGGTAGAGGGTGAAAGGGTCCCACATTTACTTGACCATATCAAAATAGTGAATGAGGAGCCCAAGTAAAAAAGCAAACCAACAATCCATCTAACCTTATCAAAATAGCAGAATAGAATGTGAAAAGGATGGTGAGGAATGCCTCTCAAGGACTATATCAGACTCTCTCTACCAGGTAAGATTCAATATCTGCCAGACCAAATTAGTGTAGAAAATGTGGAACAACTCAATGCTCACTTGATCATTCTAACATAGTGAGTAAAGAGCCAGGATCTGATACCTGCCTGATCATAATAGGATAATCAGAAAAAAAAAGGGGTGGTGAGGAATGCCTCCAAGGGACTTTGTTGGGTTCTCTCAACCAGGTAAGGTTCAATATCTGCCAATTAGATTGGCATAGAAAATAAGGAATGGCTCAATACTCACTTAATCCTTTTAAACAGTGAATACAAAGTCAGGGTCTGATGCCTGCCTGATCACAATAGGATAATAAAAAAGGAAAGGGTTGTGAGGAATGCATCTCAAGGACTATCAAACTCTCACAACCAGGTAAGCCTCAACATCTGCTTGATTGGATTGACTCATTGAATGAGGAATAAGCTCAATACTCACTTGATCATTTTGAATAGAGAATAAAGAGTCAGGGTCTGATGCCTACCATATCATAATATAACAATCAGAAGGAAAAGGGAGGTGAGGAATGCCTCCCAAGGACTCTATTAGGCTCTCTCAACTGAGTAAGGTTCAATATCTACCTGACCAGATTGGCTCAACAAATGAGAAACATGCTCAATACTCACTTGATCATTTTAAATAATGAATAAAGAGCCACGGTCTGAAGTCTACATGATCACTACAAGATAATCAGAAAGAAAAAGGTGGTGAGGAATACATCCTAGGGACTCCATGCTCTCTGAACTGGATAAGGTGTGAACCTCCGAAAGAGCACCACGCGAACGGGTCAATTGGAAGGGACAGATTGGATCGTGCATACGACTAACCATTGAGGATAGAGGATGTCACCAACACACCCCGATCGGTAGTAATATACACGTCCTAGTCACGGGTTTCCCCCATCCGATACAGCAGTTCGAATGAGATTTAGTAAATGTGGGACCGAGTTTCCCACGGGCATAAGCCCCCGTGGTTAATTACATCCCAGGCCAGAGCCCAAGAAAACTCTCGATTAAGGATCATATATTATCCCCTCCTAAAGTAGGATTGACATAGGGGTATAGACTAGGAAGTCCTATCCAAAAGGAAGAAAAGGTCTCAAAGGGCTAAGTCAACATGCGCGGCTCATACCAGCACTCGGAGGCTCTAGGTACTAAAGAGAAATTGGAGAAAGAAAGACAAGCAATCAACCACATGCCTGAGAGAAGAGATGGAGGTGGCGCCATCATATGACGTAGATAAGTAGGATTTAGGGTCCCTAAAAAGAAGGGACCTACCCACTATTTAAGGCATACACGAGACCGAGTGTAGTAGCCTCGAATCCTAAATCTAGGTTGGGCTTAGTATTCTACGAAACACTAAGACCCGTCTCCTAGCTAATGCAGTGCAAAACCTGGACTTACCTAGGCCTGTATTGGGGAGCCAGCTAACCACCTAGTCGTTTTAAAACCATGCTATCAAGTCAGTTATGTAAGATGGGTGGGTGGTGCAGTTCTTTGGAAATAGGACTGACATATTGAGAATTTCCTAAGTGGTCCTAGACTTATATGGGACAGATGCCTCTAGCTAATGCAATTAAGTTTTAATTAGTTGGTTACTAATACAATGCATGCTAGTTAAAATGTTAACTCATGAATGCTATAGAATTTTAAAAAATAGGTTTATAGAAAATCATTTTTTGAAAAGACTGGGTCTCCCTTGGTCCGGCACTTCATCCTCGTAGGCCAGATAATCTGGACTCTACCCGCAGGCAGGGAGATGTCTTATAGCAAGGAAAGAAAGATGCAACAATATGCATGCAACCCGGAATGATTCTGGCAATTCCCTAGGTACATTAGATTTCTATGTTATTTACACTTAGAATTTTAAAGATTAGTTATGAGTAGAAGAATTTTTATAGTCCTTAAATAGCCTAACGAAAATCCAGACGAAAACAAAATCGGCATGCAAGAAAGAAACCTAGAAAAAGCAGGTAATTTTACTGCACAATCAGGTAAACACATCAATATAAATCCAAAAATAATCAACTAAAATGCCATAGGCAAATTGCCCTTATTATAACCCAGATATGCAGGAAATAAAGTGGCTGGGCACCACTGCCAACAATCAGGAATTCTAAGCCTATGACAGATGCCAACAATTTTCAGTGGGATATTAGGTCTTCAATCTTTAGCATTTTGGATGTCTTCTCCTTGTACTCTTTGGATCTCTCCTCCTTGGACTCCTTGGATCTCACCTCCTTAGACCCCTTGGATCTCTTATCCTTGGACTCCTTGGATCCGTCGTGGCTTGAATATCCAAACGAAGAGATAATTCCCCCCCCCTAGCAGGGGATATTACCTTTTCTCTTTGGATACCTAAAGCCATCCAACTCAATCTTCAAAATGGAAGAAGACTCTCCCCTTTAAGGATGCATTCTTCTTTTGGAATCCGAGTTGGATAAGAATATCCCTACTCAAAGTTGTTTTCATAACTCTTAACAATTATTATAAATTTTACATCAAATATAAAGCAAAAAAAAAATCTAAAGGACCTGCATGGTTATCTTAATAAAAATCCCAAGTAGTTATATATGGAAATGAAAATAACTCAAATCATTGACCCTGTGCCAAGCCATGATCTTAATTATGAGGGCTAAGCGATCCATCTATGTAATTATAATTATTATTTTAGCCCTCATTTTATTTAGGGGGAGCTGAGCAAGCACCTACATAAAATATTATTAGAAATCGTAATAATGCTCCCCCTTTATTAACTTGAGCATGACCACCTGCACGGAAGAACAGTATATATATATATATATATATATATATATATATATATATGATATTCCTAACTTAGGGGTAAATCTAGCGCTCATCACATCATACACAGAGTGCATAAAAAGTAAGCAAACACACCAGCAATTTCAAACAGCATGCAATGAATACTACAGAAAGATCCGGCACATAGCAGAAAAATAAAACCCAGAGACCTAGCCTAGATCTAGAAGTGGTGCCATAGCAAATAATTCTATGTGTGTGTAAGGCTTGTGTGGTTTGGATAGCTCCTAAGCAGGATAGTTAGTTAAAATTGCCTATAGTTCGGGTTTGTTGGGGGTCTGAAAAGGATATTTTAGTTGAAATTCAAATATTAGTGGATTAGGGTCCATTTTAATTATTTCAGTTTGTTTTTCAGTTTTAAGAGCTTAGGATACTGATATTTAAAGTTCAAGTGATATTAGCCAATTTTAGAAAGTCCCGGGTCCTCCTAGGAATTAAGCTAAGGATCCAAAAATTCACTATGGAAAATAGGTTAGGTTTAGGTCTTCTAACACCTTAGGAAAATACTAGACCTTAATACGAGTAGTTAGACAGGTAATAGGCTGAAATCAGAGTTTTCTAGGCAAAGTTATGAATTTTCTAAGTTTCGGGCCCTAAATGAACTACGGTTGACCTAAAAGTTGACTTTCTAATCTAAGCTATTTTCTGGAAACCTAAGATTTTTAATAAATACTAGATCCTAATTGGAGTCTAATACAAGTGAGTTTTCCTAATTTGGAATTTTCTACAATTAGTTATAGTTTTTCTAAGTTTAGGGTATATATGGAATTTTCTAAATTTCCTAATAAAGGGCTAATTTTATTGTTTTGATTCAGATCAGCTCCAAAATTATTGGAATAACTCCCAAAGGTTAGGGATGACCTGAGAAGGTGTTCCCAAGTGTTTGGAGAAAATTTGGGATACTTAATAATTTTTTATGAATTATTAGGGGCAAAATGGTAAATTCTACATATGGTCAAATTAGGGGTTAACCCGAAGTCAAACTAGGGGGCCCTATTTATCTAAGTTCAAGGATCCGATTCTAGTAAGTTTGAGATATTATGAATAATTTTCTGACCTAAAATGTATTTATTGTAATTTTCAGAAGGTCTCGGGGCCTCATTCAACAGGTTAATTAGGGTTGGTTAATTAAGGGGTCTAAAGACTCCTAAAAATTCCTAGAATATTCTGAGAGGTTTATGATTTCACTAAGTTTAAGTGTTGAGGTTTTCATGTCAATTACTGATCTACCCTAAGCCCTAGAAAATATCAAAGTTTGCTAGCCGGGTCCTCAATTTTTGTCCTTAATGTGTCACTACGTTATATGGGTTTAAATGGAGTTTTACACTAACCCTCAAGGTAATAATTCATGGAAAACATATAAAAGCAGTAAACACGCCATGTCCTTAGATCTAGGAGAGCCTAAACTAAGTGGTCGTGGTGCAACCTACACATACGATCTACGACGAATAAAAAGTAAGTACGAATAATGAAGGGATTAGTGAATGATTGGAATCAAATCACCCACTAATCCACTACCCCATGATTTCTCTTTATTCATAGAAGCTATGTTTAAAATTGCATTTGATGAATCTCCCAAAGTTAGGATTTACAAATATATGTAATTTTAAAATAATCAAAATACCTACATATATATAAATTTTTAGAAAATAATATTATAAAAAATAGGTGAGTTTATAATACATGAGTATAGGGGAGACACACTGGTCATTCATGCAAGGTTTCAAAATAAATTTTAGTTTCAAAATAATTAGAGTAATTAATTATTTAAATAAGGTTAAAATAGTCACATAGGGATGGGTGACAGAAATCTGTTCAAAAAGTAAAAATCAGTGATTCAAAATAATTTTAAAATACAGTAGGTATTTTTCTGAAAACGTCAAGAGGTTGCGCGCAAAAATCTGATTTAAAACGGAAAAGATATGAATTTTACAAATTTAAATACAATAATAGGGTATTTTTAAAATGGTGGTTTTTTCTATTTTCAAAAAATTATAGATATACCTAATATTTTTAAACTAGGAATGGTCTCAAATCATGCAGAATTCAAATAAGAACAAAACAAGTTGCTGTGCATCAAAATCTGATTTAAAACGACGGAGTTATGAATTTTTGAAGTTTAAATGCAATAAAAGGGGTTTTGAAAATAATTTAAGCTAAATAATATTTAAAATAATTAAAATATAGCATAAAAAATCATACTTTTATAGTTCCGAAATTTGAAGTAATTTAAAAATATATAATAATAATAATAATATTTTAATTATTAACAATATTTTATGTGATTTAACTAATTACAATAATTAAAGTAGTATTTAATTATTAGAAAATACATTTTTTTAAATATAATAATAATAATAATAATAATAATAATAATAATAATAATAATAATAATAATAATAATAAAGTATAAAATGGTAACATAACATAATTATTAATACTATAATTAAAAAATAATATTTAAAAAATAATGATAAAATAATTAAAAGAATATTAAAAAAAGTATTTTTTACTGTTTTTGTAATAAATAAAAATATAATTATAATTTTTAAATGAAAATAATTTTAAATTAAAGAGGGCGCAAATACAATCGATTCGAGGTATTGTGCTCGAAAAACGGAGCGAAATTAAATTTTCTATGCTTTTTTAAAGTTAAAACCTAGAAAAATCCAGAAATGCCCTCGGATTGCCACGTGGCGCGCTCGGATTCGTTCCCACACAGGCGCGGTTTGGGATCCGCTGTTTGGCCCAAACACAGAACGGCGAAATCACAGCCGTTGATCTATAGATCAACGGCTGCGATTTCGTGTAGTTCAAAAGGGACGAACCAAAACCCTAAATGGTTTTTTGCCTCGTTCTCCCAAAATACTCAACAAAACTGCAATGAAATTTGAAACATAGGCTCTATACATGAAGATCATTCATGGGGGAGCGTTTGTTTGGCAAATAATCAGCTTTTCAAAAAGCTATTTAACCCGAAGCTATATGATCTATTCTAAGGATTTTCGAGAGATCTAACTATCAGATTTTCGCGTTCTTGGGCTTGTTGGACTTGTGGAGCATGAAGGAATATTTCTCTATTTGACGTTGATCCCTGGTTCTCCTTTGATCGAGCGGGATTAGTCCTGGAAGGGTTTCACACTCGGGTTCGCCGGAGGATCGCCGCCGGCAGGCTTTGACTGGTCGGGTTTGAGTGAGGGAAGATAGGGGAAGACTCCAGGAGTTTCTCACACAAAATTTCAGAGCTTGTCGAGGTTTGAGGCTAGAGAAAGAGCAAAAAGATCCCAAATAAAACCTAAATTTCCCTATTTAAAGCCCTAATTAATGCACGGACAGTTGGGATCGAATCCATAGGTAATTAGGAGGGAAATCCATCATATTTGGCAGTGGTTTGAATTTTTAAAACGCTAAGAATTGATTAGAGCATTAAATAGGCCTTTAATGGGCTCTGAATAGGTTATTTTAACCTTTTAAAGACTTGGTTTGACCAAGTCAATGATTTACTTGGTCAAATTAGTCAAGAGAGTCAAGGGAGTCAATGGGTTGAGCCATGAAATCCATGAAATCAATTTAAAATTGATTTTAGGCTTAATGGGTCCAAATTGGTAAACCCTGGTTGACTTGGTCAACTGGCTTGACCCATGGTCCAAGTCAGGGTTCAAGAGACTCGACTCGACTCACTGAAATCTTCGGAGAGGGTCATGGAGTCTGGCTTGGTCAATTTGACCAAGTCAACCTCTTTGACAAGGAGTCTGGGCAAAATTGAGGTCAACATAAGGTTCAACATCTGCTTGAACATATCAACTCAGTAAATGAGGAATGAGCTAAATACTCACTTGATCCTCTCAAAATAGTAAATAAAGAGTTAGGGTCTTATGCTTACCTGAGCACAAGAGGACAATCAAAATGAAAATGGTGGTGAGGAATACTTCCCACCCAAACATTCTGTTGGGTTCTCTCAATCAGGTAAGGTTCAACATCTATCTGACCAGATTGACATAACAAATGACAAACAGGCTCAATACTAACTTGATTGTTCCGAACCAGTGAATAAGGAGTCAGCGTCTGATGCCTGCCTAATCACAACATGACAATAAAAAAGAGAAAGAGTGGTGAGGAATGCCACATAGGGACTCTATCTGCTCTCTCAGTTGGGTAAGATTCAAGATATGACTAACTAGATCAACTCAATAGATGAGGAGTGGACTCAATACTCACTTAATCCTTTTGAACTAGAGAATAAACTGTCAAGGTTTGATGCCCTCTAGATCAAAACAAGATAATAAAAAAGAAAAGGGTGGTAAGGAATGCCTCCCAAGGACTCTATCGGGCTTTTTTAACCGGGTAAGGCTCAACATCTATATGACCAGATTGGCTCCGCAAATGAGAAACATGCTAAATACTCACTTGATCATTTCAAACCAGTAAAATAAAGATTCAAGGTGGTGGGGTATGCCTCCCAAGGACCCTATCGGGCACCCAACTATATAAGTAAGTAAACAACTACATGCCTAACCATATCAAACTAACATACTATAAGGTGAAAGACACCTAAACACCAACCTTATATAGATCTGTGTAGGGATGTGAGGGAGAAAGTAGAGGTAAGTGGAGGAATTCCAAGAAATAAGTTATCTAAGAATTCCCAAGCCAAATTTTAGTTATTACGTGGTAGATGAAAAATCGTCGTAGCCATTAGTATCAAAATGTAAGTGAAATTCCTTAGGCAACTTTATCAACAAAATAATAAAAAAGGAGAATTTGAGCTCTTTGAGAGTAAAACCGAGTTCCACCTTTGACAAGGGCAACAAATTTTGCTCAATTGAGAGCTTCCATTTTTTTATCATATATATATTTATATTTGTATTTTATTTTATTTATTCACAATCATTGATTGGTTATACCCCATATTATCTAAAGATAACACAAGATAGATGCGACATTTAAGTATCAAAATATCCTCTAACGATTGGAATGCAAAAAGAGGGAGATAGGGTTGGCTTTAATACCTCAGGCCATGTTTGCTATATGAACAAAATTGGAGAGAAAGAAATTAGAAAAGATATTACAAACAATTGAAATATTAGCTTTGATAACCAGACCACATTCGTCATATGAATAAAATTAGGGAGGACAATTATGAAAAAATTAATATATGAATGAAATTTATATACGTATAGTGGATCAGCATTACGACTCCCCAGTGGTATGGGTTGGTATGGATTTTTAAGAATCTTAGTCAATGGTTTTAATATCGCAGACCAGGTTCAACTCTTGTGAACAAACTAGGGAGCATAGTTATAATAAAATTTATAGGAGAAAGAAATTAACAAAATGATATTGGATCAACGCCACCACACCTGACTAGTGTAGGTGGTCATGGAACTAGTATCTCATCTTAGAAATGTAAATGAATTATTGGTTTTGATATCCCAAATCACACTTGGGAAAACAAGCGAAATTGGAGAAAAACAAATTATCATAAGGAGGGGACAAAACAAAGTTTTTATTTTCTATCACCAATGTGTTTGGTGTGCAAAAATATAAGCACAAACATCCCTACGACTTATCAACATATTACCTTTAAGGATGGCCTTATACTCTTTGTAATGAACATCATATAGTAGAGGAAAAATCATCGTTGCCACATAAACTATCAAAAAATAAGAAGTATCCTTTTAGTTGCTACAAATATGGTGGAATATTTATAAGAGGTAGAGATGCTCCTCCTACGATATGCTAAACTCAGGAATAATACTTTTTATGGTACTGCATGTTGATGACAGATATAGGATAAATTCCATTTGCATCAACAAGTAGGTAAGCACCACCTTTGTAGACTTGCTCTATAGAAAAGGGGCCTTCCCAAATAGGCTCAAACATTCCACTTCGACGGCAGCACGAAATGATAGGACTTCGCAAAATATAAACTAAGTCACTAACCCAAAAAACATCGGGTCGAATAAGGCGATCATGTGACCGGGCCATATGGGAAATATATAACTTGAGGTTCTCATAAAATTATAAATGAATCTCTTCAAAACCATCATGCTCTTCCAACCGTATTCGGGCATTATCCTTATGAGAAAGATTATGACTAACTACCACATGCAGCGATGTGAGTTCGACCTTAAGTGAGAGGACTGCTTCGACCCCAAAGCCAAAGCATATGGGATAAACTGAGTAGAAGTACGGTATGTAGTCTTATAGGCCCATAATGCCTCATGTAGTCTATCATGCCACTCTCATTTATTTAAGATAAGGATTTTCCTTATTAGTTGTACAAGAGTCTTATTAAATGCCTCTATTATACTATTGACTTTAGGATAGTAGATCGAAGATTATCGCCAATTAACATTATGGCAGTAGGAAAATATAACAATCTAGGTGCTTCTAAAAGATGGACCATTATCTGAAATGATATGACGCAGAACACCAAAGAGGTAAATAATATAATTATGGAAGAAATGCATCACATCTTCTAATTTGACTTTCTTAAGTGGGATAGCTTCTTCCCACTTAGAGAAGTAATCAGTAGCAGCTAAAATGAACCTATTACCCTTAGAGGAAGGAGGGTCGATAGGACCCCATACATCTATTCCCCAACCTTTAAAAGGCCAAGTTGAGATAGTAGGGTGCATCAGATAAGGGGGTTAGTGGATCACCGTGCCATGAATCTAGCTCTGGTGGCACTTTCTAGCTTGCTCCATACAATCACGGATCATAGTCGGCCAACAGTAACCAAGGCGTTTAATTATACCTTTTTTTTTTGGACCGGACTGATGAGCACCACAAAGCCCTTCATTTATCTTGCCCATGATCTTATGAGCCTCTTCATTATTGAGGCAACACAACCATATTTGATCGAAAGAACATTGATATAGGGTATTATTTATATAAGTGAATGATAAAGCTCTCTTTCTAATCTGAGCAGTGAGAGAGCTATAATCCAAAATCCTACCATGCTTTAAATACTCAATAAAAGGATATCTCCAATCCGACTCTTTCTTAATAAAAAACACTATGAAAGTCTGATCAGGAGAACATAAGTATGTGGGGCACAAGGCTCGATGATAGTGAACAATATTAAATAACGGGTTGTTAGTTGGGTCAGCCAATTCCTTTGCTAACTTGGCCAATATATCTACTTTACCATTCATAGATCAAGGGATTTTAGCCATAGTTACTTCAAGGATTAAGAACAAGAGCTCCATTGCTGTATTGTGATAAGGTAAGAGCTCAGAATTAAGTACTTTGAAGACTCTTACTGCATGATTTATAATTAGTTTGGAGTCTCAAAAGATCTTTACACGCATAATCTTCATCTGAATGGTCAACGCTAACCCAAAAATTAGAGCTTTATACTCAGCTTCATTATTAGTACAATGTTCTAAAAGACTATAGGAGTATTAAAGAGTATGACCATCAGGGGATAGATAAATATGGCTCAAACTTACCCTAACTATTGGAGTTTCATTTGGATATAAAGCTTTAATGGACGACACACCATCAAAATAGAACTCCCAAGGAGGGGACTCCTATTCATCCACACTCATGATTAGTTCATTAGATAAATCATCATTAAGTGGGGAATCTGTAGGGATCAAATTAGCAACAAGAAAGTCAGCTAGATCCTATCTTTTGATAGTCTGCTGAGGGACAAAAGTATTATTAAATTATAGTAGGATCGTAGACTAGCGAGCTAAATGACTTGAGAGGGTCAGATGGGTCATCAAATACTGTAAGGGGTTAACTCTAGAAATAAAGTTAACCTTGAGCGAAAGCATGTAGTGTCTAAGCTTTTGTACTGTGATAATAAAAAGCTAAACATTGCACATTACATTTCCATCAGAAGGTATTTTAAATCTGCAAGTATCAATCGTCTGCTATGTTAGTACAAGGTGTTTTCCTTGACATCCTTATTTTCTTGAGTTAATAATGTATATAAAGATTCATTTAGGGCTGTAGTATAAAGAATTAGTGACCTTCTTGGGATTGGGGTAGCTAAAATAAGGGGGTTCATCAGGTAGCGCTTTATACTATCAAAGGCATCCTGACAAGGCTCATCCCAATGGAAACGGGCATCCTTCTTTACTAGAGTAGCGAAGGGATGATATTTATCCAAAAGGTTGGAGATAAATCTCCATAATAAAACAAGCTTACTCTAGAAGAATCTCAACTAGGTAAGACTTTTAGGGGTACCAAATCCAATATGCCTTTGATCATGGAAGGTTCAATTTAAATGCCATGAAAAAGAACTTTAAACCCTAATAACTTTTCTGCACTAACCTCAAATACACATTTCAAAGGATTCATTTTTAAATCAAACTTGTGCAGGCATTCAAAAATGATTCATATATCTCATATATGATCTTCACGGAGCTTGCTTTTGACCACTAAATCATCCACATAACATTCAACTTGCTTGTGTGTCATCTCATAAAAGATAATAGTCATAGCATATTGAAGTGGCCCTGGCATTCTTGAGACTGAAAGGTATCACCTTGTAACAAAATACCCCTATAGATATATGAAATACTATAAACTTCTCATCTTCGTCGGACATCTTGATTTGATTATATACATATGAACCATCCATGAAGGAAAATATGCTATAGGATGAAGCTATATCCACCATAAGCTCATGGATAAGAAGATGGAAATCATCATTGGGGCATACCTTATTCAAATCACAGAAGTCGATACGAACACGAATCTATCTGCTCCTTTTTCGGACTGGAATAATAATAGCAAGCCAAGTGGGATACTTATCTTTGAAAATGAATCACATTTCTATTAGCTTATTAGTTTTAGCAATCACATATTATTCAATATTCAACCTCATCCTTTGAGGTGATTATTTAACAAGGACTCTATCAGGCTGAATGGAAAACTTATGGACTGATACCTCTAGATTTAGACTATACATCACAGTGTAATTCCAATAAAAAAAAACTTTAAACTATGAGAGTTGCTTGATATAATCTTGAGCCTCTAAATCAGATAGTAAAGTACTATGAAAAATAATCCTAGGATCTAATTCAGTACCTAAGTTTATCTCACATAGTTCGTCCATGACAGAAGTGGTGCCATCATCAAATTCTTGTGGAGCATCAAGGATAATGACTTCTCCATCACCTGGGTCTTTTTCATTAGTAAGAGAAATAACTAGATAAGAATGAGAGATAACATGAGTATTAACATGAGTAGACTGACTCTGCCCCATATATCCCACACCTTTCACAGTTCATGGGAGATAATTCCAAACATGGGCTTACTGTAGAGATCGTTCATTGGACCAAGTTGAAGTAATGACTCCTCCCTCTATATAGCCCTATACAATAGTGGATATGTAATGAGGGACACTTGTAACCTCTGTATCCATAGTGGTCTCTGCCAAAACCTAACTCCTAAGACCCAATGAGGCACCTATACTAAGGGATAAAGAGGCATACTCCTTAGGCCGTACTGGCTAAAATGTTTCATATAGTGGAGGTATAATGTGTTTGCTAGTCTATAGTGAACCAACAACACTAACGGAAGGAATGCTATAAGGTCTTTGATGAGGATCCTCAACTCTTATTCTACACATCTAATGGGGAATAGGTTTTTTACTAGTAGTCTAATATTGAAACATAACCAGTGGAATCTGGGGTTGATGAATGAATTAAATGATGAAGGACAGTGATCATCTCATCATTTGAAGAGTTAGACTCAATAGTCAAAGAAGAAGTGTAAATGTACAAGGAAGGGGAAATTTGAGTGTAATAGTTTTATGGTGAGCGAGTCAACTCTCTACCTCTACCTCTACCTCGTCCTCCCCTACCTCTACTAAGGGGAACACCGTGCCCAACTGCAAACTAAAAAGGAGATCTGTCAGGATATACAGTAGAAACACCTACTTTAATACTTACATGTGTTGGACTCTATACTAGTGATTGTATAGGACACTATATAGGTGACTATGTAGGACCCTATACAACAATAGCAGGTATCACTAATAAATGGGCAGAGGGAGGTCAATGAGTCTTCCAAGGTACCTAATATTTGGCTTCATCGTGAAAAAAGAACTTATACACAGAAAAGGGTCTGGGTATCTATAGGAATGTAATACTCGACATTATTCCTCATTTAATTTATATATTGGTGGAAGGTAGAGGGCACCATTCCATACTCGTGGAGCCAAGGCATTCATAAGAGAGCCGTATATAAAGTATCGTCTTGGATCACATGAAACTTTGCCTCAGTTAGAAAATTTCCAAACTTCAAAAGTAGGGTAATAGACCCTAGAGCATATTGGCCTTGATCATTAAAGCATTTAAATATAATTATTATCCAAAGTAAGCTTCAAATGACCTAGGAAGAGGCCCTTTAAAGTTTCATAAATAAGGATATTAATTGAAGCTCCCTAATAAATGGAGACACTATTCAACTCGTAACCATTGAATTTAGTTGTGACATATAGAGGATGATTATGCTCAGAAGTCCCCAAAAGAAGATAAAGAAATAAAAATCTAATGCATGGCATCTCTCTCAATTAGCATGTATCCCAAATATACTTGGAAGCAATGAAAGCTTGTAGGACTCTAGCTCAAGCAGCACTTTCACCAGGGATTCTCTTAAGTTAGGAGATATCATTAAAGTGTCATAGACATTAAGAAGAGAATGAATTTTTCTTAAATGAGTCAACATATTATAATCAATATCGAACTGAGGGTCTTTCCCTTTCTCCTAAAATTGTTCTTGGGAGAAAGGAATATGATCATCATGCTGGGTAATAATATTTTTATCTTTTTAATTTTTTTTTAGCCATCCGAGGTGGAAGGACCTTCCTTGAATGTAAGTGAACTTACTGTATCGAGTCATCCTTAATATGAGATTCACTTGGCTCAGTGGTGATGGGTTGTGCTAGCTCTGAGGAGAGTGCCTGGAGTCGGTTCTCGGATTTATCTTCTAAATCCATGTATTAACCACCCCCTAGAATGGTAAAAATAAGTTTTTCCTCACACTCAGACTCATCTTCACATACATGATCATTTACATTGTAAAAAGTATGTAAAATATGAAAAGAGTGAGTGCTAGAAGAAATAGAAGTAAAAATAATAGGAGACCAGAAGTAGCCAAAATCACCTTCTTTCATTATTTCATCATCAATTGAAAGGAGAACGAAGTCCTTCAGTGTAAGTGTTGAAAGAAGCTCTATCTTCCCTTATGTGATTACAATAAGCTTTTCCTTTTTCATGCATCTTTTTATTACATATAAAAGAAGAAGAAAAAATATGATCAGCAGGTACTAAAATAGAAGAAGAAGGAGAGAAAGGCGCCTGTGTAGTAACTGGGGCGACAACAGTTGACTTGGCTTGGGAAGGCCTCCTCTCAACTGCCTCAGAACTATCTTCTTGATAAACTACTTTTTCTTCTAAGAGAGTGCAAGCTGCCATCCTCACTCAGAAACCTCCGGGTGATCTGCTACTACTGCCCTTAATATAACTATGGTTCTCACTATGACTAGAGCTATAAATCATCTGAACCATCTTAGTGGCCTTGCCCTAGGGCTAAATTAAGTCACTATCCTGAAGGTGTAACTGGCCATGAGCCTTTTAAATCTATCCTTGAACACATAGTAGTCCTTTATAATCTGTCTGATATGTCTATAAAAGGGAAAATAAAGTGGGTGGTCTGTCTGTCCATTCTTCTCCACTCTACTATTGTTCAGGAATGTTAAGATGTTCTTTTTAATAAGGAATTTAAAAATCTTCTTTACAATTATTCTTTTCAATGAGTATTCCTTACTAAGCTTCTCCTATATGTACTACTAACGCTCTATAGTCCTATGGGAGAGTCTAGGCTATGCCGCTGACTGACCGGGTGAGTACGACTACTATAGTGGTGTTAAACTAACTGCGGGCTTCTTGCCCTTATCCTCTATCCAATAGGTGCTGGATACCCCCCCCCCCCCCCTTTATAGGAGGAGGTAACCCTGAAGAATCCTACTGTTGAGGTCTACGTGAAGTTTTACTCTCAAACTTAGGAGGGACGCTATCTGGTAAATTAATAATCTTCATCAATAACTTCTAGGAAGTTCTAATATTGAAACCCTTCAGGTAAGGTGCTATGGGACCATATGTGTTCTTCAACAGAATCTCTATCGCATGTTGCTTTTATAATTATGGCTCACACTATAGGCTGAGGTTCCTCCATCTAATTATGTAATCAGGGGGAGTCTCTCGAGGATGGTGTCTAGCCACAACTAACTCTCTAACTCTAACCTAGTGATCAGCATTGACAAATATCTGTATAAACAACTGCTCTAACTCTACAAAAGTGTGAACTTAATTGTTGGGGAGGTTAGAGTACAAAGTAAAGGTCGCCCCAACTAGATCGATGATAAAAAGTCTCAATATCAAGGTGTTATTCCCCCTATATTGCAACATACGGCCTGATACTAAACCACCTGCTACCTTTGGTTCTTAAATCCATTAAAAACTTTGAATCATAGGGAATAAAACTATGGAGTAGGGTTCCATCTCATATTCTATTGCGTAAGGTTTCCCCTTCTAATAACCTCTCCAGACTTCCTGGAGGAAATTGCCTGCTCAACCTTCTAGGCTATCAAGTCCTGAATCTATCTTACTGATAATTATTCCAATTGACTCTTAACTAGGAAAGTAAAAGTAGCTATGGTAGGTAGCCCTAGAACTTCTCAATGGACCTTGTCCACTCCTACGGGGTCTAGTACAACAGGTGGCACTACGGCCTCATCCCTGGAACATGTAGGAGTGCATATGTCTATCATCTGGGGCATTACCCTAAAAGCTATCAACTGTACAATCATCACCGCCATAGCTATATCCATCTTTACCATCTAAGTTCGAAGGTGCAAAAACTATAGCCTCTATTTTAACCAACCTAGGAGATCCACCCACCTCGGGCTCTCCCTACTCTTCATCCTCCTTAAGCTCTCTCTACTCATCTAAGTGGCCTCGTCTAATAATCACAC
Source organism: Dendrobium officinale (assembly GCA_019514585.1). NCBI lineage: Eukaryota > Viridiplantae > Streptophyta > Magnoliopsida > Asparagales > Orchidaceae > Dendrobium > Dendrobium officinale. The sequence continues at coordinate 65,243,837 of CM033683.1, read as the reverse complement.
AAACCATGTGCAAAAGGTAAATCTCCATCTGACGCATCCTTAAGTATATCCATCTTAGAGAAGGTCTGATAAAGTGCCTCTATATATGGACCCATAGGGCAAGAGATCCTATGGGTACTGGGAACTAAAACTGCCTCTAGCCGACCTGGTAAATCGCCAAGAGGAACTACAACATTCATATCACAAACTATCAGGAATATGTCGAACCTGGAAGAAATAACTATCTCTATATGCTCAACTTCCTCTATTGATCAAACTATCCCGGTAGGGTTGTCTGCTTGTTGCTTCTCCAAACCCACCTACTATAGTGGGATCTAATAGGAACAAATTACTGCTAAGGAGCCACAACCACTAAATTGATTTGAGGTCGAGTATGCTCCAACTATTGCCTCAATCTATGATGATGTGGTGGTCTTCTAATACTAGGGGTAACTGTCTGTGGTCAAACCAATGGAACTGAACTAGCAGGCTGCCTAGTTGGCTATCCTCTTTGCCACCTATATCGTTTTCTTAAAGTCTACCTCTGCAATTGAATGGATTCTTGAGAGATCTGAAAGATTAACCTCTCCCAACTGATAGGCCCTTGATCTTGTATTAGGAAGACGAGTTGCTAAATCCTTTGAGAGAGTGTTCGGGTGGCATCATCCCTTGGGACACTAGCTTGGGGTAAAGTAGTGGTAATAAGAGGGGTCGCTATAACACGAGTGATTTCCTCCTCATCACCACTATGTGCTAGTGAAAAGAAGCATCCTCCCTTGATTACTTCTATCTCAGGCATTACTATATCCTCTAAGATAGGTTAAATTGAACTTAGTCGTGGATCCCATAACATGGGGACCGTTCTCCTCTAAATAGGCTCCTAGCAAGCTTTTGCCTCTGCCATCTTCTATCTATTTACCCCAGATGCAGCCAACTAAAGTCTTCTATTTATATTCCTATGAGCCCTTTACCAAGGCTTGAGGTAGAGGAGGAAGGTATGTCTCAACCCATTACTTAGGGGATAATAGGAATAGGAGCTAAAGGAGGCACTAGGGTCAGCTCCATGGTCTTAGGGTGAGAGAGCCGAGCAATATAAAAACTTGATAGGAAGAAGGCAAGGGCTCGGTCTGGGCACCCCTCTTCCTAGAGGAAGGAAGGGGAACATGAAATAATAAGGGATGAAATAGTCTATAAGGCTAGAAAGAAAGGGACCATAGCTAAGGGAAACCCTAGCTAAGAAGGAAACCTAATAAATAAAAGATCCTAACTAAGAGTATGATGAATCTAATCTAAGGAGTATAAATAAGAAAGAATAATATAAGATCCAAAGATAGACAGAGAAAATAGTCCCATCGTGGTCACCAGAAACCTATGGACCTTTGAAAGGACACCACCATGTAGGGGACAAAGTACAAAGGGGTATATGAGTGTATCATCCTGAGGGACAAAATGATTGCATGGTTCCACACTCTTCGCAAGAGGGCTAATAGAAGGGCAATTTAGATCGGACATATGACTAATCATTAAGGATAGCGGCTCTCACCAATGCACCCTTATGGGTAGTAATTTGTATGACCTGGTCAAAATAATGGATTTCCCCCACCCTATACATAAGCTTGAGTAGGGTTTATTTGATAGTGGAGTTCTATTTCCTGTAGGCACAAGCCCCCATGATTAGTTACATCTCAGGCCAAAGCCTAAAAATACTCTCGATTAAGAATCCAATATTATTCTTTCCATAATGGGATTGACATAGAGGGGAGACTAGGAAATCATAGTAAAAGGGAAAGAAAGGGTTTAAGCGGGATTAGACAACATGCATGGCTCATACTAACATCTGAGGGACTAAGGTAGTAAGAAAAGGATAAAAAAAAGAAATAAATCACTCAAAGCATATAGAGGAAAAAGATGGAAGTGGCATCATCCACTTGACACAGATAGATTGGATTTATAGCCCCTGAAGAATAGGGAACTTACCCACCGATGAGACGTACTATGAGACACCAAATATAGTAGCTTTGAGCCTTAAATCTAGAGTTTGTTTAATTTTCTACACCAAATACTAACCCTCATATCTTAGCTAGTGCGCCTGGGCTTATATCCTGCTTGAAAATGAAAGCCAACTAACTACCTAAGCACATAAAATCCATAATGTACAATCTTTATAAAAGATGGGTAGGTAGATCAGTTATTGGAAGTAAGGCTAACATCTAGAGAATTTCCTAATTAGACTTAGACTTATGTAGGGTGAATGCTCTTAGAGCTAATATAATTAAAGTTTTGATTTAGTTGATTTCAAATGTAATGCATGCCAGTTCAAATGCTTCCAAATCAAATATGCTTGAGATTTTAAAAATGCTTATAAAAGTAAAGACTGAGCTTCCCCAAGTCCGGCACCTCATCCTCATAGGCCAGATTATTCAAACTTTACCTATAGACGGGGAAGTGTCTTCTAAAAGGAGGAAGAAGAATATATTAATATGCATGTGACCCTAGGCGATTAAAGCTATTCTCTAGGTTATTAGATTTCTATGTTATTTACTTAAAATTTAAAATTTTAATTATGAGTAGAAAAGTTTTTTTTATCCTATTGAGCATAGAAAAATTAGGCCATACATATGCAAGAATGAAACCTAAAAAAGAACACAATTTCTATTATGCACATAAATTAAACAGAATATTATAAATCACTAGAGTAAAGTTATGTAAGAATGTCTATGGTAAGTGTCGTATAAGTACAACCTAGGGTCTGTAGAAAAGTCAAAGTGGCCAGGATTCATAGATAATAACCTGGATTCTAGTCATACTGAATGATGCAAGTCTTAAAAACAAAGCATTTTGTCTTCAAGTCTTCATAATCAAGTGGATTATGCTCTTCCAGATCATCGTCCTTCGGATCGTCTCCTTTGGGCTCTGTATTGTTCATCCTCTAGAAGGGTACCCAAATGACTAAGAAATTCCCTATAAAGGGCATTTCTTTTTCTCTTTGGGTACCTAGGGTTTGAAATAACCTACTTTCGAAGGCTTTTACAACTCGGTACTTTTATAAATTAAATTATATTGGAAAGAGAAAAATCTAGACTCTCTTACATGGTTATCCTAATAAAAAATCTTGGCCATGTTCTTTTTATCATCAGTAGAAAATAGTGTTAGTTCTAAAGCTTAATTATTTTGGCCCCTTTATTTTAGCACTACATAAGCGTGGCCCCCTTCATAAGACTGGATTAGTAGCAAAAGTGCCTCTAGCCATGGGTAATCTATCGCACAAATCACATAACAAAGAAAAAGTATATTAATAAAGTAAAACATCATAAGAATCATCAAAACATATCAGAGCAAGCAACACACGTGCCACATACAAGAGCATCACAACATAGAAAGCAAAAAAAGATAATCACTTGCCCTAATCCTAGAGCTATAAGTGGTGCCCTAGCAATTCATTGTGTGTATGGTAGGCTTGTGTGGCTATAGATAGGTCTTATAATGGGTAGTTAGTTCAAGTTATTTTGTATTAGATTTGTTAAAGGTCTGAAGGGAAAACTTTGATTAAAATTTAAATATTATTTAACTAGGATCCATTTTAGTTAATCAAGTTTTTAGATCACTTTTAACACTTAGGCTAGTAATCTTTTAAGTTTAAATTGAATTAATGGATTTTAAAAGGTCCGGGGTCATCCTATCTACTAGGCTAAGGGGGTCCAAAAGGTCCCTATTAGGAACATGATAGGTTTGGGGGCTCTAACATTTTAATTAAACATTATGCCTTAAGGGGAGTAGTTATATTATGAGTTTGATGGATTCAAAGTTTTTTAGGCAAAGTCATTAATTTTAGAAGTTTCAGGCCCTAGTTAACGAATAACGGTTGATCGAAGAGTTGACTTTTTTATTTATGTTAGTTTTTAGAAACCTAATATTTTAAATAAATACTAAATTTTAATTAGAGTTGAATGGCTTTTAGTTTTCCCAATTTGGAATTTTTTATAATTAGTTATGAATTTTCAAATTTGAGGCAATTAATGAATTATTTAAAATTATTTAATAAAAGGGAATTTTAGAGGTTTTGATCCAAATTAGATCTAAACTATTTATAATGACCCCCAAAGGTCAAAAATTACCTAAAGCGATGTTCCCAAATGTTTGGGCAAAATTTGAAATTTTTAATAATTTTAATATGTCAATTTAATTAAAAAGATTATTTTTAATTGAATTAAATTAAGGTTCATATTGAAATCCAATTAAGGGGATTTTGATTATTTGAATTTAAGGATTAAATTTTTAAGAGAATGATATATTATGGGTAATTTTTTTATTTAAAATGAATTTATTAAAGTTTTTTGAAATTAACGAGGCTTAATTACGCGTTAAATTAGGGTTTGTTAATTAAGTGGTCTAAAGGGTTTTAAAAATTTCTAGAAAAATTTGAGAGGTTTAATATTTCACTATGTTTAAGTGTTTAAAGTTTTATGTCAATTGGGAATCTACTCTAGCACCTAGAATTTTCTAAATCTTTTTGACAGGTTCGTAATTCTTGTCATTAAGGTGTCGCTACATTGAGTAGGTTTAAAATCAAAGTCAATCACTAACCCTTGAGGTAACATAATGGAAATGAATAAATATATAAACACACCAAATTGTAGGATTTAGGAGGGCCTAACCTAAGTGCTCGTGCATCCTACACATGCAAAAGCTGATAAAAAGGTAATTAGGCATGCTTAATGATGTGATTAGTGAATGATTGGAGCCTAATCATTCATTAATTCACCCCCCAAGAATGCTATCCATATACATAATCAATGTTTAAAATTTCATGAATGGATACTTAACATATAGGTAATTTTGAAATAGTTCAAAATACATATAATAAGTACATAGGTTTTGGAAAATAATGTATTTAAAAATAGTTTAATGTATAAAGATAAATAACTTAATGGGGGATCCACTGATCACCTAAGCGAGGATTTGAAAAGGTTTGAAAATAATTTTTTAATTTCAAAATAATTAGGCTACTAATTATATAAATAACATTTTAAAAAAAATTAATAATTAAGTAATAAATAAATAATTACAAAAAAATAACTTCTAAAATCTAAAATTAATTTTAAATAGATGTACATAATGTTTTAAAAAGAACAAGGTATTATACGCCAAATTCTGACTTAAAATGAAATTATAATGATTTTCTGAAGTTTAATGTATTTAAAAGGGATTTTTAAATAATTTGAAATAACAAATATTTAAAAATAATTATTATATTAGATTAAATTGGAATTAAAGTTTCAAAAATTTTAAAATAATTTAAAATTTATAATTATATAATTATTAAAAAGTAATTTGAATTCATTTAATTATTATTTAAATAAATAATTACTTAATTATTTATTTAAAGTTATTAAAATTTTTTAATTAAATTATATAAAAATAAAATCAACATTTTAATTTATTATTTTTTAATTAAAGTGATCAATTTTTTAGAGATATTGATATAAAAAAATATATATTTTTAATAAGTAAAATAATTATTACTAATATTTAAAAAACTTTTGATTTAAAAAAGGGTTTAAAACAAATTTTTAATTATACAAAAAAGGCAGTGCTGTAGGCGGCGGACTGGACATGAATCAGTCAGGGATTCGCAGGTTCAAACTGTGGGCAGTGATTATGCGGCAGCATAATAATTGGCCCGCCGGCAATCATTAGGTAATCAATACCGCCCGTCGCAGCATCACACATCCACATCGAACGGTGATCTCGCCTATTGATTACATGTGGTTTTTAAATGAAATGCTTTGATTGAGCTGGACGGAGGTACTAACCATCAGATTGGATTTGTAGTTGATCCTAATCACCGGAAGGTGGGATCTCAGCCATTGATCAGGTGATCAATGATGGAGATCTATTACACCTGAAACATGCTACGTAAAACGCCCTAAGCTCTTTTTTTTTTTTTGAAATTTTTCAAGATTGGATCTGTCAATCTCCATGAAATTTTAAATATGGCAAGTTCTAATGAACATAATTAATGGGGATGTGGTTTAATAACATAAGAAGCGCTTAATCAAAAGCTATTTTAAACTAGGTGTTCTAACTTTGGGTTTTAGTTTTACCTCAATTTAATAGATGGATTTAGTAGATCTTGGATGTTCTGAGGTTGTATACTATCCAAGTTTTATCCCCTAGAACGCTTCAAGAGTTGGGAACCCCTGGATCGTCCACTATAAGCCTTAGAGGGTTTTCAAGCAAGGGTGGCTAAACATCTATCGTCGGCGGCCTTGATCGATGTGATTTGGCTTGAAAGAAGTGGAGGGAGTTTTAGAGAGCTAACCCACACCAAAATATCAGCTTGGAGGAGCTTATGCAGAAAGTTCATGCAAGATCCCCCATTCAAGTAACCCTAAAAGGCCTATTTTATGGACCTAGGCCTTAGATCAACGACCTAGATTATATCTAGGGCTATTTAGGAGGTGATTAAGCCCAAGTGGCTGAGGCCTTGCACAAGGGATGATTAGGAATTAATTAAGGGAATTTGAAAGGGTTAAATTGACATAAATAAGTGAATATTGACCAAAGAAGACTTGGGTTGACCAAGTCAAAGGTTGATCTAGTCAACCTAGTCAACTAAACCCAAAGGGTTGGGGGTTTGAGCAAAAGATAGGTTTGAATTAAGTTAAAACTTGAATTGACCCATTTAGGCTACTTGGGTCAATGTAGGTTGACCTAGCCAGGTTGACCTAGGATATGGGTCCTAGCCCAATGGGTTGGGTTTGACCCACTGAGTTCAAGGGAGGTGTGAATTGGACTTGAGATGAAGTGGAATTGTTTTGAAATCAAAAGAAAGCATTTTGGTCAATTTGGGTCAACTAGGTTGACCCAGGGCCCTGGTTAGGGCTCACCAAACTTGGTTTGACTCACTAAACTCATGAGAGGTGTTCTTGGGTCCTGACATGGTCAATTTAACCAGGTCAAACTCCCTTCTCCAAGGATTAGGTGAAAGGTAGACAATAACTTTTATTGGAGATCAAATTTATGTAGAGATAAGAAAGAAGCGTAAAATTTATCACTAATCAAAATTTTTGTTGGTACTTATAAATGAATGCCTAAGTACCATTATATATAGAAGATCATTTTTTCGTTTAGGACATTATATAATTCTCTATACCATATTAGATTATAAAAATGGAAAATTATTGAAATCCATTTTTTAATCCATTATAGGCTATTTCTACCTTTTTAAAATGTATGTTATTTTGTAGATAATATTTGATTACAGAAATAGAAGCATTCAAAAGATGTAATTTATTTTTCCCACATTAATGAATCTATATAGTTCGTATGACCTTATCACAAAAAATATAGCCCACTAGGTTTCTCTTATTTTAAAATCTTTCAACTTTTCAGGAAGTTGCTTCTCCCTATTTAGAGAAGCTTGCACTCTTTTGAAAAATTTCTTATCTAATCCCAAATTATGTTGATTTAGGTCTTCTTATTGGATCTTTCGAAGTACCATCCCCATTCTTAATGGCTCATTAATGGTCATACTCCTAGTATTGGGATCCTTAATACCTTGGCCAACTTCTCCAACTTTCTAATCGATTTCATTGTTCTCCTATAACTTCAAGTTAGACTTGAAAAAAATTCTCTTCCTTATGTTAGGGCTTATTTGTAGTTCCTTTGGTTTTTGGAATTCAGTTAAGTGGGGTTGCTCTGTTGTGTTGTTTCATCTTGGTAGACTTCTTGCTCTCCTTTCCTTGTCGTTGGTTTGGCTTTGGCTAGTGGGCGATCTGATTCGTGGCAGGTTGGTTTGGAGTTTGATACGGTGCTGGGTTAAGCTGAAGCATTTTTTGGGTATTGGTTTTCTTAAGCTTTCTACCTTCTGGTTGTGGTATTTTTCTGGTTTGTTGAAGGGCTTGCAAATTAATTCTAGGTTCCTTGCCTGGAGTTATGCTGCTGCTATTTACTATGTTGCTCTGGTTTTTGTCCTTCAGCCTACTGTTGTTGTTGGGTTTTGGAGTTGTGCTGGGCTGGATTTATGGGATTGGATGGAACGACTTCAGTTTCCTATCAATGTTGGTTGCTTGTTAATGTTTCTCTCTATCATTGGTGGTCTTATTATTTCTAATTGGTTTCTTTTGAGTGTCTTTGGTTTTTACTTTGGTTTATTTTGGTATATGCTGGATACTTTGTTTATCCCTCATAATTCTGATGGGTATCTTCTCCCTGGTATGTACTGCGTTATATGTGGTATTGCTTATGGTTATTTTGGGGCTTATTCTCTTTGGATTCACCTTTTCTCTGTTTTGATGGGGGGAGGGTTTTACTTAAGGGGGTGTTTGCTGGTGTATTATGGAGTTTTGAGAGGTTGGATTTGGACTGTTTCTAATGCTATTTTTTGGTCTGTTTTATGCTATACTAACTGTTTCCTGATTTTTTGTAGGAAGATAGTTTACATTTTCCATGGGTGGTATTTTTTTCATTGTATCTATCCTCTGTTGCGCTTTTTTGCTTGGTGTTGTTTCCTTACTTTGTTTTGCAGGATTTATTTAGTGTTGTTTATTGCTTTATTCAATTTTTGGATCAGGGAGCTTATGCTGAGAGCTGATATGGATTGCCTCCCCGTTTTTTGGGTGCTCAGCCTTGAGCAATGTAGAATGTAATCTAGGTCTTTTTGTATTTGGGCTTAGCAGGGACCTTGAGCTTTTAGGATTTTTTGGTTTTTGGCTTGTAGCTCTTCTGAGCGGTCTAAAGCTCGAAGTCCCTTTAAGGACCTTATAATTTTTTTCCCACCGTCGGTTTCCCCTTAAAAAAAAGTCAATATGAAGTTTGTCTACTAACTCTTTACTTTGGCGCTCATCATTATTAATAGACTTATTATGAGGGATAGAAACATATAGCTCTTATAGGAATAAGGAGCATATATTACATCTTAAGTCACATCCAAATAGTGAATTCTCATCTCTAGAGCATGCAGAGTTAGATATGTGTAACATATTCTCCATGTTAAGTTTTATGTGTCATACCCAGTGTTTGAATTTTATTAAGGAGATTGAAACTCCCTCTCATTTCCCAAATATTATAGCGATCATAACTTAAAGCTGTTCCTTCACACACTTGTTCATGAACTCCTCTTTTATCATTACTCTTTTGGGCAAAAGAAGCACTTTCTCCTCGGGGAGAATTTCAAACTCAACTACTTCAAGAGTATATCATAGAGACATATGTGTAAAAGAAACCATTATGATTCCAACAAGTGTATAAAACCATAAAAATACTTAATGGGTTCTTATTGGGAGATGATGAGAATTTTAAGTTTAACATCTCTCTTATAATTAATGATTTATTCTTGAATAAAATATCTCCACTTCATTATGAAATAAACCTTATTCACATTTAAAGAATAATGAAAATGATATTTTCATAAGGTAAGTAACTAGAATAAAACTCAAAACACATACTATCTCACTAAGTACATGAATTTGTTCCAATATAAAATACAAAATAAAATCTTCATAATAAATGACTTATATATAAAATAAAATGAGTTTTTCTCATGTATTTATGTATAAGGGCCAGTTCAACCTTGCCCACCGCTAAGAAAGAAATTTAAAATTGGGTCACATAAAACATAAATTTACTTAATTTGTAAATATAATAAATAAATTACTTAATTCTATAATTCTTTTGTCAAGTTTGTATTCGAAGATACAAGAGAGTAAAAGAAGTACATGAATGCCATAATCTATGAATCCAAGCAATTGAAAGAAATTAGGAGTCACTTACCCTAGTGTGAGGAGCACTTGCCTTTAGTAGAGAAGCTAATAGGCCTAGTCTATGGGGCACTCACTTTAATTAGAAGATTAAATCACAATACTTTGAGGACCACTCGCCTCACTAACAGATTCACTCAACCTAACAAAGGAAAGACTTGCCTAAGTAATAGGAGTCACCAACCTAGGCAATTGTCTACTCGCTCGTACTTATCTATAGTAGGTAACTTCATTTATTTAGTAAGTTTTCCTAGAACTTCATCTAAGATAAATGTCAATGTGTCATTTATTTAATCTTGCCACTAATCATAAATAGTCAAATCATGTTATTTTAACTACTTTATGCATTTCTTAAGTGTAGCTTCTACTTTAGTTATTAAGACCACATAAATAAAAAATATTTTTTATATTAACATATATGAGCTTTTTATACTAGTAATAAAATCCTTGAAACTTCTCTCTAGAGCTCCTCTTCCTTCTTCTTTTCTTTCTTTCTTTATTTATTATTATTTATATTCAAACCTTATAAAACTTGGAAGTCAAATTTTGGTGTCACCATGATCAAAATATTATTTAATATAATAGTTTTGAATTTAAATAAGTGCTTCACCTAATGAATAATGGAAGATAAGCAAAAAATGTAAATGCTATAGTGTTGACCTCATTTTTGTATGAGGTCACTAAGACCCTTCCAGAATCCAGATTTAATCCTAGACCCTAGGATCCACTCTAGACCCTAAGATCCTTCTAGATCCAAGACCTTAGAGCCTAGTCTAGAACCTAGGATTCCCTTAAATCCTAGATCTTAGAATTCTTCTAGATCTTAGGACCACTCCAACTTCAAATCAATCTCCACCTTTGATCAACCTCAATTTTAAATCAATTCCTATATTTAATCCACTCCAATTTCAATTTGATTCCTACCTGTGATCAATTTGAATCTCAAACTCCATCCAATTCAAATCCAAATTAATTCGAACTTCAAATCAAATCCAAACCCAGAATTCAGACTCAAATCCAAACTCTAGAGGCCCTGTCCTAATCACCCTTTACAGAGATTTTTCAAACATTTTAAAACCCAGTCAAATGATCTCTGATCCAGGATCTATCACTTGCAAAGTGATAAGACATGTCTCTAGAGGTTACCCTCCAACTTTGAGCTCATTCTGAGGTCTCTAACCCCAAAATTTGAATTAAAAATCAAAGGCTGTAAAACCTTCAAATATTTACAGCCTATGCCACTGAACCTAACCCCTTTGAGATCTTGGCCTTGGAACCCTTATCCAAGCCTCCAATCACTTCCAGACCCTTGATTTTAACCCATTGAGCAGTAAACTGCACTTTCCAGACCCATTCTTGACCATAGTTGACCAATAGGTCAAAATTGACCAAAACACCCCTATGGGGCTCAAATAGGGATTTCAAACCAAATGAGCTCCAAATTGAATGCAACCACCTTTAACAAATTTCAAATGTCATTTCAAATCTTTTGAACCTATTTCCAACCCTTGGGTCAACCTGGTTGACCAAGTCAACAGGTTTGACCCAAGAGGCCCTTTAAGGGTCCAAACATGTGTTTTGACCCAAATGACCTCTCTAGGCCATCCAACCACTTCCTTTGGACTTGAAATATCATTTCAAACCTGTTGAGCCCAAACCCAGACCCTGGGTCAACCTGGTTGACCAAGTCAACCCAGGTTGACCAAACAGGCCCTTAGGGGCTCAAATAGGGATTTTGGTCAATTTGACCTCCCCAGACCTAGGAACCACCCTCAATGGCCTTCAAATGATTTTTCAAACCTTTCCAGTCCAGATTCACCCATTGGGTCAACCTAGTTGACTCAGTCAACATGGTTTGACCTAATGGACCCTTATGGTTTCAAATGAACCATTTTCAACTTGGTTAACCACGTCAATATCTCCAATCCTTTGAAATCATTCTATGCAAAGCCTTGAATATTTCCAAACCTATTTTGAGTTCAACCCAACTTGGGTTGACCAAGTCAACCCTCAATTCTAGGTCAAAGCTTAATGGCATTTGCTCCCACTCCTTCTAAGCTCTCACTTTGACTTTTAACCCTTGATCAAATCATTCCAAATGATCCTTTACCCCCTCAAATGCCACATCACCAACTTTGACCTGGTTGACTGGTCAAACCAAGTTAACGAAGCCCTAAATCCCTCCTTGAATTGGTCAAACCTTCTATTTAACTTTAAGGAGTGTGAGATTAGGCTTGGAAGCTCTCCCATTGGCTGCTCCTACTTCCCTCCTATGCCACATCAGCAACCATTGACCAGTTGACCGGTCAAAGTGGTCAATCCCCCCTTAAACCCTATTTTTCATGGTCAAAGCCCTATTTCCTCCCTATATCACATGCCTAAAAGCCTCCTTTTGCTTTATTTCCCTAACTAATCCTTGCTTAAGCTGCTCCAAAGGTTTGGCTTAGGCTATTTAGGCAATGTTCCCTCCCACTCATCCCAAAGCCGCCCAATAGGAGTGAGGCGTGCCCAGCCTTTGGGTCAGCCTTCTGGCTGTCCCAGGGACACTTGGCAACATCTGAGGACCTGGTGAGTCAATCCCAGCCATCCATTTGGCCTGGGGGCGTTTGAATAGGGGGAAAAGGCCTTAATGCCAGATACTCTAACCCTAACCCTCTCTCTCGACTCAAGCCTTCTCAAGCCCTTCCCCCTGTTCCATTGAGCTCCCCAGACATCTCTCAACACTCTCCCACCTAAATCCCTCTGGTCAAAGGCCTTTTCCGGCGAGGTCCCGGCGACCCTAGCTTAAATCCGTTCAAGGGAAGCTAGCAATCGATCCAGGAGCTTTCAAGCCGTGGACTCTTCTACAAAAAGGAGCGTGGACAGTCTACAAGTGCAACAAATCCATAAACGGTTTAATCCGTCCAAAATCAAGGTGAAAAACTCAAACCCTAGTTCTAGGGACACCAGTTTAATTAGCTTTTTATTAAGCTCGTTTTAAGTAAAATAAATTATTCCCCATTGATTCTCTTCACTTAGGGGTTCTAAGTTTAAAATTTTAACTCATTTGATTCACTGGATCAAGAGAACGAGTCAAAGAATGGGTTCTAGGGTTCGGTTCGCTGGCTGCATGAACTGAGCCCTATCTGGTCCGTTGATCTCTTGATCAACGGATCTGATCGTGCCGTTCCACCCATTGATCAAGCGTGTACTCGATCCCGTGGCTCAAGCTGCGGTCCGGCTCGATCCTGACCGCCCGTTCAAAACCGCGGGATGAACTCTCCGCTGTTGGATCTTGCTCAATCGGATCGGACAGCGGGATTTGATCCCCGCCGTTGAATGACCTAAGCATTCGATCGAACGGCCCGCAGCGCCTGCTGACGTGGTTAAGTGAACCGCGTCCCGCGCTCTGTAGCCGACGCGTGGATGACCGCCGCCTTCCACGTGGCATCCCGCCGCCTTCCACGTGGCATCCCGCCGTCGCCGCGTTTTGGCTGGTCGAACCAAAACGCGCCAGCTGTCCCACTAACAGCCGCCGTTTTAGTTAAGTGAGTTTAAATTAAAATTAAGGCTATTTAATTACAGAAACTTTGAAAATTAATTAAAAATTATTTATAAATCCAAAAATTAATTTTAAAATATCAAAATCTTCAGAATTTTAAAACCTTTCGAATGAAATTAAATTTACTTTGAAATACTTAATATATCTTAAATAATTTTAAAATATAATATTTCAATTAACCCTTTAATATTTTAAAATATTTTAGATTCTTTTTAAAAAAATATTTAGTTAATTAAATAGTAAATTTATATTTAAATACTAAATTAAATATTGACTAAGATTTAAGCTCTAATTTTAGAGTGTCTTATATAAATTAGAGGATCTCTCAAACTAAAATTACTATTATTCTAATTACCTTATTTTAAACTATATATTTATATATATATATATTTATATACTTAAGTACACATATACATTATGACATCTATTTTAAAAATTATATTTACTTAGATATTTAAATCATGAGAGATCCTTTGAGATTTTAAACTTTGATTAAGCATACTTGAACAAAATTAATGGGGAATGGTGGTTAATTAATTAGCAATTATTTTAATTGTTCATTGGTTAACCCCTTAACTAGTCAACTTTTATTTTGTTAATTGCATGCTTAAGGTGCACACACCACCTAGCCTAGGCTCTCCTAGATTTAAGAACTTGAATGTGCTTGTGTATGATTTCTTATATGTTGTCCAAGGGTTAGTTAAAACATTGATTCAAACCTATTAAACCTAGTGACACAATTAAGGACAATAATTAAGGACCTATATTTAGAAAACTTAGAGAAATTCTATAAATTAAGATATAAATCCTTTTGACTTGAAACTTTGAACATTTGAACTTAGTGACATGTACAACCCTTAGAAAAATTTTCACTGATTTTTGAAATAATTAAGGCCCCTAATTAATTTTCTTAAGTTTAAGCCTTAATTAAGCCTCTAAACATTCCAGAAAATCTAATAAATCCATTTCAAACCCAAAAAATATGTGTGAGCCCTCTAACTGACCAGAATCCAGTCCTTAATCCATGATAATTAAAATCTCCTTAATTTGACAGCAGTTTGAACCTTAATTTAATTTTAAGTGAAAATCAATATTTAATTCATATAATTAATTAATTAATATTAAAATTTCCAAAAATTTCCCAAACACTTGGGAATCTCTCCTTAGGTCATTTCTGACCTTTGGAGTTGATTTCAAGGAGTTTGGGATTCATTTGGAGAAAAATCACAAAAAAGCCCTCTAATTAAGAAATTTCAAAATCCATTAAATAGTCAAATCTTCAATAATTCATAAGTAATTCTAGAAAAATCAAAATTGAACAAACTCACTTGAATTCAACTCCTATTAATGCCTAATATTTATTAAAAATGTTAAAATTCCAGAAAGACATCAAATTTAAAAAGTCAACAAATTGGTCAAACCATAGTTCAAATCTAGTTCAAAACTTCAAATCTTCGTAATAAAATGTAGAAAAATCCGATTTCAACGCACTTACCTTCTAACGGATCGTAGTAAGGTCTAGTATTTTAATAAAATACAAACATTCCAGAATTTGGTCTTAATCAAAAAGTCAATTTTTCAACCCCTTAATTAAATCATTAAAATATTCAAAAATTCATAAAAGCTCAAAATCATTCTAAAACTCAGAAAATATTGGTTTAATGTTTAAAACACTTAACAAATCCTTTAAAACACAACAACCACCCTAAATTTGAAGTTTATTGGCTGGACTACTCCGGGCTGCGGGGCTAAGTGTCCTAAGGAGGCTGGTTCCTCGAGCCTGGTGGCACAACGCCACGAATGGATTCTAAGGGGTGTTAAATCTTAAAATAGATTAATCTTTAATTATTTAACATTTTAAAAATCTCTAAATCAATTATATTAATTTGGTTTATCGGTTGGACTACTCCGGGCTGCGGGGCTAAGTGTCCTAAGGAGGCTGGTTCCTCGAGCCTGGTGGCACAACGCCACGAATCAATTAATGGCAAACTTAAATTAATCAACTTTAAAAAAAAATAGTAATTAACTCATTTCTTTATATTAATCCGCCTTTTTTTTAATTCTAACCAATTTAAATAACTTAATTAACCCCGATTGCTACTAGGTAACCCAGGCCTACGAGGCTATTAGCTTAGCCCCAAGGAAGGTGAAATAAACTTCACGACCTCGGTGTGAAACAAAGGTAGCAATCAATTAACTTCTAAAAATATTTCTAATTAAAATTCTTAATTCATTAATATTTAAATTTTAATCTAAACCGCCCCCTTTTTCTAAGCCTTAACAAATCCAAACCTTTAGACAACTTCAATTAATAACCCACTTTAGGATCTACCCCAGCCACACGACCTTTCTCACACACTTTAGATGATGTGCTAGGACAACCAACTCTAGATCTAGGTTAGGCCGGTGTTTACTTTACTGCTGTGTGCCGGATTTTTCGTAGTTTTCACTGCATGTTGTGGATGAAATTGCTTTGCTCTGTCTGCTTACTTTTTTCTGCACTCTGTGGATGGATTGATGTGTTTGGCGACTAGATTACCCTTAGGTTAGGCTCGATCTGGATGTTGACACAGTTTTCTGCAGGTGGCCACGCTCATGCAGGGCAATATAAAAAGGGGGCTAAATCAATAAAAAAAAATTATTATTATCAATTGTTATATCTCTTTGCACAGGTGCTTCAGCTGCTAAAGCCCCCAAATCATAAAAAGAGCGTGGCCAGTGTGTTTACTTTTTTTTTGCTCATATACAACTGCTTGGGAATAACTGCTTTATATATATATATTAATTGCTTAGGATAACCCTGCAGGTGAGTCTAGATCTTTTATTTTGATATAAAATATAATTTGTGCAAGTGTCAAGTGTTGTGAAAGTTTATTTTGAGTTGGGATACATAGATCCAAAGCTTGGATTCCAAAGAGGAAAGGATACCCCTTTACGGAACACTCCTTTTTCATTTGGAAATCCAAATTTGGATCATACCTCCTCCTTACCCAAAGAGGAAAGAGTGGCCTTCCCCCTTAGAGGGAAGTGCCCTCTTATCCATTTGGGTAATCCACTACGAAGATTCCAAGAAGATTGAAGAAAATGAGTCCAAAGAAGAATGAGATTGAAGATTTGAAGACTTGAAGATTGAGAGTATCCCACTCAAAATAACTTGCGTCATTACTAGGCTTAGAATCCGGGTTGTTGTCAGTGGTGCCCGGCCACTTTACTTTCTGCAAAATTCTGGTTTGTAATAAGCAAGGCAACTTTGCCGATGGACATTTATTAATTAGTTAATTTATATTTGATGTGATGAATTGATTGCCTTTAGGACAACCTGCTTTTCTTAGTTTTTTGGCGATTGTGTGCCGCTTTTGTTTTTGCCTGGACTCGTGAGGCTCGTGAGGGTGTGAAAATTTTTATATTCATAACCTTAAAGTCTAAAATTTTAGTGAGTCTAAATAACATAGAAAGATAACGAATCTAGGGAATTAGCCGGGGATCGACCCCGGGGTCGCATGCATATTTTTGCATTACTCTTTCCTTGCTTTAGACCCTTCCCCGCCTGCGGGTAGAGTCCGGATAGTCTGACCTATGAGGACGAGGTGCCGGACCTAGGGAAGTCCAGTCTTCTAAAAAACTATTTTATAAGCCTGTTTTTAAAAATTTCAAGCATATTTGATTTGAGGTTGTTAACCAGCATGCATTGCATTAGATACAAATTAAAGAGTCAAAATTTTAATTTCATGGTCCTTAGCATTTTAGCACCCAACATAAGTCCAAGGGGCCAATTAGGAAAATCTCTAGATGTCGGCCCCAACTCTCTAAAACCTTAAATATAACGTCCCTACCACTCTTTCATAAAAGACTGGACTCATTTCTTTTAAATCGATTAGGTGGTTAGCTGGCTCCCCAATCCAGGCCGGGGTAAGTCCAGACCTTGCACTGCATTAGTTAGGATCGGACGACTGTGGTCCAGTGTCCAAAATAGATTTAGGTCCCGGGGCAGATCTTTGATTATAAGACCCCAAACTTCGAGAATATAATCCCAAATTTCTAATAAAATGCTCAACTCTAATTAAATATCATTTCAAATCCAAAACATAAAGCCCAACACTTAGATTAAGTTGGGACACTTCCGGATGGTTCTGGAATCTCAAAATGTCCCCTACCTCTCCTCCTTTAACTCCGTTAATAACTGCTCAATTTTGATCCATTCCCTGTTGAATTTCCAAAATTCACTTCTCTTTTTGATATCACTCCTAGAAATTCTAACAAAATTTCTGCCGTTATTTTAATCGAGAGTTTTCGTAGGAGACCTTGTTTTCTTACGATGTAATTAACTACGAGGGCTTGCGCTCGTAGGAGATTTAGAACCACACACGCACCTGATTTTAAAAATTGATTTTTCAAAACTCAATTGGATTTCTTTGGGAAAACTTAAAATATTAGTGATCATTGTTATCATATTCAAAGAATTATCATCAAATGATATTTTCCCCCTTCGGGGAGATACATCTTTCTTTGATAAGGCTTTGGATGTGAACCTAACGATCACACTTCTTGAATATTGTAGCTGGATATTCAGTTGAACCTCATTTTGACCCTTCGGGGCCATATGAAGTTCTCTTTAGCATCCGGTCATAATATTCAAGATGAATTTCATAATTCTAAATCTGAATACCGTTATGAAATTTTATTCTCACCTCTCGAGGTGATATACTTTTTCTAACGAGACAATTTGATTTTAGAATTTAATTTTAAGTCCCAAAGAAAACTAATATTTTTTTAAAATATGTTTTCAAAATTCCACCAACATATAGATGGATTTTTTGTTATGTTCCCTCCATATTCTACAAATTAATAAAATTATGGCTAGTTGATTCATACCCAAAATTAGAAAAGAAATTATTAATAAGTAATCAAAATATATTGATTAAAAAACAACTTGGTAGTTTTGAGTCAACTTTTAAAGCAAATCATCCAAATGAAGAAAAACAAAAGTTGAATTACTTACGGTAAACTATACAATCCCAACTTATGGGTACAAATTTGAATAGATATATTATTTTAAGCCTTTGAAAGTTTTTTCTCATTAATTCAATGGATCACAACATCTCTATGGGGTTATGGTACAATACAATTTTTGGATGATTATCTGTAGACATTATAAATTTAGATTGGAATAATCTTCATAAGCCTTTTAATTATTCTGAGTCCAGGTTTTCTTTGACCAGGGAGTTTTTTCGGGAGTACAAAGCCTATTTTTTATCAGATTAAGCTGATGTATTTTGTGGGGCCTCTCCCCTTTTCACTTCTGCCATTTTGTTTTGTTAGGTAGATTTTCTTTTTGGTATAGTTCCTGTTTTGTTCTATTCAGCAGCTGGTGCTGTTAGGTTTTTGTTGACATCTACTGGAAGGTTGTGGTGGATGTCAATATTTACAGTTTTCTTTTACAGTTAATTCAATATTTGGACTACGGTCCCTAATTTTCCCAAAAAAAAAAAAAAAAAAAATTTGAGAAAGGTGAGCAATAACATAAAGTTGAGGTAAGAGGAATAAAGAGCATCATGCCTAAATAATTTTATACGGCTATTGCAAGAAGTTATGAATTCTAAAATGAAGGAAATAAAATAAGAGAGAGAGAGAGAGAGAGAGAGAGAGAGAGAGAGAGAGAGAGAGAGAGAGAGAGAGAGAGAGAGAGAGAGAGAGAGAGAGAGAGAGAGAGAGAGAGAGAGAGAGAGAGAGAGAGAGAGAGAGAGAGAGAGAGAGAGAGAGAGAGAGAGAGAGAGAGAGAGAGAGAGAGAGAGAGCATTGCAAGGTTTGAAAGTGTAAGCAATTTTAATGGTACCTTTAAAAATAATAAGATTTAAATAAGTGTACACAGTACTAGAGTTAAGGTTTATCCATTGCATGGCAGCATTCTTCTTGATTTCTTCACCATTTAAATTATCCCTACTCTTCTGATGTCACCCGTGACCCTTATGGGGTCATTAGGTCCTATTGACCTTCTTATTGATCAAAGTGAGTTCCATCACCTTAATAGCTCCTTTTTGATGTAGGCATCTTATTCGATATTGTACTAATTATAGATGAACTAAAATGGCTCACTATCCTCCTATTTTTTCAAGATTGGACATTTCTCTCCAAAGTGTATTTCTTGTGATGAGGAGCCATGAGGTTGAGGAAGTAGCTAAATTTTGAATTTATGCCTTAGTTAGATATGTGATTGGTAAATGACCTTCCCTGTGTAATCTTCTTACTATGTATTGTACATAAAAACTCAATGGTGCATTTGACTAATTATCTTTTTTTGATGATTTCTTCCTTTTTCTTTTGTTTAGTGCTATGAATATGAAAAACGTGAATAAATGATGGGCCATGGTTCATCAATGGTAATCCTTTTATTTTAGACAATATATACTAATTTTATTCCTATTATGGATGATTTTGATGATATAATATTTTGAGTAAAACTTCCTACATTAGATATGTGTTTCTATTATGAGGATGACATTTTAAAGATTGCTAGCTAGATTGGAATTCCTCTCATTATTGATCCCCTCAATGTTAAAAGATCAAAGTTGATCTTTACCAAAGTAAGTATTCAAATTTTGACAAATAGCATCTTCCGTAATGTGGTTACTAGCATGATTAAGGGGAAATAATTTTGTGAGTGAAATTTTTTATTCATCTTACTCTCTTCAATAATTTCAATAATTTAAATTGTCCTTTAAAGGCTACTAATTATTTTTTTCATACACATCTAACATTATTGTCACGCTAAAAATCAAGTAAAATTATATATTTGAGAGTTTGGAAAATAATCTTTCAACTCTTGACGTCTTTGTTATTTTATACAAACTCAACATTCCTTTATTTGTTGGACTAAATGAGAGGCTAGTGGACCAAATAGATGGCTACATATTTTTTAAATTTCTAAAGAAGAAGATTATCTCTTAAACACTGTCATTGCCAGGTCCCAAGTCCTTGATAAGAAAAGTGGACGGTTTCGTTAGGTAGTTGACAGATAGTATAAAACTTATCAAATAATCATGACATGAATCTTTTAAAAAATTGTGATAATGTTACGACGTCCCTTGGAAGTGACAAGCTGTATGACCTAAATATATTGACAAGTATGCAAGGGTCGCTGCACTGACACCCTGGTGCAGTGTTAAATAGGAAAGGGTTCTCACATCAAGGACATATATGGGTAAAGAAGCTAGTCCATGAAACTAAAATTAGGAAAAGAACTTGGAATATAAGCTCCTTTATAGGAAAATTAGTGGAATTAATAGATCTTATGATTCAATAGAAGATAAATATTTTGTGCATTTCAAAAACTAAATGGGTTTGATAGAAGGTTAACGAGATTGATAGTTTATGATATAAACTATGGTATTCGGGTAGGAGTCATACTAGAAATGATGTAGGTGTGATTATAGATAAGGGTTTGAAGAATAATGTTATAAAAATTAAAGATAAAAAATTATAGCTTTGAAGAATATTTTTGATGCTAAGATTGTTAATATTATAAGTGCACATGCTCCTCAAGTAGGTTTGGATATGAATTTAAAATTAAAATTTTGGAATGACTTAAAGAAATTAATATAAAAGATACCTCTTGAAAAAAGAGTTTTTATTGGAGGAGATTTAAATGGATATGATGGTAGAGAGGTAGATGATTTTAAAAGCATTCATGGTGTCCATGAGCTTAGAACAAAAAAAGAAGGTGTTAAGACCATACTAGATTTTTCTTTAGCTTATAATTTTTTAATAGCTAATACCTTATTTAAGAAAAGAGAAAGCATCTTATCACCTATAAAGATGGATATAATAAAATTTAGATTTATAATTTTATTATAAGAAAATTAGATCATTTAGATTGCAATATTTTAAAGTTATTTGGAGTAAACAATTATGTACCCAACATCGATTATCAGTTTTGGACTTTAAGATAAAGGGGTAGAAAAAAAAAAAGAATGTAAAATATTTTTTTAGGATTAGATGGGGGGCATTTAAAGAATACTAACAATGATTTTTTAGAGTAAGATATTAGATCTTAAGATTTTGACTGTGCATGAGGATGTTAATGTTATGTGGAAAAATATGGCTAGAGATATTAAGAATAATGCAAAAGATGTGCTTGGAGTTTCGAAGGGAAATGCTCCTAGTAGTAAAACTAGTTGGTGGTGAAGTCCAAATGTGCAAGAAAATATAAAAAGTAAGAAGATTTGTTATAAAACTTTGTTTAGATATTAAAAATTTTGATAATTGGGAAAATTATAAAAAGGCTCGTAAGGAATATAAGAAAGCTATTAACGATACAAAGAGTTTAAATTTTAACAATTTATATAATAGATTAGATACTATGGAGGGAGAAAGATATGTGTATAAGTTAACCAAATAAAGAGATTGGAGTAATAAGGATTTAGTTCAAGTGAAGTGCATTAAGGATGATGATCAAAAAGTACTTTTCTTGGAAGATGATATTCAATAAACGTGGATGAGATATTTTGCTAAACTTTTTAATGAAGAATGTGAAAATAGGATTGAGTTTAGTGACTTTAGCACCCTAAATAAAAAAGAAAGATTTTTATTTTTATCGGCATTTTAGTAAAACCAAAGTTAGAGATGCTTTAAAGAAAATGAAGTGTGGAAAAGCTATTGGACCTGATGATATTCCAATAAAGATGTAGAAATGCTTAGGAGATAAAGGAATTTCTTGGCTTAATAAATGTTTAATACTTTTTTAAAGACTAAAAAGATGACAAATGAGTGGAAAATTAGTGTGTTAATTCCTATTTTTAATAATAAATGTAATACAAAGGAGTGTTCAAATTATAGAGGAATTAAGTTGATGTGTCATACTTTAAAACTATGGGAGCGAGTTATATAATGTAGGTTGCAGCGTGATGCCAATGTTTCTCAAAATCAGTTTGGATTCATGCCAGGTAGGTCTACTCTGGAAGCCATACATATATTTAGAGGTTTGGTGGAGAAATATAGAGAGAATAAGGAGGATCTACATATGATATTTATTGATTTAGATAAAGCATATGAAAAGTTCCAAGAGAAGTGCTATAAAGGGTTCTTGAAAAGAAAGGAGTTAATAACGCACGTATTCAAAGCATATGTATGCATGAGATATTACTTGTGTTTAAACACAAGGTGGATTGACCAAGTATTTTCCTATTTCTGTTGGATTACATCAAGGATCTGCCTTAAGCCCATATGTTTTTTGCTGATGATATTCTTCTTGTTGATAAGACAAGAGAGGGAGTTTAAGATTTTCACTTGAGTAGATTTAAAACTGAATGTATGGAGTGTAATTTTAGTAGCAATAGACCTAGTGAGGGAATTATGACTTTGAATAATTAAGTCATTAATAAGAGTACATGTTTTAGATATCTTGGATCTATTGTTCAGAGTGATGGTGAAATAGATGGGAATTTTATCAATAGAATTGAAGTTGGATGGTTGAAGTGGAGGAATGCATCAGGCTTGTTGTGCAATAGAAAAGTCCGCCTCAAACATAAGGGAAAGTTATATAAGATGGTGGTGAGACTTGCAATGATTTATGGTGTCGAATGTTGGCCATTAAAATAGAAGCATAATACTAAGTTAGGTGTTGCAGAGATGAGGATGCTTAGGCGGAAGAGTGGCTTTATCCTTAGAGGTAGGAAACAAAATGAACATATACATGAAAATGGTTATAGTAGCTCCAGTGGAAGATAAAATTAGAGAGATTGGCCTTAGATTGTTTGGCCACATTAAACAGAGGCCTTTCGATGACCTGATGAGGAAAGTTGAGGTATTAGATTTGACTTAGGTTAAGAAATGTAGAGGTAGACCTAAAAAGACTTATTTAGAAAAAATCTTTCTTTATTAGTTTTAAATGAGAATTTGACTTTTAACATGACACGATGGTGAAAAAGGATTCATGTAGCTGACCCTACATAGTGGGAAAAAAACTTAATAATGTTGTTGTTGTTGTTGTAAGGCAGAAGATGATCTCTAATGTCTCTATCAAAAGTTCAAAATCAGAGGGAAACATAACCATATTAGAGAAATGTCTACTTCATCAAGTACTCTTTATTATATTGATAATAGTAATGGGGGGAAGTTATCTTTGATTTCCTCACTATTTTAAATAGAGATGGTATATCCATGAACAAAAGTAAAATAAGGCTATCCATTGGTCACGATTTCTAATAGTGATGGTTTCACATAAAAATTCTTGAAAGAGAGTTGGCCTGTCATTAGGAGTTCTTTTATTATGGTAGTAAATCCCTTCTTTCCTTGTTTCAAACTCTCTAATTGGGTGAAGCATTCAACCATTATTCTAATCACTAAAAATATTCATGCGATATGAATAAATGACAAAATGCCAATTTCACTTTATAATACTTCTTACACTATTAATGTCAAGCTATTTTCTATTAAGCTAAAACATTTACATCAATACTTATTCATCCTACTCAATCTTCTTTTATTCTTGAGAGGGATATGTTTGATATTATCATTATTTCCGATGATATCCTTTTATGTGCATAAAATAAAATCTATTTTTTTTTTATAAAGTGAGCCATCATTTTATTTACAACAAGCTTGTTAGTTTAGGCTTACAATCTATTGATCATATTTTTATATGAGGTCGTTTCTCTGAACTCATCTCTAGTGCATAGGTCTTCCTAGAATAGCATAGATATGTCCATTGGTAAGATTTTCCTTAGGTGGATGCCAAATGACATAGCACTGACTCAAGCATGATAGTGTAATCAAACATCGTTTAAATTAATTGGGCATTATTCGAGTTCAATTTGAACTCGGTAGGTTTGATCGATGCTACACAAACCATCTTGGGTTTAATTAGAATTAATTGGATGTTGGATCGAGCCATTTGAAATAAATTCAAATTAAATTAATCATTTAAATCAAACTTAATTTAATCAACTCTACTTTTATTGAACAAAAATCAATCAATTTCGATGCAAATCTAACCATATTTATTCACCTCAGAGTGATCGAGATCAAATCGACATCGACTGAAGAACTTTGACGTAAATTTACGCAATACCAAGTTTAATCGACTCGATTCATGTTTGATTTAATGTTGGTACCATTGATTATCCCAATATGATGCATCATGGATTGATTCAAGTCAAATCGGCACACTACTGAGTCAAGTTGACTCGAATTGAGTTTGATTTGAATGAAAATAGCTCTATTTAAACCAATTGAATCATCATGAGCTAATTTATACCAAATTGGTGTTTATCAAATTAAATAGATCGATTTGAGCTTTTCTAATTCAAAATTTAAACCAATTCATTTAATTAAATTGCCAATTTGAGTAAAATTTGCTCTATTTTAAAAGTTTATAAATATATATGCAATCAAAATCAAAAAATTCATTTCCACCCAATTCCATTAAAATTCAAATGAAATAAGCAACGGTTTTGCTTGATGTCAATTAAAGCAAGATAAGTAGAGGAGGACAGTTAGGGCCTTGGTTTTAGATTAATTATTATGTGTGGATGTCGAATGCCATATGAAGTTAAACCAGGATGTGCCTCATCATCCTTTGCTCTGTATCACGACTCAATACTACTCGTTACTACCCGATACCGTAATTCGATATTGCTTACGCAGTTTGATCTCCGGACTGCGTTTATGTCTAATCTTTGCACATAATAATTTCTCATGATTTTATGCATCTTCTGTTACTTACTTGTGAAAAAAGCCCTCTCCAACCATTATCTATTCGAGCGTGAGAGCTTCATCTCCGATGAACTCCCATGTGCAAACCGCTTACCCATTCTCCTGCAAGTGACCTATCTATTGCCCATGCAATCTGGTTGCTGCCCGTAGATCCACTTCCAACACTGGAATTCTGCAAGATGTTCTGACTTGTTGTTGGTTTGTTTTATCCAGTCTTTCTTATTAGCACTTTTATCCTTGTTAAGAATTTAAATTTTGCTAAAATCTTTATGCTAAGAGTTTGACTTGTATTAAAACCAAATATTCCTACTAAATGTCCTAAGAAGGTTTTATGCCTTGTGCTACTACATATATATATATATATATATATATATATATATATTAACAGGTAAGTAAAAA
Organism: Dendrobium officinale; assembly: GCA_019514585.1. NCBI lineage: Eukaryota > Viridiplantae > Streptophyta > Magnoliopsida > Asparagales > Orchidaceae > Dendrobium > Dendrobium officinale. Next base: position 65,218,448 of record CM033683.1, on the reverse strand, counting down.
TGAAAAAAAATCATTAAAATCATTAATAAAACACTTTGACATATTTTGAAGCTCTCATACCCTTGTACTTCACTCCTTTAAGAAGGAAAATGTATATTGAATTAAGAGCTTTATAGATTAAAATGATTAATTAAAACACAAAAAATAACAAATTAATAATCAATTTTAATATCTAACATTCAACCAAAAATAAACTTCAAAAATATTAAAGACACTGAAACTTAAATTTGAACATAAAACCCCGTTGTCCTTTTAACAAATCAAATTAAATTCATGAAAAACTTCAACCAATAACAAGCCTAGGATATCTCCAAACCACTTAGCTTGCTACACACACTTAGATTTATTTGTTGTGGATGAATCTCTCGCTTATGGTTAGATAGGTGTTTTTTTTTCCTCTAAGATGTGTTAATATGTATGTAAATAAGTGCTAGTCATTGTAGCTATCTTTGATAAAATTTTGTGATGTTGTTTTGATGCTTTCTCAGTGATATGTTATGGGATTTTAGATTTCTTTAGGTTATGAGAAATTTTGATGTTTATTGCGAATCAAACTTTTCTACAAATGGTCATGTTTATGCAGTATTTTAAAAATAAGGCTAAGATAGTAATAAATTAATGATAATGAAATTTTCTACAAGTGCTTCTAATTCTCAGCCTCTTTAATTATTAAAAGCATGACCAAGTTCGCATGTTCCTAAAAATTGAGCAAAAGATTGACTATGATGTGATATATCATTATAAATTTTATATATAAATTGCCTGCTTTTTATTAGTTTTTTTGTTACAAGTCCATGTGCATGAATTTCACTAAAAATCTTAAGAATTAAAGATTTTTTTTACTCATGATTTAAAAATATAATTTCAGAAATAAAGTAACATAGAAAGATAATCGTTCTAAAAAAGTAAAATAGGGGGTCGCTTACATTTCAAAATATTTATTTTATACGTATTTTAAATACTTCCCCGCTCGAGGATAGAGCACAGATAATTTGACTTATGAGGATGAGGTGCTGAACCTAAGGATGCCTAGTCTCAAAAAATAAAATTATTTTAAAGCCTTTTAAAATTTCAAGCATTCATGATTTGTAATATTTCAACTAGCATGAATTATATTAAAAAAACTTTAAATTTAAATTTAATTTCATCAGTTCTAGAAACATACCATCACTCATATGTATATGGCCACTTAGGGTTTTTCCTAGATGTCGGCTATAAATTAAAAAAAAAAACTTAAATATTAGCTTAAACAACTTTTATAAGACTAGATAGCATGGTTTTGGGATGATGAGATGCATTATCAGACTTTCTATTTTCAGTTAAAATATAAGTCCAAACTGCACTAGTTTTGATAGGTTCAGATTACTACTCTATAGTGCCCAACTTAGATATAGGTTCTGAGATAGATAAAAAATCTTTAGTTCTTACCCTCCGAGAATATAATCCTACCATTCTAATAAAATGCGAGCTTGAATAATAAATCCTCTAGTTAAATGTAAAGCTAAATATATGATAAATTAAGATTTCCTTTGAGCTTTTCAGAATCCTACCCCTTCTATTTTTTCTTTTTTGACCCACTAAGAACTGTTCAACATTGAGCTTTCTTCTTAAAAATTTTATATTTTTTTTCTTGTCTCCTGCATTATAATCAAAGTGTATAGAATCACTACTTTAATTGGGAGTTTTCCTAAGTACCTCTCTTAGCATGTAAGTAACCATAAGGGCTTACCCTTATAGTGAATTGAGAACTCTTGATTAAAATAAACCTTAAAATTTATTTTTATAAAGCAGAAAAAATCTCTGGGAATGTATATTGATTTTTAAAATCATTTCTATACTTTAAAATATACTTGTGAAATGTCATTATTCTCTACTTGAATACATTATGCGAAAAACAGGTATTCTACCTAACAAAAGCCGAAGGTAATGAACTATTTATGCCAAAAATATTGACTTTCAACAAATTTTTGATGAAAAATGGGTTGACGACAATATGCACATAAAAAATAAGTTTTTGATCAAAAGTATTCATCAAAAATATTTCCGGTCGATTCATCGATGATTTTTTGATGGAAAAGTTATCTTAAAAATGACCATTTCATATCTCATTTTTTTATCGATATTTCCGGCGGACAATAACCATTCGAAATATTAACGTTTAATCCACCTAGTATTTCTATCAAAGTCACTAGCGAGTACTGTGGATGAAATTTTTTTCCATAATTTCAAGCATAAAGTTACCTCTAAAATTCATTGTATCATCATTTTCGGTGGATTATCTGCTAGAAATCAATCGAGAACCTATAACAAAAAATAGAGAAAATGGAAGCCCTTTCTTTTAATATTCAACAACATAACAATCCTGGAAATTCCTACATATAACTTAAGCACATTTGAAATTAAAAAAAAATACTAATGCTATATGTTTCAAGGCATTTGACCCCAAAAGCATAAACTAGCTCATTAAACCGAAACTCTACTAAAATGAACATTAAGTTTATTTTACAATAAAAATAGAACTAAATTGTACAAATAAAAAATTATAAAATATCTAGTAATAACTAAAAAGCCTAATAAAAATTCAAATTTGTTCTTCTCCACCTATGTTAATGCTGTTACTTTCCATTGAACTACTCCCTCATTCTCCACCACTCTTTAAATATTTGACTTTGCTGCATCTGCATCTACATTTGCAGGTCATCTTATGATTTTTGGACTTGATCTAGCTTTACTATAAGGGAAGCTACCTTTTGGCTGTATAAGGTATAATGGCTACCATATGAGAATTTGGAGCCATAAGAGGTTTGTCCTTATATGCGTAGGCTTGCAAGCCTAATCCATATACCTGTCCTTTCTACATTCCACTTACAGATTGATGAAGTGTTCTAGTTAGAATAATTTATAGATCCCTAGAAGAACTCTCACCTGCTCTAGTATGGCTCTCTTGAAGCCATGTATATTTTCCCAAAAAAAACTTAGTACAAGATTAATCAATTTACACATGATAACTAAATTATTAACTTATATGCTCACATAGGCTCTCTTTATTCTCTCATAAAAATTGCTAGTCATCCTACTGATTACTTGTCATCCTACCACTTATGGGTTTAACTATGCAACTCAACAGAGGTCGGTTCTCAATCCGCACATCTCTTTGTTATGAATCTATGGATTATGATTTTGATGATATCAAACACTCTTGTTTCTTTACGACTGCCTTACCTAAAAACATTTCAAGTCCACAAGATTAGACGACAATTGAAACCAGCTCAAGATTGGGTAGACTGAGTCTGAGTCACTTTATACACTTTTCCTTTTCTTGAGTCTATTGTAAAAGATGTGGCTCCTAATGCTAAGCAACCTTGCACACACACACCTTGGGAGAATTTCTGACTATTTTTTAGATTTTACTATTTTTGGTAACATCGGCTGGGCTGATATTTATATCGTCTTGAATGATCGATTCAAAAATAGAAACCCTAATCAGGGCATCATGGTTAAGGTAGTCTTCATTAAGCCGATCGACCTGGATTATATTATATCTATTGGGATGATAGGCTCAAATCAGAAAGAATCAACTACCATGATCTATTTAGGAATTCTTTATTTTAGGACATCATCCAGGACGATGTCCTTTCAGCCTAAATAATGTAGCACAATTATGCCTAAAATTAATATGTTAATTAAGGAAAGCGATTAAGGCTGATTGCATGATCACATCGATCAGGACGATCATATGATCGATCGGGATGATGGCGTGGATGATTGACATTGGCCTACTTCTATTCAGGGCGATGTTCAGGACAATTTTCCTTGGATTTGAACTAATCGGCCAGGACGATATTCTATCATCCTGGACGATGTGACCAAAATAACTCTAATCATCTTAAACTGATTGGCCTGATTGAGCAAAATTTATGCTGATCGTCCAGGACGATACCCTTATCGGCCTGGACGATAAAGTCGATTTATATAAAATAATAGCTATTCTGAAGCTCTTCTATTTAAGATCTTTTGCTCTACCCTATAGAAAATCTTTTGCTGCTATCTTGACCTGAGAAAGCCTAGATGAGAGGGAGAGAGAGGGAGAGAGAGAGGATTTTGTGAGGGGGAGCTTATGAGGGAGTTTCACAAGGGTTGCTCCAAGCATTGTTCCACTTCTTCTTCTTCCACTAGAGTTTCTTATCCTTGGAGGGTTGAGAGAGGTCTTCTTCAGCAATCGATCAAGGTTCTCTGCCTGCATCAGGAGGAAGAAAAAGGAGTTGGGTTCTCTGCCTCGCCGGGGTCGGCGGAATGGAGTTTTTATGAGGGCTTCTCCGCCTTAATGTGGGAGCAAAAGGAGAGTCACGGTGTTTAGTGCAGTACCTGGAGGGTGTCTCTGAGGAGTGGACGTAGGTCGAGTTGACTGAACCACTATAAATTTCTGTGTCCTTTTGCTACTGCTTTCCACATTTATTCTTTCACACTTTGATTTTCGTTGTGGTGATTTTTGTTTGAGTTTTGTGATTGTGTTTGGATAAAAATACTTTTTAAAATACCAATTCACCCCTTTCTTGGTTAGCCTTGTGCTAGTTCATAAGGGCTTAACATCCCTAACGAACTTTCACTCTTTTTGAAATACCCTTAAATTAGCATTCATAACTAATTAAATTATTAAATCTACTAAAATTATTACCAAACATCGCCTGTGCTAAGTGTGTGGAATTGAGCCCACAGTAAGCAGTGAATTACCCATACTCGTAATGTCAAAAGCTCCATTACGTATATTCTAGTCCCTTATCCTACTATAATCTGTGATATCCTAAGGACTAGTATGATTGTGTTTAAAATGGATTTTGGAAAGGTTTAATCTTCTTTATAGAATTTAAAATTGATTTTGAATTTCAATTTTGAAATTTTACATAAAATAAAAAAAGATACACTACTTCATGAGGTAGAAATAAGATTTCAAAGGGGGGGGGGGGGGGGGGGGGAGGATTCATATTTAGATTTACAAATCCTACCTTGAATCTCATAGCCAAATCTAAGGAAGAACTGTATATGTCCCCAAAGGACCAAAATGAGGATCAATAAAAATTTGCCTATGATAATCTAGATTAAAAATCTTTAATCCCATATTCAAATTATTAACAAATGATTTATCTACCCAAAAGGAGAAAAATATCATTCATTACCAATTATTCAAACATGATGATAATGATTATCATTAATTTTTATTTGCACAAAGGAGACTAATTAAGTTTTGAATTTTTTTTTTTTTTAAAATTGATCTCCTACTAGTGCAAGCCCTCATAGTTAAATATATCATAGGGAGGTTGAATTCCTGATGAATACTCTTAATTAAAATAATATTGGAAATTCTATTTGAGATTTTCTAGGAGTAATATCAAAGGAGGGTAATTTTGAGTTTTAATGGACTTTGGATCGAGTTTGAACACTTATTTTTGGAGTTAATGAAGGAGGGGTATGAGACACTTTGTGATAATTCAAAAGTGACCCAACCTAATCAATGTGTTGGGCATTGAATTTTAGATTTTTAAATTCTTTAAGTTGAGTTGATTATTCTATTAGAAAGTTGAGATTATTTTCCCGGAGGTTGGGGACTTATGATTCAGAGTCTACCCTGGATCCTAAATATAATTTGGGCACTAGACCATATTAGCCACAAGATAGCTAATAAAGTGTAAAATATGGACTTACCCAGCCTGTATTAAGGAGCTAGTTAACCACCTAGGCAATTTAAAATGCATGAGTCCAATCATTTTTATGAAAGAGTGGTAGGGAAATTATTTTAAAGTTTTTGAGAATAAGGACAAACATCTAGAGCAGATCCTAATTGGTCTCTTGACTTAAGTAGGGTATGCTTAAGAAAAATGCAATTAAAATTTCAAACTCTTTTAATTAACTTTTAATGCAATGATTATTGATTGAGTCGATTAAATGCATAAAAATTATATGAAATAATTTTTAATAAGGATTGAAAATTATTTTTTTGAGAGATTGCACAACATCCCCTTGACAGATCTGCACCCTTGAAGGCCAGGTTGTCTGCTATAAACAATAAGCAAGGAGGTGCACAATAAGGAAGAAAAAGTCAATAATAAGCTTTATGTAAACTCTCGATGGTCTCAGGCTTACTTCTTAGATCTTTAAAGTTTTAGCCTAAAAATATTATTTAAATTTAAGTAGAAAAAGTTTTAGCTTACCCTCACGAGCCTTCGTGTATCCATACTAAAAAAAATGACATGAAAATTTCCAAAAAAATTAGGAAATCTAGGTAACCCTATTTACAATAAAATAAAATAAAACAAATAAATAATTCAGATCATTTAATTAATTATCCATGGGCAAACTACCAATTTTTTATAATGTAGAATTTACATAAATTAAGAGTGACAAGGCACCACAAACCACAAACCCAAATTTTAATATTAGGATAAATGCAAGGTGACTTTGACTGGGAATCTCTTTATTTTCATCTATTTTTCCTCCTCTTCTTTGGGCTCCTTAGGTTCATCATATATGGATATCTAAATGAAAAAGAAAACCCTTTCCTTGAAGGGGAGGTTATTCTTTTCACTTTGGGTAGTTAAATGATCCAAATTTAGACTTCCAAATAGAAAATCACTCTGCCTTGAGGGATGTCCTTTCCTCTTTGGACTCCAAATTTAGATATATGTATCCTAACTTAAATGTCTAAATTTTCTAGCTCTTAACTTCAAAAAAATTACATCAGTATTTAAATGAAAAATTTAGACTCTCCTCTAGGGTTATCCTAGATTTTTGAAATCAAATCAATCTGAAGAAATTTATATATATGCATAAAAAGTAAGTCACACTTGACAATACATTTATTTATCTTGGAACAAAGCAGCAGAAACACATACAAAAAACTTTATTAGTTTAAAACATTATTTTTTTAGCCTCCTTTTATTATCATGCATGAGCATGACTACCTGCAAAAAATCTTATGAGCTACAAGATTGGTCCAAACCTAAGGGTAAACTACCGCCCATCACATCCATTCACATATTGTAGTTAAAGTAAGTGAATATTCACATCAATCAATTTTTTATCACAACATCCAATGAAAACTCAGAAAATTGGTCACGTAGCGATAAAAGTAAATACTGGCCAAGCCTAAATTAGAGTTGGTTGTCCTAGAAAACCATCTAAAGAGTGTGCTAAAGGCTGTGAGGCTAGGGTAGATTCTATGCTGGATAGTTTATTCAAATTATCTAATGTTTGGGTTTATTAAAGGTTTAAGGGGGAAATTTATGTTTAAGTTTAAATATTAATGATTTAAAGCTTGATTTAGATTTGTTTTAATAATTAAATAGTTACTACCTTTGTTGCTCACCAAGGATGTGAAGCTTATTTCACCTTAATTAGGCTAAGCTAATAACCTTATAGGTTTAGTTATCTAGTACTAGTCAAGATTGATTAAATTAATTTAATTTGTTAGTGCTTAAAGGTTGAGAAATATAAATCCAGTTGATTAATAACTAAATTGAATAATTAATTTTTTCTTTTTTAAAATTTTAGGTTCTTTATTAAATTTTAGAATTGTTAGAGTCATTTAATTTTGTTAATGATAGGGTTGAAAGTTAACTTTTAAAATTAAAGTGATTTTTAAACTTTTTTTTGCATTTTTTATATTATTTCTTAAAATGAGTGATTAAACTCTATGTTTTCTAAGTTTAGAGTTTTCTACATTAAGTTATGATTTTATAAAGTTTAACCTAGTTTGGAACTATGATTGACAAGAGAGTTGATTTTTTTTATTATTTGGAATGTCAGGGGCATTGGATGATCCTCATCTAGGTTGAGGGTAAAGAACTTATGTCGTATTTACAATATTTCTATAGTTGTTTTGCTTGAATCTCTTATTACTTCTTCTAAATTACTTAGTACTGTTAGATTTTTGGGCTTTAAGCATTCTGTTTTGAATTCTACCAATAAGATTTGGGTGTTATGGAAGGATCCAGTTTAGATTGATATTATTGGGGATTTTCACTCAAGTCCTGCATTGCAATATTGAATTTTGGAATTTGAACTATTATTCCTTTTTTATCTATGTTTCATCTTCTCGTAATATTAGAAAAGTATTATGGGAGAAACTCACTAATTATCATAGTATTTGAAACTTTCCCTAGCTTGTGGGTGGTTGTTTTAATACTATTTATAATCCCTCTAAGCATATTGGGGGCTCTAATCCTATCTATCAGTCTATGAAGGGTTATAATAATATGATTATGGATTGTAATTTAGGTGACATTGGTTTCTCTGGTAATAAATTCAGTTGGAAGAGTGGTAATTTATGGCAACAGTTGGATTTGGTTTTGTTTAATGATAGTTGGCTTAAATTTTTAATTCTATTTTTTTTAGCAACTTAGCAAAATTCTTTTTTATCATTCTCCTACATTAATTAGTCTCAAGACTAGGCATATAAGTTCTTTACCTCATTTTAGATTTCAAAACATGTGGTTACTACTTGATTCTATTCTGGATGTGGTTCAAGAAAATTAGCATGCCCCCTTGCATCCTAATAACTCTATTCTTGGATGGTTTTACTATGAAGTTTTTCAAGAAAGCTTGGCATGTTATTATTACTGATCTTTACTATGCTATTTTGGATTTTTTTGCTGATCACATTATTCCTAAACTTTTTTACTTCTACTTATATTATTATCATTCCCAAAAACAACTCTGTCAGTAATTGGAATTATTTTAGACCTATTAGTCTTTGCACTTTTTTTAATAAGTTAATTTCTAAAATTCTTATGAGTGGCTTAACTTCTATTCTTCCTAAAATTATCTATCTCTATCAAATAGGTTTTGTTAAGGAGTTGGCTATTGCTAATAATATTCTTTTGGGACAAGAATTTTGTCATGACCTGGATGTTAGGGTGAGAGGTAGCAACATTATGTTGAAGTTTAATATTTCTTAGGCTTATGAAAACACTAATTGGAATTTTCTTTATAATATTTTGAATTTATTTGGTTTTAATTTAGTTTTTATCAGTCTTATTAGAAATTGCATTGAAGGATCCTATTTTTTTATTTTTTCCAATGGGAAAAGCACAATTTTTCTAAATCCTTTCATGGCTTATGATAGGGTTATCCTATCACTCCTGCCTTGTCTATTATTATGGCTGAGTATTTATCTAGAGGCCTTGCCAACCTCTTTAAGAATCACCCTAGCCTCTACTTTAGAACCTCAGGTGGATTTCCCATTTCTCATTTATGTTTTGCTGATGCTTTATTATTTTTATGAATGCTTCTTTATTTAGATTTATAAACTTTTGTGTTTCTTTCATAATTTTCAAATTATTATTAAGCTCTCTTTGAACAAGCATAAGTGTTGTTTTATTACCTTCAAAAAAGAGCCTAATGTTTGTATTTTGGCTATCAAAACCCTAACTGGTTTTGTAAAAGCTCGCTTTTTTATTAAATATCTTGGGGTTCCTCTTTTTAAAGATAGAAAGAAAACCTTTCTTTTTGATGATTTGATTACTTCAGTGTAGAACAAGCTTTTATCCTGGGATTCTTATTTTCTAAGTTTTTGAGGTAGGCTTATTCTCATTAGAAGCATTCTATGATCTCTCCCTATTTATACTTTCCAAACTCTTAAACCTACTCATTTGGTTTGCAAAAGAATTGATAAACTTATAGATAAATTTTTTTGAAAGGGGCTAATAGGAATTTTAAAATTATCTTCTCCTATTGGGACATGTGTTGTGGTGTGTTGGATGAGGATGCCTTGGGGTGTAAGAGTATGTTTGATTTGGTCTATGCTTTTTCTTTCAAGTTGTGGTACACCTTTTGTGCTAAAGTGAGCCTTTGGTCTAAATTTATATTTACCAAATATTATGTGGGTAAGCTTCCCACTATTTTCTCTTTAACAAAGGTGATTCTAAAGTGTGATTGAGACTTTGCAAGGTTAAATGTGTTGTTGAGCCTCATCTTTCTTGGGGGCTTGGTGGTGGGAACATCTTCTTTTGGCAAGATCATTGGTTGGGTGCTCACACTATTGATTCCATTACTAATTCATCTTCCACTACTGCAGTTAAGGTTAACTTTTTCATTACTGAAAATTGTTGGGATTATGATAAACTTGCGAATGTGATTCTTGACTCTATTACCCAAAATTTTTTTAACCTCCCCCTGAACGCTAACTCAGAGGATATATAATTATGCAATTGTTCCAAAGATGGGGCTTTTAGATTAAAAGATGCTTGTCATGCTTTTAGAACCAAGATGATGTTACTAATATTTTTCATATGATTTGACATAAAAGTATTCCTTCCAATGTTGTTCTTTTCATCTAGAGAATTTTTCATAAGTTCATTCCTACTGATGATAACTTAATTAAAAGAAGTTTTATTTTACCGTCCAGTTGGCAATATTGTTCAATAGGGAGAATATGCATCATGTTTTTCTTTCTAGTGCTTTAACTGTTAAAACATGGACTTATTTTGATGATATTTTCAAATTAAATTACTTTAAGTCTAAAGGCCATATTAAAAATGTTATTCCTTCTCTCATTTTGTGGTATTTATGGTTGGATAGTAATAATTCTCTTTTAATGATGTTGGTATGAACCATCATAGGATTATAAAAAATGTGAAAGACAAAGTTTTGAGACTTTTTTCTATTAATATGCTCTCTGTAAAGAACTTTAAGAATTATTACTTTGTGGCTTCTAATTTAGGCCTCAAGTTGGAAGATGATCATTGTCCCTCTGAACCTAGGTTTGCTTACTGGATCAAACCCCCTAATAAGTCTTATAAACTTAATGTGGATGGTGCTGTTAATGGTTCCATCTTTGGGTGTTGTGGGATTATCAGGGATAGTCATGGGAGCATTTCTATGGCATTTGCGGGTCCCTTCCAGAATTGTGATTTAAACTTTAATGAACTCTTGGCTATTCTTTATGGGAATAGATTATGTATTTCTCTTGATATTTATAAATTTGGGATTGAAGTTGAATCTACTTATAGTATTCAATATTTAAATAATGTTAATAATTTCATGTGCAAACCTACTCTTTTTTATCTTGTAAGGGATATTAAACAATTATTGATCTTTATTAACTATTCCTTCACTCATATGTATAAGGAGGGGAATGCTTGTGCCAAATGGCTTGCCTATTTGGTCTTTGATTTGAATTGGTTCATTGATCTTTCTGCTACTAACTTACTTGTCCCCTTAAAAGGGCTTTTAATATTAGATAAAGTTGGCATTTCATATGTTAGACTTTAATGTGGTTGGGTGGCTGGAGCTTGTTGTTCTTATCTTTTTTTCTTGAGGGTTGCCTCTTCTTTGGTATGCTGGATGTTATCCCCATTGAGTATTTCTTTTACATATTTATTTCTATTTGGGTGCCAGCTGTTGCGAATATGAGATTATGGATTAGACTTTTGATTATAGCAAACATTCATGTTTTTCTACGACTACTTTGCCTACTAATTTTTTAGGATCACACGATCGAATGTAACTCAAGCTAGCTCAAGATCGGGTAGATTTAGGTTGAGTCAAGTCTATATTTTTTCCATTCTTGAGTCAATTATAAAAGTGGTTCCTGATGCTAAGTAACCTTGCACGCATACACTTGAGGGGTTTTATGAGTTTTTCTATTTTGAGTACATCGTCCTGGACAATGTTCTTATCAGCCAGGACTATTCAACTAAAAATAGAAATCCTAATTAGGGCATCCTGGTTAAGCAGCCGTCATTAAGCAAGTCGTAATAGACGATACTTGTATTAGCTAGGATGATAGGCTCAAATTAGAAAGAATCAGCTGCCATGATCAATTTAGGTATTCTTTATTTTAAGAAATTATAGACCCAGATGATCTCCATATCCTCCTGAACGAAACAGCACAATTATGCCTAAATTAATCTAGCAATTATGGAAATCAATTAAGGGTTATAGATATGATTACATCATCCAGGCCGATCATAGAATTGGCCAAGACGATGGACTGGATGATTGACATCGGCCAAAATCTGTTAAGGGCGATGTTCAGGATGATTGTACTCGAATTTGAACTAATCATCCAGGATGATATTGTATCGGCTTGGATGATGTAACCAATTTTCTTCTTATCGTGTTGATTCATCCCAGCTGATTGAGCTTATTTTCTACTGATCGGCTAAATGATAATGTCGGTTCTTGAAATTCTATTTAAAGGACCCAAATTTTCTCATGCAACAAGACCTTGAGTGCTGCTGTCTTGACCTGAGAGAGCGTTGGGAGAGGGAGAGAGAGAGGAGAACTTGTGAGGGGGAGTTTGTAAGAGGGTTCACAAAGGTTGCTCCAAGCAAGATTCCAAGTCATCATCTCCGTTCTTCGTCCTTCGTCCTTGGGACGTTCATGGGAGGTCTACTTCAGCAAAAGGTTTGGGTTCTCTGCCCTCTTCAAGAGGAAGCAAAAGGAGTCGGTTATCTTCCACACTGGGGTTGGTGAAAAGGAGTGTGTTGTAAAGGCTTCTCCTCCTAAACTACTATAAATCTGGTGTGATCTTTCTTTGTTATGCTTCCGTGTTTATTTAATTTTGCACTTTGATTTTTGTGGTGATTTGGTTTTAAGTTTTGTAGTTCTTTACACAAAGAAATTTTTTTAAAAAATACCAATTCACCCCCCCTTCTTGGTTAGCCTCGGGCTTATTCTTAAGGGATTAACATCCCTAAAGAATTTTCAAGTGGTATCAGAGCGGGATTGATAAAAATTATGTTTGAAATTTTTTTGAATTTTTGTTCCATGGATAACAACAAAAATCATAATACTGTGGAAGGGTATTCTATTACCCGACCACCTTTATTTGATAATATCCCTTTAGATTTTTTGAAAATTTGCATGTCTACATTTTTACAATCAATTGATTATCGCATGTGGATGTTTATTAAGGATGGTTATACACCTCCAACTGGAAAGTTGAATGGCATTACTGTTCCACTTCCTTTTACAAAATGGACTCTAGATGATAGGAATATAACACAATTAAATTCAAAATATTTGAACTATTTTTTTTTGTACTTTGAAATCATAAGATTACATGCGTGTTTCCACTTGCACTACTGGTAAAGAAATTTGAGATAAGTTGTGTATCACTTATGAAGGTACTAATGAAGTCTAGAAATCCCGTTTGAATATTCTCTTGCATGATTATGAACTTTTTTGTATGAAATCTTCTGAATCTATTTCTAAAATGTATAAAAGGTTTACTCAGATTGTCACTTCATTGCATGCATTAGGAATAGAACTTTCTAACTAAGAAAAAGTAAACAAAATTTTAAGATGTTTACCTTCTTCCTTTGATGCAAAAATTACTGCAATATCTGAGTCTAAAGATTAAAATACATATTTGATCGATAACTTACTTGGTTTACTCATTGCTTACGTGCAAGGGGTGAACCAAAGAAATATTGATGTAAGTGAAAGAAAGAAGGAGAAAATGGTGGCACTTAAGGCGAACGATTCGGATACTGATTCTTCCGGGTCTAAAAGCGATGATGTTGCTTTAATCACAAGGTAATTTAAGACCTTTCTAAGGAAGAAGCAGAAGAATCATCAAAAGTGGAATAAAGGTAAGGGTAGCAAAAATTTTAAGAATTCTAATGAAATAATTTGCTTTGAATGCAGGAAGCCTGGGCACATTAAAGCTGATTGTCCTACGCTTAAGGCACACCCAAGTAAGGAGAAGGGTGAGGATAAATCAAACCTCAAAAAGGACAAGAGTAAGAAGCGATTCCAAAAGGCATTCTAGGTGAATTCCGTATCAGATTCCTTTGAAACTGAACCTGAGGAAGAGACAACAAACTTGTGTTTTTAATGACGGACAATAATCTTGGTCAAAGTGACCAAGAAGAGGTATGTGAACTAACCTATGAGCAACTCCTTGAGGTTTCTAAAAAAATACATGCATCATATAAGAAACTTAAGAAAACTCATGCTAGCCTAAAATTGTAATTTTTTAATTTACAAAAAGAGCATGAAAATATTCTCAAAGATCATTCAACAATTGATTCAAATCAGATGGCTTTACTTGATGAGTTTGATGCATTAAACAAGAAGCATGCTGAGTTATCTGATTCTCATGATTCTTTAAAATTGTCCCATTCTGAGTTAGAAAAAGAATATAAAAAATTAGAAAATTCAAAAACCTTTGAAAATAAAAAAATTTTCATTCCATACATCACATAAAAAGCATCACCATAGGAGTAGATTAGTGCATCATTTTCCTGGGGTTAGATGTGTTTCATGTGGCATTCTAGGATACATATCACACACTTGCACCATTCATCATAGCCCACATTGGGTTTGGAGACCCAAGTTACATGATCCATAGCATGCATTGCATTCTACTTTCCATAAGAAGGAACCCAAACATGTTTGGGTTCCTAAATCTAACATTTGATAATTTTGCAGGCAATCTCTCACAAAATGCCTCGTGAGAGCCTGTGGTACCTGGACAACGAATGCTCTCAACATATGACTAGTGATGCCAATCAATTCATAGTGCTGGAGACTAGGATAGGAGGCATGGTGACTCTTGGAGACAACACCACCAGGAAGGTGGTAGGAGCATGTATAATTAGTAATGCCAAGAATCTTATGATAGAAAATGTTTTGCTTGTAGATGGACTGAAACACAACTTGCTCAGCATCAGTCAGCTTTGCGTCAAGGGATTCATCATAAATTTTTTGGAAAATTCATGCATTATGAGCTTAATTAATAACACTGTTTTACAGGGAAAGCAGTTCAACAACGTTTACATGCTTGATTTAAATAACATTGAATGTGCTACTTCATTTTGCTTAAAAAATGTTATTGATGATTCATGATTGTGGCACAGGAGATTATATCATGCCAGTATGAAAACCCTTAAGAAAGGGACCCAAAAAGACCTAGTTAGAGGTGTCCTCAAGCTTAAGTTTTCAAAAGACCACCTTTGTGATGCATGGTAATTAGGAAAGCAAATGCACTCAACTTTTCACTCTATTAAGGACATTAGCACTTCTAGACCTTTAGAAGTCCTTCACATGGATTTGTTTGGACCCGTTAGCACTGCCAGTTTGGGAGGGAAAGTCTATGGTTTTGTAATTGTCGATGACTACTCGTGGTTTACATGGATTAGATTTCTATCACACAAAAATGAGTCATTTGATGAGTTTAGAGTCTTCTTTACTTGGATTCAAAAAAAGCTAGGTTATGAGATCTTGACCATTCATAGTGACCATGGGGGAGAGTTTGAAAATGAGAGATTTGGAGATTTTTGTGAGGATAAAGGGATTAGCCACAACTTCTCAGCTCCTAGGACCCCTCAGCAGAACGGGGTAGCTGAAAGGAAGAACCGGACCTTAATGGAAGTTGCTAGAGCCATGCTTGTTGAATATTCACTTCCAAAATACTTTTGGGCTGAAGCGGTTAATTTAGCTTGTTATGTGTTGAATAGGGTGAATGTTAGAGCCAAATTAGATAAGACACCCTATGACATCCTTAAGGGTTGGACACCTAATCTTTCCCACCACCATGTCTTTGGTTGTAAGGTTTTCATTCACAATAATGGGAAGTCTCACTTAGGAAACTTTGACCCAAAATCTGATAAAGGAGTATTCTTAAGATATTCTATTGTTGGGAAGTCTTTTAGGGTGTTTAATAAGTGGACTTTGGTGGTGGAAGAGACTACACATGTAGTGTTTGATGAGTCTGTTCCTAGAAAGCCTAGAGTTGAGGATGATGATGATGATGGAAAAATTGCCATTGGATTAGATAACTTGGAGAAGGGGGTATAACACCAAAACACTAAAGGAGTAGGAGAGGTTACCCAAGGAGTAGAAAATGTAGATCTAGAGGAAAGGGTTGAACCTTCACACACTTTTCCTAGAGATTGGAGATACTCTTAGAGTCACC
This sequence comes from Dendrobium officinale, assembly GCA_019514585.1. Lineage (NCBI taxonomy): Eukaryota > Viridiplantae > Streptophyta > Magnoliopsida > Asparagales > Orchidaceae > Dendrobium > Dendrobium officinale. Next base: position 65,202,529 of record CM033683.1, on the reverse strand, counting down.
CTAAAGATCTGATTTTAGGAGATCCTTTTGATGGAGTTAGGACTAGACATGGACTAAGGAAGGAAGTGAATCACTCTGCCTTTATCTCAATGATTGAACCCACCAACATAAACCAAGCCTTTACTGATGAGTTTTGGATCTTAGCCATGCAGGAGGAGTTGAACTAGTTTGTTAGCAATGTTATTTGGGAGCTTATAGAAAGACCTAAGGAATAAAGTATAGTTGGAACTAAGTGGGTCTTTAAGAATAAGGTGAATGATTCTAGAGTGGTGGTTAGGAATAAGGTAAGATTAGTGGCTAAGGGGTATAACAAAATAGAAGGGATATATTTTGAGGAGACTTTTGCCCCTATTGTTAGATTGGAAGCCATTAGAGTGCTATTAACCTTTGCTTGTTATAAGGGATTTAAGCTTTTCCAAATGGACGTTAAGAGTGCCTTTTTAAACGGGCAAATAAAAGAGGATGTGTTTGTAGAACAACCCCTAAGTTTTGAGAGTTCCAAAATTTCCAAATCATATTTTTAAGTTAAAAAAAGGCCTTATATGGATTAAAGTAGGCACCTAGAGCTTGGTATGAGAGGCTTAGCACATTCTTACTAGAAAGGGAGTTTGTTAAGGAGAGTGTAGACACCACCCTTTTTCTAAGAAAAGTAGGAGATGATTTACTCATTGTTCAGATCTATGTCGATAATATAATTTTTGGATCTTGTAATAAAAGGCTATGTGATAATTTTTCTAAAACAATGAGTAAGGAGTTTGAGATGAGTATGATGGGAGAATTGTCCTACTTTTTGGGGTTTAGCATTACACAGTTAAATGATGGAACTTTTTTGAGCTAAACAAAGTACATAAAGGACATCTTGAAGAATTATGAAATGGACAAAGCCAAGTCAATTAATACTCCCATAACCTCAGGAATTCAATTAGACAAGGACCCAAATGGAAAATTAGTTGATCAGAAGAAGTACAGGGTGATGATTGGATCTTTACTTTACCTGACTGTTAGCAGACCTTATATAAAGTTTAGTGTTTTTATTTGTGCAAGATTTCAAGCTGACCCTTAGGAATCCCATCTGACTGCAGTTAAGAGAATTCTTAGATACCTTTTAGGGAATTTAGTACCCTAGGCACAGCACTTCTTTTGAGATTATTGGATATTCTGATTCTGATTTTGCAGGATGTAAAGTGGATAGAAAAAGCACTTTTGTAACTTGTCAATTCATAGGACAGTCTTTAGTCTCCTGGTCTAACATAAAACAAAACTCTATTGCTCTTTCCTCTGCTGAAGCTAAGTATATTTCTTTAAGAAGTTGTGTGGCCCAAGTCTTTTGGTTAAAACAGCAAGTACTGGATTTAAGATTACCTATAGGCACCATCTCTGTTCTTTATGACAACACTAGTGCCATCTACATTTCTAAGAATCCTATCTAACATTCAAGGACTAAGCACATTGACATTAGACATCACTTTATTAGAGACCATGTGACTAAGGGAGACATTGAGTTATATCATGTGGCGACTGAGAATCAACTAGCTGATATATTTACTAAACCACTAGCCTTCGACACTTTTAGCAATTTAAGGACCAGATTGGGTGTGATTGATATTAATGCATGATCTTGATTTCTACTGATGTTTTATCTAATTATCTCTTTGCTAGTTGTTTTTTATTTAGTTAGTTTTTATTTTATCTTTGATACTTTATTTTTCACATGCCTTGCTTTGTTTTTTCTTTTCAAATCATTGCTGAATTGATATCTTATGCCTTATTTTTTATTTTGAAATTTGTAGTTAATGTTTTACATCTCCTAATCTACTAAAGGGTAAAAAATACCATTGATTGTGTCTCTTTCTCTAATCTATTTTGGTGCTAAAAATTTCTTTTCTAACCAAAAGTCTACATCAAATTAACAACTAGATTTTGCAATTGAGATCTTTTCTACCTTGCTACAGTAATCTAGCTTATACTATAATAATCAAAGTTTTTATGTTACTTCAAGATTTTGTGTTATCATGTTAGTGCCTCTCTTACATAATTTTTTATTCTATTTTGTGGATTCTTCTTTATAATAAATAGTGAGTTATCTTCTCTAATATCTGAAAGATATACTCACAACTAAGAATATTTAAGAGTTTTTATAAAAGAATCTAGCTTGAAAAAATAATAGAAAAAAGGTGGCCAATGACTCCAAAAACAAAAGATGTGCAATGAAACCAAATTGAAAAAAATAAATACACAAAGTGTATCAAAAATCATAAGATGCGCAAAGTGCGCCATTCAATGGAAAAAAGGCATAAGATGTGCTCAAAAAAATGAAAGCTATCTTCCTTTCCTCCAACTCTTAAAACTTAGAAAATTTCATGTATCACTTTAGATTTTCAAAAACATGATTTCGAATTTCGCAATTATAACAAACTGCTTTGATATATTATTCTATAAGATTTTTTTTTGAAAACAAGTCTTGATTAGATCCCTTTTTCTTATCCAAATGTTTTTCTAAGTTAGGCCTTTTGATTTCAAAAGAATATTTTGCCCTAAAGAAGTCCGAGCTTTGGGTTAACATGATCAGATATTTTACTATTTTTTTGGATTTTTGAAGTTGTTAACTCATTGACTTACAAATTTTTAGAATCAATCACATGAAGACTATATCATGTTCATGCCTTGATTAAAAAAAAAAACTTTTTGACTTTTGTTTTATCGTTGTTATTTTCTTTTTTTTTTTTGGGCCTTCTATGATCATCTCCATCCCTCCTTTGAGTTGAAATTTTTTGTCACATCATCCTGACTGATGTTTATATCGTCCTGTAAGATCGGCTTTCCGTGATTTAAAAACTCCATCTACTGAATGTTTTGACTTTTTTTCTCTAATAGTCTTGGACGATCCTTTATCGTCCAGGACGATATGATCGACCTCTGCTACAATCATTTTGATCATCCTGGCCGATATCTTTTTTCATCCCGAACGATGCATTTTGAAATTATAGACTTTTTGCTCTAATAATCAACTGTTCGTCCTGAACGATACTGTCGTCACACATTTAAAATCTATAATTTCACTTAGGATGATCCATTTTTGGATAATCATCCTGGCCGATCCACTGTTCATCCTAGACGATACACGTGGCGCATGATTTAAAATGTTTTAAATTCGGCTGGTACAATCCATTATTGATCATCATCCTGGCTGATCCACCTAATCGGCCAAGATGATCTTCTTTTTCAATGGTTCTCCAGCCTGACTCCTCAGGATGATCGTCTGTGTCTAATCGTCCCAATTGATATCTGATCAGCCCGGACAATCGAACAACCTTTTTAACCAATCGGCCTGTTAACAATAATTACACCGGATCATCCTGGATGATTCTACGATTTTCCTGAACGATCCTGCGATTGGCTTGGACTATCCGGTCGATCCTTTAAATTTAAAGCCTTTCAGCCATTGTTTCTCACTTCAAAACTCTTCTACTCTCCTATTTACTTCCTGTTTTCTTATGGCTGGCGGAAAGCGTGCTCGTTAGATGTTTGACAGCTACACGAGGGGCACGCTGGACCCTCATTTTCGGGAGTCAGATGATCAGGCTGCCTACCATCATTATAAAGAGTACGGCATTACTCTCTCCCGCACAATCAATCCAGCCTATCTCTCCTTTTCGGTACTGGATCTTTTCGCTCACACTTCTCTTTGCTTTATTCTCACCCTTACAGTCCCCTTTAGTTCTGAAATTCTTTTTTAATTTTATGCAAACCTCCGCTTTAATTCCTCCTACACTATGCTCACCTCCTATGTGAATTGACGTCCTGTCGAAATCACATATCAGGATTGTGCTGAACTGTTGCAGTGGTCCATCACATGGGATAAGATGCATACCCTTGTCTCTGATCCTGGCTTTGACAAGTCCACTGTAAATAACTTTTTTCGCCACATCAATGCACATTTTCATGTTGGAGAGACTAGCTCTTTACTTAAAGATGCTAGGACAATCCAGTATGTCCTTCACACTTCTGTTATTCCAAAAGTTGGGGATCGAGTCCACATCACTCCACTTCTTTCACTTACTACCTTTTACATTATGGCCCATAGAGAATTCAATACTACAGACCTAATCTTTTACTACATCGACCATTTGACTACCATTCGAGATCCAGGTCATAGAAGAAAGCCCAATCTTGCTGTAGGACATATCATTGCATATGTTCTAGAATCCAAATAGAACCTTTAATATCATGCTCCTCCCATCCATCTGCCACCTTTCTACTCAAATAACTCTTTCAGTGCCCTTCACAGTACTTGTCTCCACTAGGGGATGGGGAAGCTTAGGGGGCAGACGAGGAGGAGGCTCCTGCTCCCACTCCTGTTCCTGAACATGTTCCTCTCAGCCAACACTCTCAGCTGGGTATGTTGGTGGAGAGATTTGATCAATTGGAGACCCGCTTTGACACGTTCGTAGCACACCAGCAGTAGCAACACGCTGAGGATGTCGCCTGCTTTGATGCCTATGTTACACACCAGCAGCAGTAGCACGACCAGGACATGGCCTGGTTTGGGGCAAGTTCGCCAGGTTTTCCACCTTCTTCCAACAGCCACCACCACCACCACCTCCGTCTGATGATTAGGGGGCCTCATTTCTTTAATTTTCTTTAAGTTTTTCTAGTTTATTTCTCTTCTAGTTTTAGTTTCAATTTTTTGTAGCTTGTTTTTTTTTTTATGTTTTTTTATTTATGCTATGTTTTTATTTGTGTTTCCCTTCTTTTTGTGATGTCAAAAGTGGGAGTAGTAAGATGTATCTTGTACTTTAAATTCTGGAACTTAGTGAATTATTTTTTTACTAAATTTTCATAACTGTTTACTGCCATAACTGTTTGGAATTCTCTATTTATGTTTGCCATCATCAAAACGGGGGAGATTGTTCCGAATCTGAGATTATGGATTAGACTTTTGATGATAGCAAACATCCATGTTTTTCTATGACTGCTTTGCCTACTAATTTTTCAGGATCACACAATTGAATGCAACTCAAGGCAGCTCACGATCTGGTAGATTTAGGTTGTGTCAAGTCTGTATTTTTTCTGTTCTCGAGTCAATTATAAAAGTGGTTTCTAATGCTAAGTAACCTTGTACACACATAATTGAGGGGTTTTCTGAGTTTTTCTATTTTGAGTACATCTGCTTGGACGATGTTCCTATCAGCCAGGACAATTCAACTAAAAAAAGAAATCCTAATTAGGGCATCGTGGTTAAGCATCCATCATTAAGCAAATTATCCTTCACTATTCTTGTATTGGAGAGGATGATAGGATCAAATCAGAATGAAATAGCCACTATGATCAATTTAGGTATTCTTTATTATAAATTTTCAGCCCGGATGATCTCCATATCGTCTTGGATGATACAGCACAATTATGCCTAAATTAATATGGAAATTATGGAAAGTAATTAAGGATGATTGATATGATCACATTGGCCGAGCCGATAATAAAATTGGCCAGGATGATGGACTGCATGATTGACATCGGCTAAACTCTGTTCAGAGCGATGTTCTGGCCGATTGAACACAAATTTAAACTAATATTCCAGGACGATATTATATCAGCCTGGACGATGTAACCAATTTTCTTATGATCGTTCTGATTCTTCCCGGCTGATTGAGCCTATTTTGTGCTGATTGACTAGGATGATATTCCTATCGTCCTAGACAATAATGTCGATTCTTAAAATTTTATTTAAAGGACCCTAATTTTGTCATGCAATAAGACCTTAAGTGTTGTTGTCTTGACCTGAGAGAGCCTTGGGAGAGGGAGAGCGAGAGAGAGAGAGAGAGAGAGAGAGAGAGAGAGAGAGAGAGAGAGAGAGAGAGAGAGAGAGAGAGGAACTTGTGAGGGGGAGTTTATGAGAGGGTTCACAAAGGTTTCTCCAAGCAAGGATCCAATTCGTCATCTCCGTTCTTCTTTCTTCATCCTTGGGAGATTTTTGGGATGTCTACTTCAGCAAAGGGTCTGGGTTCTCTGCCCGCTTCAGGAAGAAGAAAAAGGAGTCGGTTCTCTACCGCACCAGGGTTGGTGAAAAGAAGTCTATTGTAAAGGCTTCTCCGCCTAGCTGTGGGAGCTAAAGGAGAGACAATTACTTAGTGCAATACTCAGAGGGTACCTCCGAGGAGTGGACGTAGGTCAAGGATTGACCAAACCACTATAAATCCGATGTGATCTTTCTTTGTTTTGATTCCACGTTTATTTATTTTTGTTGTTGATGATAAGATTGTTAATATTGTAAGTGCTTATGCTCCTCAAGTAGGTTTGGATATGAGTTATAAATTAAATTTTTGGAATGAATTAGAAGAATTAATACAAAATATACCTCTTGAAGAAAGAGTTTTTATTGTAGGAGATTTAAATGGACATGTTGGTAGAGAGGTAGATGATTTTAAAAGCATTCATGGTGGCCATGGATTTGGATCGACGAATGAAGGTGGCAAGATCATATTGGATTTTTTTTTAGCTTATGATTTTTTAATTGCTAATACCTTATTTAAGAAAAGGAATGAGCATCTCATCACTTATAAAAATGGATATAATACAACCCAGATTGACTATTTTCTTATTAGAAAATTAAATCGTTTAGATTGCAAAGATTATAAAGTTATTCCGAGTGAAAATTTATGTACCCAACATCGATTATTAGTATTGGACTTTAAGATAAAGGGGAATAAAATAAAAAATAAAGTAAAACAATTTTCTAAAACTAAATGCGGGCATTTAAAGAATATTAACAAAAATATTTTTGGAAATAAGATTTTAGATCTTAAGATTTTGTCTATTCATGAGGATGCTAATATTATGTGGGAAAACGTGGCTAGTGATATTAAGAATATTGCAAAAGATGTCCTTGGAGTATCAAAGGGAAAAGCACATAATAGTAAAAATAGTTGGTGGTGGAATCCTAATGTGCAAGAAAAAATTAAAAATAAGAAGCTTTGTTATAAAAATTGGTTTAATTTTAAAATTTTTGATAATCGTGAAATATATAAAGTGGCTCGTAAGGATGCTAAGAAAGCAATATGCGATGCAAAGGCATTAGCTTTTAGTGATTTATATAATAGATTAGATACTAAAGAGGGAGAAAGATATATGTATAAGTTAGTCAAACAAAGAGATAGGAGTAGTATGGTTTTAGTTCAAGTGAAGTGTATTAAAGATGAAGATAAAAAAATACTTTCTTAGAAGATGATATTCAACAAAGATGGATGAGATATTTTGCTAAACTTTTTAATAAAGATTGTGAAAATAAGATTGACTATAGTGACCTTAGCACCCTAAATGAAAATAAAGATTTATGTTTTTATCGACGTATTAGTAAAACTGAAGTTAGAGAGGCTTTAAAGAAAATGAAGGGTGGAAAAGCTGTTGGACCTGATGATATTCCAATAGAGGTGTGGAAATGCTTAGGAGATGAAGGAATTTCATGGCTTACTAAACTTTTTTATACTATTTTGAAGACTAAGAAGATTCCAGATGAGTGGAGAATGAGTGTGTTAATTCCTATTTTTAAGAATAAAGGTGATGCACAAGATTGTGCGAATTATAGAGGTATTAAGTTAATCTGTCATACTTTAAAATTATGGGAGCGAGTTATGGAGCATAGGTTGCGGCGTGATACTAATGTTTCTCAAAATCAATTTGGATTCATGCTGGGTAGGTCGCCTATGGAAGCCATACATTTATTAAGTGGTTTGATGGAGAAATATAGAGAAAATAAGGAGGATCTACATATGATATTTATTGATTTAGAAAAAGCATATGAAAAAGTTCCAAGAGAAGTGCTATAGACAGTTCTTGAAAAGAAAGGAGTCAATAATGCTTATATTCAAATCATTAAAGATATGTATGCTGGAGCTATTACTTGTGTTCAAACACAAGGTGGATTGACCAAGTATTTCCCTATTTCGGTTGGGTTACATCAAGGATCAGCCTTAAGCCCATATCTTTTTGCTTTATTCATGGATGTTCTCACTAGACATTTGGAAGAGTATATACCTTGGTGTATGCTTTTTGCTGATGATATTCTTCTTGTTGATAAGAATAGAGAGGGAGTTGAAGGTAAACTTGAATTATGGAGGTCAACCTTAGAGTCTAAATGTTTTCTCTTGAGTAGATCTAAAACGGAATATATGGAGTGTAATTTTAGTAGTAATAGACCTAGTGAGGGGATTGTGACTTTGGGCGATAAAGTTAATAATAAGAGTACACGTTTTAGATATCTTGGATCTATTATTCAGAGTGATGGGGAAATAGATAGGGATATTATCAGCAGAATTCAAGTTGGATGGTTGAAGTGGAGAAATGCATCGGGAATGTTATGTGATAGAAATGTACCCCTCAAACTTAAGGGAAAATTCTATAAGATGGTAGTGAAGCCTGCAATGCTTTATGGTGTCGAATGTTGGCCTTTAAAAGAGAAGCATAATACTAAGTTAACTGTGGCAGAGATGAGGATGCTCAGGTTTATAAGTGGCTTTACCCTTAGAGATAGGATACAAAATGAGCATATACGTGAAAAGGTTGGAGTAGCTCCAGTAGAAGATAAGATTAGAGAAAGTTGCCTTAGATGATTTGGTCACATAAAACGGCGGCCTTGTGATGACCCGGTTAGGAGAGTAGAGGTATTAGATTTGACTTATGTTAAGAAAGGTAGGAGTAGACCTAAAAAGACTTGGTTAGAAAATATTAGGAATGACCTTTCTTTATTAGATTTAAATGACAATTTGACTTTTAATAGGACACAATGGAGAAAAATGATTCATGTAGCCGACCCCACGTAGTGGGATAAAGGCTTGATGATGTTGTTGTTGTTGTTGCACTTTGATTTCCATGGTGATTTGGTTTTAAATTTTGTTGTTCTTTATATAAACAATTTTTTTTAAAAAATACCAATTCACCCGCCCCCCCTCTCTTGGTTAGCCTCGAGCTAGTTCTTAAGGGCTTAACATCCCTAACGATCTTTCACCATCATTTTCCCTATGTGTTGCTTGGTGATCCCCAGAATGCCTTTCTGTGATATATTCAGGTTTTTACTGGTAGGTGTTTTTTGGAGCCTCTCTATTACTGATTTTGTTGGGTTTTTGTGACTCTAAGTTCTATTTCTTTAGCCTCCATTTGTTTGGGGGCCTTATTTTCCATGTGGTGTTATGATGGCCTTTCGGTTGTGTTATCTGGTTCTATTGAGCTATGTATCCTTGCTATTGGAGTTTGCCTGTTAGGGTATTTCTTATATGTCATTTTTCCTTTTATATATATTTTCTGGTTTTGAATTCTTTTTATGTGCTACTCGGTGACCACTATACAACTTTTCATGGAGGGCTTTGGGGTGATGCTGGTGGATGTTTCTTGGAGCTCCTCATCTTCTAATTTTGCTGAGTGGTGTGGCTCTAATTTCTGTAGCTTTGGCCTCCGTATGTTTTGGGATCTTATTTTTTCCATGGTGTTTCACTTTGTCGTTCCCCTCTATATTCTAGTTTTCTTACTCTATGGTATCCTTGTTGTTGATGTTGGATGTTTATGGTTTAGCTTTCATTTATGTGCATGGATGTTGTGGTATAATTTCTATTTTGCTTAGTCTTTTGGTATATGGTTGTCTTTAGAGTGGATGGGGTTAGAGTGGTGCAGGTTTTCATTTGATGTTATAGTTTTCTTTCCAAAGTTGGAGGTTAACTTGTTAATTAACCTATCTATCCATTTGTGTGGTTATTCCATTGTGGGTTATGTGGTTGCTTTTGGTAATCTTGGCTGTTTTTTGGATAATTTTTTTGTGTGTGGCAATACCTAGTCGAGCCTTTTTATAATCTTTTTTGTTGATAACTTTTAAGACTGTCTACCTGCTAGCCTTTGTTTTTATTTATGTTATTTTTATCATGGGTATCATCCTTTTTTGTAGAGTTTTCTTAATGCAAGTGTTCATAGTGGCCTCACTCTGGAAGGGAGCTGGATATGGTTACTGCTTTTTTGTTCTTTCCTCTTTTTTGGGTGCTCGTTCTTGTGCACCATAGATTGTACCTAGGTTATAGTGTATTTTTGGTTAGCAGGGAACTCGAGCTCTTAGAATTTTATTGCTTTCTTTTTGTAACTCGTTTGAGCATTAGTGAGCTTAAGGTCCCTTTAAGGAACATGTATGTTTTTCCTAAATTAATACGTATGACCCTATGTGGGTTTCCCTTAAAAAAAGAGTTGACTTTTTCACTTTGACTTAATTTTGGAGATTTCATATTATTAGATAAAAGTAGATTTTAATTAGAGATGAATGACTTTTAGTGTGATTAAATTGGGTGTTTTTAGAATTTTTGGTGATTTTTCAATGTTAAGGTATTTTTGGATTTTCTAAAATTGCCTAATTAATGGGATTTTTTTATTTTGATCCATATCAATGCCAAACCTCTTGGAATCAACCCCAATTGACAAGAATGACCTAAGAGGAAGTTTCTATGTACTTAAGGACTTTTTTGAGTTTTTAAATATTTTTAATTAATTATCAATTTTTATTGAAATTTAGATTAAAGCTTAATTACAGGTTTGATCATGGGGGTTTCATTTTTTTATAAATTAAGGATTACATTAGGATAAATTAGAGACATTAAATGAATTTTGAGTATTTTATATTAATTTTTTTATGAATTAATTAAGGAAAAGTTCAATTTGAGGAGGGGATTTTGGAAATCCTAGTTAGTGGATCTAATGGGCACCAATTCTAGTGAAATGTGGGCGATGACATGATTTAATCGCAAGGTCTATGCACATTGAATTTAGGCCCACAATGGATCCCCTATGGTGGTTAACCAAACAACCAAAAGGCACCGCTAGGTTACATTAGAAAATTCCTAAGTCATTGCATAGGGCAAGGGAGTGGGTACAATCAGTGGATGGAAGCTCTCTATCTTAAGCATGGTTAACACACCAAAGTTCAAATCCTAAAGCCCATCAAAAAGGTCATTAGAGAAAATTGAAATTAAGGACAAATCATGATCCTTGATCTTAAATTGGCAAATTTGTGCCCTTAAATAGTTCAAATAGGTAGATAAAATTTTGATGTGTTAAAAATATGCCTAAATTCAATGCCCCAATGAGAAATGCCTAATATAACCCTAGGATAATTACTAAAATTTACTAAGTTGCTTGCAAAACCATAGGCTGAGACCATAGGGCATTGATAGGTCTCCTCAAGACCTTTCTAATGAGCTTAAGATCACATAAATCGACTAAGTGTGTGAGGTTATATTAATTTTCTATGTTTTCCATGATTTCTAAAAAATTTTAACCCAGAATTACATAGTTAATAGCGCTTCTACATGCAGACTGTCTCTAATTGGGTAGCCAGTCATTGGCGCTGACTATATAACTATAGGGTTAATCTCTACAGCCTGAATATATATTGGATGGATGTGATTAAACTGCTTCAAAACCATGGGATCAAATATAAACTATTGATCTAGATTAACAGTCATGATTACTTCTTTAACCTCCCATTGTTTCTCAAAGTGAGATTGCGACCTGAGAGATCCAGCCTGTAAATTCACTCCAAACTTCGTAGGAATGATTAGGTCACCAAAAACCATCACTCTAATAGTCAGATTCTAGTAAGTTGATGATTTGCTTCACACATGACTTACACTACCTAAATAGAAGCTCAAAAAGGGATTCTCACAATGTAGAAAGTCCCAAGAATGAGTTTTTCTATCGGGAAGCTTTAGGGGGAGATGGCAAGCACTTCTCCTTAAGAAGACTCAATTGAAGGAATATTAGAAGAAAGAATTCAAGCGATAAAATGATGAATTTTTATGGAGCTTACTTGAACCACGTGTCATAGATTGTTAATAAATTAGCGAACAAGAGGAGAATGGACAAAGACATTTAGAAAGGCATTTTAAAAGTTTGGGTGTAAATAGGGATGTCTTGGTCAAAATGCCCAATTCAAGCTTTTCCTATGATCTTTAATGGTTGGGATTGATTATGCCAGATGTTGGATGGATGCCAACTAGGAGGGAAAAAACTGGGGTGAGTGGGGGGTTAGGACTACTAGAGCTCATTTTTATTTGCTATTGCCTTTGCAGGTCCCTTAAGTGCCAGGCTGAGGTGGAAAGGTTGCTGGGGTTCGATGAGCTTGAGAGTGAGCTTAATTGGGTAGGAGGTGGCCCAATTTAATAGGAGGCTCGGGTTGACTCAATCCTATAGGATTTGGGTGATTATGGGTGCAGCATGTGATGACTCAAGTCATTGGATTGATGGAGAAGATGTGTTGGATCAATGGGCACCCAACACAAGTGTCAATTTTATATGATTTAATGTAGATGAGAAATATGCTTGGATGAAAGTGGTTTTTATAAGTTTTGGCTAGCCAAGAGGTTGACTAAGGTTATCCCAAGGGTAGGGCTAACTAAGATTGGTGTGTTGGACCTAGGTCCACCTAATGTAGTTGTTTGGTTTAGAGAGGCATAGGTTGGGAAATGGCTCAAGCCATAAAGGTTTTGACCACCTTGGATTAGACTAATTATGTTTGGTATGAATTAATTAGGATATGGATAGAATTTGTCTCAAGGGAGACCTCTATTTGTACACCCTGGCCAAGCAAAATGGCTAACCCAAGTAGGTCTAAGGTTTGGGTTCTCCTAAGGGGTCTCATAGGAACTGAATGGGTTACCTCATGAGTTTAGGTAGACATGGAAAGGCATTGATCAAAGGATCTGTATGGGATAAAGGTATATGAATATTTGTTCAAACTTGGTTAACTTGGTCAACAAAGTTGAACTAGGGTCAAGGGTTGGGTTTATCGCATGAACTTAATGGAGGAGGACCCAAGGCAAAGGGATCACTACAGGAAAAATTCCAAAAGCCGACAGTTTTCTCCGGCGGTTCGTATGGCTACACCGGCGGTTTTTTTTTATTTACCGGCGGCTTTGCGGCGGCATTCAAACCGTCGATAAAAATTGCGTAGCAAACACTTACCGGCGGCCTTTTACCGGCGGTTTATTTAGGCGGCGGTTTTCCGGTGGCCTATACCGCCGGTGACGACCTGATTTGCAACCGACGGTGTTTCGACCGTTAAGCCGCCGGTTAGTTTATCGACGGCTAACTGTCGGTCAAATTACCGACGGTATGCCGGCGGTTAAAGTGGGCGTCGTGTGTTTGCTAAACCGCCGACAAGCGCCGATAGACCGCCGGTTCCATTACCGGTGGTAACCCGGCGGTTACAGCCGATGGTATTACTGACGGTGCACACCGCCGGATGTCCACCGTAACACCGCTGGTGGCCGTCAGTAACCGCCAGTATAATACTGGCGGTGTAATGACATTACCGGTAGCCTAGCTTTGGCCGTCCGGTATCGTCGTTTCTGGCGGCCAAACCGCCGGTTGGCCACCGGAAACCTGTAGCACCTGCAAAAAAAATTTGACAGCATTCCCTCTATTTGAGGGAGGTTCACCCTAAAGTCTAAACTTGCAGAAAGAGTAATATATAATAAGATATTTTGGGCAACACGCCGCTATATTGATCAGAACTATAAACATAACCACAAATCAAATAAACAAGTTTACAATCAAACATTAAGAAGTTCCAAATAAGTTCATCATAAGGTTACAATCATAAGTTCACAAGTTCTTAATACAATCATCAAACATAAAAAATATCTAATCCTCAGCTGTATCCTCACTGTCTGCAGATGGCTGATCCTCTTGCTCTTCTTCCTCTGATTTTCAGCTCTGTAGGATTGCAACTCTGCTTGCATTTCATTTTGAACTTTTCTCATTTCTTCAATCTCTTTAGATTGAACTCTTCTCATCTCTTCAATCTCTCTAGTCAGCGCTGCAACCCTCTCGCTTACAGATTCTTCAGCTCCACTTGGATCATGAAATGCAGAGGTGGATGAACGGCCCTCAATAGCAAAAGCCTGTGAACCCATGCCATATACCTTTCCCCTCTATCTTCCACCAACAACATCTGACCATGTATGATGCTAAAAAATGTGGGCCGATCCTGAAGATGATCCCTCGCCAGTGGACTGCCGACTTTCTCTAGCTCGTACGAAATCATCCTGCGAGTTACAATTAGTTTTATTAAAATAAACTTTTATTCTAAAACTCCAAAAAAAATTTACTCACATGAGCCTTCTTAGCCTTCTCATCAACCCACTGATGGTCAGCTTGATGTTGATGAGTTATTATATGCAACTCCAGTGGTGTTGGCTCCCGACCAAGATACTGTTTCTGAAAAGTTAAGAAATAGTTACAATAACATAAATATATGTAATAAACTAATTCAAAATACTTACCAGGCGATGCCTATGTTCTGTATGAGGTACAGATCCACCAGTATGAAGAGAGCTTCCTAAACCGCCATAGTCAGAGGTTTTGTTATGTTTATTCTGCTCTCTCTTTTTTATAAACTCAGGGGTCGCCCAAGCACTACTCAAATAAGCCCAAATGCCCTCTCCAATCCAATTAGGATGCTGCCCGGACTTTTTAATGTCCGTGAACATGTCTCTGAGATGGGTCGCTCCTCTCCTCTCAAAATTTGATCTGATCCTCGTGCTGTACTCAGGCAACCACCTAAATTCTTTCTATAAAAATTTAGACAATATCAAAAAGATTAGTACAAATTAAATCACATATTTGAAATCTTACCAAAAAAACATACCTGAAATTATCCAAACCACAAATCTCTAACCGGCTTTTGGATCTTCTTCCTGGATAAGTAAGGAGCATCATATTTATTCTTTATTATATCCCGGATCATATATATAGGTGGCCTTAAAAGATTGAAGCTGCAAGTAACTTTTTTTGTCAAAAATATGTAATATATCAAAATAAAAACAACTTAATAACTTAAATTGAACTTACTTATCGCCCTGAGGCTCAATGTATTGACGCTTATCTGTTGCAACTGCATGATAGCTAGTGCCAACCTCTGGGGGTCTTGATGGTCTACCCTGTTCATGCTGCACCGGATAGGGGTAGTAATATGGGTAAGGGTAAGGAGGGTGGGGACCAATGGATGGACCAGCTGCCTGTGATGATGATGGTGGGCGGTAATATGGATAGATTGGAGATGCATGTGTCTGATCTGGAGAGGGGAAGTTAGGACTCATCGAGGGAGGAGGGAAGTGGTCAGGGAAGTATGGAGGTACAACAGGAGGTGGATCTAAATGTCCCTGACCCTTACCCTGCTCTAGGAATGCTGCTGGCTCCTGGCAGGTGGTGGCGGTGGTGGTGTAGGTAGATCTGGTGGAACTAAAGGCCCCTCACCTACCTCAGCCTGTGTGGGTCTGCTAGCAATAATCTTCTTCCGGCGGAACTTTGAGGCAATTGATTTAAGAGGAGGATCGTCACCTGAAGCCATCTGCAATATTAAAAAAAACAATTACTAAAGCTTTGAAAATAATTAAGAAAGTAGGTAATGAATTACGAGAAGCAGTTAATAAAGCAGTTAATGAGTTTCAAAAAGAAGTTAATAAATACAAGTTGGCAAATAATAATTTCATTTCTTAGAATTCAAAAAGTACTATTCAAAATATTACAAAACATTAAAATTCTATAATTCTAAATTACAAAAACTAATCAGAATCATCAAAACTATTTTCATTGCTCTCAAGGGTATCTTCACTTTCATCCTCGTTCTCATCTTTGCCTGAACTAGTGGAACTATTCACATCTTCTAACTCCATTTCTATAGTAGAGGTTGTAGTTGTCATCTCCTCAATTTCAACAGGCCTACAACTTGACATCTCATCCTCTTGATGTGCAGTTGCTACAATGTATTATTGATCAATTATTTCCCGTGCTTTTATTTTTATGATAGCTAGCCAATCTTGTTTGTCTCTACGACCACTGGGATATTTGCTAAAATAAACTTGAATAGCTTGACTTACTAACACAAATGGATCAAACTTCCCGTATCTTCTACTATGTTTAACATCTACTAAACCATACGTAGGATGAACCCTTGTGCCTATATTCTGTACTGGATCATATCATTGACAGTTAAATAAGCATACAAAGTTCTCATCTTCGCCTGGGTATTCTAAGTCAAGGACCTCATTCAGAATATCATAATAATCACACTCATCTTATTCATGAGTGTTCCCTCTAACACATACTCAATAATTTTCAGTTTTTCTTCCTTCACTCCATGATTTGGAATGAAATCTGAACCCATTCATTATATATATTGGTCAAATTTTTACTTTTCGCATTGGACCCCATGCTAATGCTTGCAAACCTTTATCGAAACATTTATTATCAGGGTTTTGTACCTAAAAACATTTTCAAATATTAGTATTTTTATAATAAATAAGATTTAAATTTATAAAAAAATGTGCTCACATATGATCTGAACCAAGTTGGAAATTCATTTGCAACAGCTTGCTCAATATCCCTCGAATCTGTCAAAGGCAAATTGCTTACAAAATACCTGGTGACAAATAATACTTTAGTATTTTAAATAAACATTACTAATTAATTATTAACATTATGCAAGAACTTACTCTAAGATTGACTAAACTTCTTCACAGTTTAGTAGTACATACAAATTCATTGTATTTATTTCTAAATCGTTGAGATATCTTTCAACACATTTGCCACTGGGCTTTCCTTGCCTTCTAAATACAGATAGTGTAGCATGTGATTGTTCTTCTACATCGAAATCCATGTTACGACCAATTTTTTTCTTGTACTCCTTACATGGGGCACGAAATAGTATTAGCAAAAGTGAATTATTTCTTGAGACAAATATGCTTTACATATTGATCCTTCTGTTCGTGCTTTATTCTTAACATATTTCCTCAACTTGTTCAAATATCTATTAAACAATTACAATCATCATGAAGTTAATAAAAATATATTATCTCAACTGATTCAAAAATATTGAAGACTTAATAAAAATCTTAACACATTTACCTTTCGAAAGAATACATCCAACGATATTGTACAGGTCCACAAACTCTAACTTTGTATGGTAGATGGACTGGAAGATGTTCCATAGAATCAAAAAAATCCGGGGAAAATATCTTCTCTAACTTGCAGAGGATGATTGGTATGTTATCCTCATACCTCCGTAAAGCATTTTCACTTAGTTTAGATGAGCATAAATCTTTGAAGAAAATGCTAAGCTCAGTCAACGGATTTGATATGTAATCGGGTAACATACAGATTATGATCGGAAGAAGAACCTCCATAATTATATGACAATCGTGATTTTTGAGTCCAAATAACCTTGCAGATTTCAAGTCAAACACATCAGCTTCTATTTGATCCATAGCCATCATGCATCTTTAAATCTTTAAACCACTGACATATCGATCTTTTTTGCTCTAAAATGAAAGAATACGGAGCTTTGGGCTTCATTAATTTACCGTCAATTGTTGTTACTAACTCCAGATTTTTTGCCGATAAAACTCTTTAATGTCCATCCTTGCTTTGACATTATGTTTACTCTTACCTTTAACATCCATAATTATATAAAAAATATTATCCAGGAAGTTCTTCTCATTGTGCATAACATCCAAGTTATGTCTTATCAAATTAGTTCTCCAATAAGGTAATGTCCAGAAAACACTTTTTTTTATCCAATTATGTTGAACACCATAACCCAGATATTTAGACTCTGATAACATTGGAAAATTAATAATTGTTGGAATTTCGGAAAGTCTCTGTAGTACATCATCACCACTTAATCTGGGTGGAGGTGGTGATCGCTCAATTCTATTTTTAATAAATGCTTCCTTATTTCTTCAGAACTTGTGATTATCATGTAGAAACATACGATGACAATCAAACCAAGTATTTTTCCCTCCATGTTTTAATGTGAAAGTTTTATTATTCTCCATGCAGTAAGGACATGCTAATTTCCATGCTGTGCTCCAACCAAACAACATACCATAAGCTGGAAAATCACTGATGGTCCACGGCAAAGCAGCTCAAAGGAGAAAATTTTATTTTGTTGATATGTCATATGTGAGCACTCCTTCTTCCCATAATAATTTGAGTTCATCAATTAATGGTTGCAAAAAGATATAAATTTTTGTTTTCGGATTTTGTGGTCCAGGTATAATTAGAGTTAAGAACATGAACGGAGTAGTCATACACATCTCTGGTGGAAGGTTGTATGGTGTTAATATAACTGGCCAACAAGAGTACGGTGTAGTTGTTTGACTATAGGGAGTAAAACCATCAGTACATAATCCCAATCTTATGTTGCGGGGTTCAGCAGTAAATGAAGGATGCACTCAATCAAAATGTTTCCACGCTTTAGCATCTGATGGATGAGAAAGAACTTCACTTTTTGCTATTTTCTCCTTATGCCATCTCATATGGCCTGCTGAAGGCATTGATGCATAGAGTCGCTGAAGTCTTGGAATGATTGGTAAATAAAACAAACGGGAATATGACACATCTTTCTTTGGACGACGTTATTTTCCCGAGTTTGGCTTAAACCGAGGAGCATTGCAGGTGCGACAAATAACTTCTGCTGCATCATCATTATAGTATAACATACATCCATTGATACAATAATCAATCATTGTAGAAGTGAGACCTAGCCTGGATACTAATTTCTTTATTCGGTACAAGTATGAGGGAATTAAATTGCCAGCTGGATTAGTTTCCTTCATAAGACCAATAACGTCATTAAAATACTCACGGGGAATATTATACTCAGTTTTAATACTTAGTATCCTCACTGCAATGGATAATTCCAAATGTGTACCAAAACCTTCCCAAATTAGCTTTTTAGTTGAATGTAATAACTCAAAGAATTTTTGTGTCTCTGCATTTGGTGGCTCTACCA
Source organism: Dendrobium officinale (assembly GCA_019514585.1). Lineage (NCBI taxonomy): Eukaryota > Viridiplantae > Streptophyta > Magnoliopsida > Asparagales > Orchidaceae > Dendrobium > Dendrobium officinale. Next base: position 65,183,709 of record CM033683.1, on the reverse strand, counting down.
CATTAGACCTTAAATTATAACCTGCTACATCAAAAAAAAGGTCTTCATAGGGTCTACTCATTTGATCTTCATTAAATGTTTCAAAAGCTATAGATGATCCGGCATGAGCATTTCTATATGGCTCGTACACGCCATGTGATGTCCAAATCCAATAATTTGGAAGAAATCCCCTACAATATAAATCAAGCTTCACATCATCGGGCTTGAGGAATGCTAGATTTTTATGCTTCGAACATGGACATCAAAACATTTTATCAATCTGAAAGGAAGGCAGTTGAGATGCAACTTTAAAGAAAGTTTCAACTCCCTCTATAAATTCAACTGTCAATCCTTTTTGACCCGGCAACAATCTGTTATACATCAAATATCTCTCTTCTTGGATAGTCATTTGGACGTTGAAGCAAACGTCACCCTACATAGTTATGAAAACATTTATTATAATACATGCATGTGCAAACGTGTTATAATTTAGGTGGATGAGTGGATTTTACTTATAGTTTAATTTTCAATGAAATTGATCTCCATAGCAAAGGGCATTAACCCAAGAAAGTTGCTATATAATATCTCTCCACCTAAACATCCTCATCTTTGTGTATGCTTTTTGTTGCTAACTAGACATTTGCAATAGGATGTATCTTTGTGTATGCTTTTTGTTGATGCTATTTTTCTAGTTGATAAGACTAAAGAGGGGAGTTGAAGGTAAACTTGAATTATGGAGGTCAACCTTAGAATCTAAAGGTTTTCACTTAAGTGTATCTAAAACTAAATATATGGAGTGTAATTTTGGGCAACCAAGTCATTAATAAGAGTACACATTTTAGATATCTTGGATCTATTGTTCAGGTGATGGTGAAATAGATGAGGATGTTATCAGCATAAATCAAGTTGGATGGTTGAAATGGAGGAATGCATCAGGCTTGTTATGTGATAGAAAAGTCCCCCTCAAACTTAAGGGAAAATTCTATAGGATGTTGAGAGATGCAATGCTTTATGGTGCCGAATGTTGGCCATTAAATGACAAGCATAATACTAAGTTAAGTGTTGCAGGGATGAGGATGTTTTGGTGGATGAGTGGATTTACTTTTCACTCTCTCTTGCTCTCTCTCTCTCTCTCCCTCTCACTCTCCCTCTCTTTTCTCTCTCCCTCTCCCTCTCTTTTCTCTCTCTCCCTCTCGATCTCTCGCTCTCTCTAACACTTGCTATATATCTATCTCTCTTGTTCTCTCTCTCTCCCTCTCCCTCATCTCAATGCTAGCTCTTGTTCTCTCTCACTCCCTCCCTCTCTTTTCGCTCTCTCTCTCTCTCTCTTGCTCTCTCATATATCTCTCTTTCTATCTATCTCTCTTGTTCTCGCTCTCTCTAACACTTGCAAATGTCTAGTGAGAACAAATAATCAAAGAAAAACGATAAAAAATTACCTTAAAATACGAAATCTAGGGTTGTCGGCGGCGTGAGATCCGGAGTGAGATCGACGGTGGTCGGAGGTCGGAGATACGACGTCGGCGGTCGGATTGGGGTCGGCGGTCAGAGATGCTTCGTCGGCGGCGATAAACGGAAGTCGATTGCGAGCGGAGGCGACGTTAGAGCGACCGAAATGAGAGAGAAGGAAAAAATAGAAATGAAATGCGCGGTGCGGGTCTGTTCGTATTAGGGCATTTACCCGCGGTTTTCTGGCGGGCAAGACCGTCGGTAGAAAATAACTTATCAACGACGGTCCAGGCCGCCGATAAACAGACCGTTATATTGATGTCCGGCGGTTTACCGGCGGTTTATGGACCGTCACTAGTACCGTCGGCTTAATGTACCAAACCCATCGGTTAGGCCACCATTAAAAGCAAGCGGTCAAACCGTCGATGAAACCGCCGGTGTTACCGACTGTCCATAAACCGCCGGTAATAGGCATTTTTCCTGTAGTGGAGTTCATTTGGTCGAAAATGAATGTTCAAACCCTTAAGGTCTACTTTGGTCAAGCATGGATGACTTGGTCAGCCAGGTCAAACCAAAAGGTTGGTTTGAGTCTAATGTGTTCCTAATAATTTTTAGGATCTATTGGGATAGGTTTTATGGTTTGATATTGGTAGGTTATGTTGAATTTTAGGTAAAATACAAAAAATCCCTTTAAAGAGTATTTTTGGTCTTTTGACTGGGTTTCAAGGGGACAAATGGTTTTAGGACCTTGGTCCTTAACCTTGGATTTTTGTTTGGAAACTTGGTTTTGGAGTAGATTTTGGAATTGAATGGTGGAGTTTGAATTATCCACATCAATGAGAATCAAATGAATTATTGAGAATGACTGGACAAGATTTAAAAGTTGATTGAAAGTTGGTGGAGGGATGGACCAGTAATTGAATTGAAGGGTACAACTTAATTTGGTTAGACTTGGATTTGGTCTTGACTGAGACCTATATTATTAAGAAGTGTAAACCTTCCAATCATTAGGACACCAAAAAGATACCTAGGGAGGTCCTAGTAACCTCATATATAAATGAGGTTAACAAATGGACACTTAATATGTGGTGTAGAAAAAGTTATAGTGCATAAATTAGCATTGACCGAATGGAAGGGGTAGAATTTAGGACTTTAATCCCAATTAAATGAAGAACCAAACCTTAGAGAATCAAAGTTAATTTGGTACTAGGCCAGTGTCACAAAGGGTGCTATCCACCACTACTAGTAGATGATCATGTGGTGGGGTAGAAATATGCCAAATATAGAGGATCAAGGTTTAATGATCATTTGATGAAGTCAAGATAAGCCCATAATATAGGAAATAGATTGAATGATCGTATGATAAAGTCAAAAATATGCCAATCATATAGGATCAATGTTGAATGATCATGTTGTGGGGTTGAAATATACCTAACATAGTGGATTGAGGTTGAATAAGCAAATGATGGGATATAGATATGCCCATCATAAAGGATCTAGATTGAATGATCGTATGATGAGGTCAAAATATGCCCATCACAGAGTATCAAGGTTGAATGATCATGTCGTTGTTTCGAAATAAGCCTAATATAGAGGAACAAGGTTGAATGACCATTTGATGGGGTCAAAATATACCCAATATAGAGGATTGAGGTTGAGTGATCATATGATGGGTTCAAAATATGCCCATCATAGAGGATCAAGGATGAATGATCATGCGGTGGGTTTAAGATATGCCCAAAACAGAGGATCAAGGCTGAATGATCATATGATGGGGTCAAAAAATCCCCATCATAGAGGATCAAGGCTAGATGATCATTTGATGGAGTCAAAATATACATATAATAGAGGATCAAACCTTAATGGAAGGCATCACCCAACCTTAAGGAAAAGAGGACATGAAGTGATTCATTACTAATTTTGATGTCTTTGAAAATTTCTTTAACAATTAAAATAAAATTAACGAAGGTTAATCTAGGACAACAAAAAATTTCATTAATTGATAATTCGGGCTACATCAATTATACTATTTCTTAAGGAAATTCCTATTTGAGGTAACATTGGGTGATTTCCCTTAAAATCCATTAGATATTATGAGATACCTTTATAGGTTATTTCCACGACAAAGGGTCCTTCCTATGTCAGTTAAAACTTCCCATCAATCTTTAGGTGAACTAAGATAGTCCTCTAAAGAACCTAGACTAAGTCTCCTAGTTGGAAGGTTCTAGTTCGCACTAAGCTATCATGAGTTTGAACCATTCGGGCTTTATGTAACTCTTAACTTTATTGTGCTTGGAGATGATGCTCTTCAAGGCATTGAGTTTTTCTAGCTAGAGTTGTGCATTATGCTAAATCATGATTTGGTTATGGATTATAACCCTCAGTGAGGGAATATGCTCCTATATAGGGAGTACAACCATGAAATTATATACTAGTGCAAACGAGGTGGATAGGGTCAGGGTATAAGTAGTCTGATGGGCCCCTAAAACTTCAACCAACCTCTCATCCCATTGACATTTGTTATCATAGAGAGTCATCTTGATAATATACATAAATATCTTATTAAAGGCATCAACCAACCCATTCATTTGAGGGTAATATATCATTAAGCATCTCTAATCAATGTTATGTCATCTTATAAAATTATTAATTTTTGTAGACTTGAATGTAGACCTATTATTAGATTTAATTCTATAGGGTACGCCAAACTAATATATGATTTGGTCACAAAAGAATTTCTAGATATGGTGTGATGTTATATTGCATAGGGGAATTGCTTCCGTACACTTTAAAAAGTAATTAGTGGCAGCTAATAAGAAGTGATGACCCTTTAAAGAAGAAGGGTAAATTAGCCCACTAACATTCCTGCACAAACTTTTAAAAGGTCATAAAAGCTAGCATGGAATTCAACATATTAGGCGGCTAATAAAAAACCATATCATGGACCTTGCACTGTTGACAAAATTTTGAAATATTTATGTAATTATCAATCATCATAACTAAGTCTTTTGATTTTTAAATTAATTTTTGGACCTGATTATTGAGCACCGCACAGTCCAGAATGGACCTCATTAATAATCTTTAGGGCCTCTCATTTTTTTGAAGTAGTGTAGCCATATCTGATCAAATGATCTGTGGTACAATGTATTATTGACTAGTGTATACATTAGGGCACATTTTGTAATTTGGTCAGCATGGGAATCATCATAGGAAAGTTTGTCCTCTTGAAGGTAGTCGATTAAAGGTCATATCTAGTCACTTTATTTGTAAATTACTAAAGAGGCAGAAAGGATATGGGTATATTACTTGTAGATGTGCTCTAAATATATAGGAGAAAGGACTTGATGACCTAGGATCTCTATGAAAATAGAATCTTCCTCTAGCCATGCAAATTCCTTTGAAAGCTTAGCTAGGGCATTCACAACAAAATTTCTTCCATGGGGAAACCTACACAAAGTTGTGATAGGGATTTTATCAAGTAGATGATCGGTGTACTTATGATACTTGAGGAGTTTAGGGTTTAAAACCAAATAGGTTCCTACAATCTGGTTAATTACCAATTGAGAATCACCAAAGATTTTAATCTCCATCCAGATTACAAGATATAGATCAATTATCAGAGCTTCATATTAGCTTTATTATTTATATCATGCTTTGATAACTGGTAAGATAAAAGCATCATTTCCTTTTCTGGTGTTATGTCAATTCTAGCTTTTTTGGTTATTATAGATTTTTGGGTCTTACCCATTTGAGTGAATGCCACACCATTAAAATATAGTTCTTAGACAAGGTCATTGGACTCCTTTAAACTTATGATTTTCTCTTCAGGTAAATCATCATTTAAAAGAGAATCCACCTAGGCCACACTAAACCAAGGAAGTCGGCAATGATCTATCCTTTCAAAGTACGTAGTGAATGAAAGTGATTTAAAATAAAATAAATATCATAGAGTGCCACGCTAAACATCCTGAAAATATAGGTTTGGTCATAAATTATTGTAAGGGATTGACTCTGGAAATCAAGCTGATGGAATGAGAAAACATGTAGTGTCTTAGTTTTTGGGCTACAAAAACCAAAGAAAGACAATGCATCTCAATCGAAGGATACTAGTTTTTTGTAGGAAAAAGTCTCCGACCCTGGTAATAGAGAGCATTATCTTTGTGCCAATTATTGACTTGAGCCAAAACAACACCAAGAGACTCATCGTAGGTGGCAGTGTAAAAATTAAGAGGTTTTTTTGGAATAGGGGCTGCCAAGACTAATGGGTTTATAAAGTATTCCTTAATGCATTCAAAAGCATTTTGTAAATTCTCAACCCATATTAGTTTTGTATCATTCCTGGCTTATACAAAGAAGGGTTGACATCTTCTAGATAGATTGATCATAAACCTTCTTATATACATCATCCTGCTTTGGAGGGACCTTAGCTGGATAAGGCTTCCATGAGGTGACATACTCAAGATGGTTTCAATTTCAGAGTGATCAATCTCAATTCCATGGTGCCTCACCATGAATCCTAAGAGTTTTCCTAAGGTGATGCTAAAAGCGCACTTCAAAGGATTCATTTTGAGATCATAGTGGCACAATTGTTGAAAAACAACTCATAAGTCATAAAGGTGGGTCTCCTTGTCATTGCCCTTGACAAATAAATCATCAATGTAGCATTCAACTTGATTATAGATTAAGTTATCAAAGATATGGGTCATGGAATACTGTTAGGTTGGAATAGCATAGGTCAAATGGCATCACCCTATATCCAAAGATCCTTATAGGGGTCCTAAAAGTAGTGTTTCTCTCGTCTTCTAGGGCCATATTGATTTGATTATAACTAAATGAGCTATCCATAAAGGAGAAAACAATATGCGAAGAGGTAATATCCACCATAAACTCGTGTATGATTAAAGTAGATCCATCCATGAGACACACCTTATTCAGGTCCCTATAGTAAACATAAATTAAGATTCACATCTTCTTTCAAATTGGTATGATGCTGGCCACCCAAGAGGGGTATTGTTTCTCTAATAAATTCAGCCTCAACCTATTTCTTTATTTTTAAATGACTTATTGCACTATCTCTAAATGCATGCATTGAGGAGCTTATTTAATAGGAATGACATCATACAATATTCTAAGTTTATGAACTGCTTTGTTATACAAGCCAATATTTCATTAAATGACAAGGAAAAGAAGCCCCTAAACTAAAAAGGGATTGAATCAGATCCCTAGACTCATCCTCACTCAATAAGGTGCTTATAATAGTATGGTGAGGATCATCATTGGTTCCCAGTTAAACTTCTCTCATCTCATTGATTGTCGATTTAATCTCTTCCTCAAATTTAGGGGGTGCATCCTAAACTTAAAGTTCATCAGGATCTTCTAAAGTCTCCAAATAGATTATGTTGACGGTATTAGTTACTTTGGTAGGAACATTTTGAGGTTTAAAATGATAAGTTATCATTATGCAATATTCATCATCATCGAGTGAACGAACGGTAATAAAGCTGTTACCACTTGTCAAATTCTTTATGATTTTTGTTTGCCAGATGTTCTAGTGGTATTTAGCTTGACCCTTAGTCCATCAATATGATATGAAACCTTTGGTGAATGAATTCTTTACACATACAATAAAGTAGCCAAATGGTAATTCCATTAATTCATTAAAATCTACTTGCTTGAGAGTTACATCATTTTCATCCTTTGAAGAGGAGGAGTTAGGAAAAAAATTATTTACTTTCATTACTTTGTCGCTTAGGTTAGGGGCCCTTTTAATCTCTAACCTTACAACCCTACCAACTAACAATGGGGTTAAGGATATGGCCTAAATTCTCCAACTAATCTTTTCAAACATGGTTAATTCTAGCATGTCACTTTTAACTCTTGGGGCATCAACCTCAGGTTCACTATCTTGTACTAAAGTTAGATCAAACTTTGGAGGATTTGTAGTAATATAATGGAATTACCACACACCTTTTTTTTCTTGTTCTTCATTAGAACTTGATTCTGAATTTAAATATATCGTGGTTATTCTCCTTTCAAATTAAGTAGTACCTCTACCTCGTGCCCTTTAGCCCATCCTCCCACCTCTTTGAGGTAACAGGTTTGGAGGCCTAAGGACCATGATGTCGAGGTCATCTTCGTTGTCTGGTTCTTTTCCTTTTTGATCTTTTTCTTTTTCTTCTTCCTTTTCTTTTGATCCTTCTGATCCTTTGTTTGGACTAGAGCTTTTTCTCACTTGTATTCTACTCAATCTTGATTGCAACTATAAATTGAGAAGATGATCCTTTTTGTATGAAATAAATGACATGCCTATATATTCATATTTCTTGAATTGAGTAGGGTTTCATATCACCCTTAATCATGTATTCAATGCATCTTATTAGTACTTGATGTGCTGATGTAGGGTAGATGGAACCAACCTGTATTTTTTGATCTAGGGCCTACCTAAAAGCACATTGAAAGATGTTGCCAAATCAATTATATGACATTTAACTTTGGTTTTGAGTTCTCCGATTTCGAACAAAAGCGTGATTGAACCCAATACCTCTCACCTTTTTCATTGAACCTACATAGCACAAACTTGTTAGTGGCAAGCTTACTTGCATTCACATTAAGATAAGTAAGGGTCTTTACATTCATCACATTCATCGATGTGCCCCAATCAAAAATGACTCTTGATAACTTAAAGTTCCCTTTATTTAAAATATTATAAAGAGGGCGATTATGATTGGCAGTACCTAGAAGCAGGTCTTCGTAAAAAAACATTACCTCAAGGATTTCCCTAAAGTAGAGGGCTTCATGTTTTGAGGTCAAAGCTACTTGAGTGAGACAAATCTGTAGATGGAGAAGTGTTTTGATTAAAGAATCCCACATTACCTTTGACAGGATGAGGGAATTATAGATGCTAAATTTGGCTAACAACTTCATAAGGTAAGCCAGAATATTATTATTAACATTGGGGACATTAGAATTAGGATCCGACAAAATGGATGGAAGATTAGATTATTTAGTAGGGACTTGAATCATATCATTTGAGATAACTTATTTACCTTTATCCTAATAGGACTGCCTAGGGGTAAGACTTTACCATTACGAAGTTTAACCTACTTGACATCTTCGGGAGGGAAAACTACAACATAGTCTACACTCTTCATAAGTGCTAGATAATCATTTTCTATGTGGGTGTTAGAATATGATAGGGAATCTGATAGATCAATCACAATATGACTCCCATAAAAGTTGATTTCAAGGTTATCACTATCTAATACAATCTTAAATTGATGTCCCCTTCAGAAGTTAAATCCAGAAAGTTGAGTTTTTGAAGATTTGGATTGATCTCAACATAATTTTGAATTTCTTTAGAAGAGCTATTAATTTGTATTTCATCTTTCTCGCTAATCATCAAAATTGACATAGAAGGATACTTTTTATTAAATTTGTGACCCTTTACCTTTGAGGGGGAAAAGTAAAAGTTAGATAATAAGAGTGGGGATGAGGCTTTTATGTTGCCATCCAATACTCAAATGCAGCTCACATCAGTGCAGTTATGATCTAGTGAGGGAAGTAGCACAACATTCTCCTATGAAGCCTCCAAGTTAACTTCCCAAATCGGGCTTTAGGATCTCATTTATAATTGTTAAGAAAGATGAAAGACTTATTAATCAACTTTTTATGTGCTCGAGATAAGGCTATATCCCAACCATTTTCAATTGACAAAGAAATTTTAGAAGGATTTCCTAAAATGGTTTTGACTAACCCTTATTCTTAGTATACCACTTACTCTTCAAGAATGGTAATATTATCTTGCCTATAATTATTCTCCATCTAATCATTCAGAATAATATTTTCCTCAATTAATTGGCTGAGCAGGTGGTGATAAGGATAGTACGTGGGATCATCTTTCTTATATGCATCCACTGGCCTCTTGCCTTTAGGCAACTAGAAATTAAGATTTTAAGAAGGATCCTAAAGTTCTTCCTTACCGACTCTATTTTAAATTGGTTTGGTCTTGCCAACCTCTCTTTAATGTAGGTCGAATAAGCTTCTTTAGGTGGTTGAGAAGTTTTTTAGAATGGTTGTCTTTTAACTGGTGGTGGTGGAAGAGCATAAGGCTGGTTGGTTATGGGCTATTTTCCCTTATCAACTGCTGACATCATGGCTACTTTCTTCTTGAAGGTCTTTACCAACTTTAGAGATCTCTTGTCATCTGGGAGATCATTCAAGAATGGCATCCAAGGAGCCTCTTCCTGTATATTTCTTACCTTTTTTAGAAGCTTCTCAAAGGTTTTAATTATGAAACCCTTTAGAAGAAAAGCTATAGGCCCATGGATATTCTTCATAAGAATCTCCACTACATGTTGCTCTTGTAGCAAGGGTTCACACTTTATCAAGACATTTTTCCACCTCAAGATGTACTCAACCAGAGACACTCCAAGCTATTATTTTTTTATGATGAGATCAGCCACAGTTGTGCGCTATTATAATTATGAATACATCTTTAAGAATATATGTTCAAAGTCATTAAAAGTTTCCATATAATCATTTGGAAGATCTACATACCACTCAAAAGATTTTATGGAAAGACTACTAACAAACATATTAAAGAGTAGAGAATATGACCCTCCAGCATTACAGAAGATTGCTCGGAAGTGGTCTTGATGCTACCTCATGTTTTCAATTGTGATGAAAACTTTAAAGGATGATGAAATAAAGCCCTTCGGATAAGTAACTAAATCATATTCCATAGAGTAGGGTCTACCCTTTGTAATAGAGGCAGTTCTTTATGAATAAGCTAAGGCCTCCATTATTTGGTCCTCGATCATCTAGTTGATATCTTTCTAGGCCGGTACCTGTGGGACTGTTGGAACTATTAGTTGAATTGGGGGGCTGACAAAATTGGTTACTGGATAGGAGGGACTGTTGAAGCTGACTCGGAGATCCAAGTGTTGGATTCTAGCTTTCTAGCTTAGTTAGTGACTAATTGGACAACAGGTTGTTGTAGTTTGGCAAAGGGTTGCTATTATTTGTCTAAGAGATCTTATATTTCCTTAACCTGTAGCAACATGTCCATAAATTGTGCCTCAAGGTTTTTAATATATTACTCTTCATCTCTAGCTCTCACTGATCCATCTGAATCAGAATAAAAAGTTAGTGAACCTTCCTCCTTACCAGAATGACATTTATTCAGCACAATTTTTTTAGATGATCCTCTAGTTTCAACCATGCAAATACTAGTAATAACCACTTCCTCTTTGATCAACAAATCATCATACTCTATATCAAAAGCTTCTTTGACTTCATTCTTCCTCAAAAAAATCTTTAATAACTTATACTACATAATTGATCGTCCGATCCCCTATATATTTAGGGTTGATTGATAAGTAACCTTTATAGTCCATCATATCATTGAACACCTTATCTTGTAATGTAGAAATGATGGCTTGTAACATAAGATCATCAACTACTGGAGGTTATGCTATCAACTATTCAATCATTTCTTGGTCTTCATCTTGGATGGTCCCCTCCCCTATGACTTTCCCATAGTTGGTAGTCCGTAGGGTGGCATCTTTAACAAGGTAAGGGAGATTTACCTCAAGAGGTGATGTAGAGGCTTAGGGAGTGATAGCTCCTACATCAAGCAAGATAAAATCCTCCGATCCCTGGGTAAGGAGCTTATAAACAATAGGTAGAATGTGAAAGAAAATGATTGAGTCATCAATGAAAGTATTGATTGAATCAATAACTAAAAAAATTAACTGTACTGACCATTGGAACATTAATTGGTACATCCTTTGAATCAACTAGGGTCTGGACAATACTAACTTGAATTTATGGTAGCTTGATTAAAGACTGAGGTGGCTTAGCTAAGGGTAACAAAACATCAACTCTATTTATCTTCTTAGGGACATATTTTCTATATGAAGATTTGGGCCTATTGACCTTAGCTTTAGTTATCCCTTTAATTTCAGAATCCTCCTTAGTTTTCACCACCACTAAGGCCAATTTTGTAGATTTTGGGGAGGGGACTGGTGGTCTGCCAGAAGAATGATGGCTCTTTTCTAGTCCAGTAATTACAATAACCTCCATTTAAGAGGATAGAGGACGTGGCACCAAGTTGTAACCATCTACCAACACAAAAGTAGCCAGTTATTTCATAAACTTCTTCTTCCTCCTCACTGGCTGAGGAGTTAAAATTTTTGCTTCAAATATAACTTCCTTAAGGATTTCCTTTTAAAACTTATGTGAGAACATCCCCTTTAGATGTATCACATAATGCTCCATAGTTTCATATGTCTGGGGAGAGAAGGAATGGATTATGTTCCTTAAAATAATGGTTCTTTGTAATTGATATTCCTTTGGAGTTTTCTTAGTTGAGTAGTCTACAAACCATGGTAGGGAACTAGCTATCTTAGCCAGCCTCTCCTTTTCTACATCTGTCACTAATGTGTGGAAATGACTCCCTTTAAAAAGTGGAGAGGAGGCATGGATAGGAAAATCCTCACCAGTAACTTGCTCTACGTGACCTTCTTAACCTAAATAACTTTTCTTTCTTCCACAATCTTCTTCCTAACTCCCCACAAATAATTTTTCCTCTATTTATTATTTGTGAATGGGTGAATGGGATCCTAGAACATGATCCTTCCTCAAAAATATTGTTTACATTGGATGCCTCAATAGAAGCTTCTTGTTGAGATAGTTGCTACTTAGTTTCTTTTTGTTCATATTCTTACAACTTGAATGTTTTTTATAATTCCAAATATTATTACTTTGATTAATATTTCTCCTAACATATTTTGGAAGAATTATTTTGCTCTTGTGTGTACTAAAATTTTAGGAAAATCATACTCCAGAATGTTGAAGACTTCAAATCAAGATCAGTTTAGAGTTTAATGTAATTGAAGTCTGTATTTTTTATTTTCTTGAGTCTGAGAGAGTGTGATTGTAATTGAGTAATTAAGTACACACACCAGAGGAGAGTTTAAAATCTAATTTTTTAAAACTGATCGTATTGTATGATATCAGTTCATACGAGATGATCTGATCAGTTATTTTCCCCGATGAGCAGTCAAACGAATAGAAATTAAAATTTTCCTAAGTACTAATCACTGTATAATCGTAGTTCATATATGCCTTCTAGAGTATGAAATGGATAGATCTCATTCACTCAAAAATATTTTTTCTAAGTATGGATCTTACTGTATGATCATAGTTCATACATGGCTTCTAGAGTATAAAATTGTGAGGTCCCTTTTCATCCCAACTCTTCGTACTGACGAACTTGAAATTTTTTGTAACTATTCATACTGGACGAACTTGGTTCTTAGCGAATAATGATCTTGTACAAAATTATTTTGTATCAATTCAAAATAGGTTCATACATAACAGTTTTTTAACTGTTCATATGTATGAAATCCAATCGCACTATACATTCTAGTATGCTCAAAATTGAAATTTTCAGTTTTCTGGATGGTTTTTTGTGTCGTTGGTATAAAAGGTCCCCTAAAACTGACGTGAAAAATTCTTATCTTCATGAGTTTTCAAGGGAAATTGAAAGAGATAGTGTGAGAGAGTATTTGAGAGAGATTTCTTGCAAGTGGAGTGTGTAGGGTTCACAAGGTTACTCAAAGATAATGATCTCTTTGTAATTTTAGTTATCACTCTTTCTCTTATCTTTCTAGATTGCTCGTGAAAAGATCTTTGAAGAAGATTCAGTACTCTACCAACACTTGGAGAGCATGTAAGGATGACTGTTCTCTACAGACATTTTGAGAGTGGGAAAGGATAATGGTTCTCTGCTGACACTTGGAGGGTGTGAACAGATGACAGTTCTCTGCCGACACTTGGAGAGTTTGAAAGGATGATGGTTCTTTGCCGCACCGGGGATTGGTGGAAGAGAGGTTTGTAAAGGCTTCTCCACCTTGCTGTGGGGGCAAAAGGAAAGACACTTTGATGATAGTGCAATACCTAAAGAGGGAGTCATCAGGGAGTGGATATATGTCATGTTTGACCGAACCACTATAAATCTTTGTGTCTTTTAATTTTTCACATTTATTCACTGCAAGTTATTTTTCTATGGTTGAAAGGTGATTTTAAAACTTTAATTAATTTGCTACGAGAATTAATAATTTCCAAAATTTAAATCTAAGAGTAAAATTTTAAAATTATTAATTCACCCCCCTCTTGGTTAGCCTTGAGACAATAGCATAGGTTTAACAACCTATTCAAGAATCAACAAGTGGTATCAGAGCTTTATGTAAAAATAATAAGTTTAGACTACTTTTTAAAAAATAAGAATGGCTACTTTTATAAATTGAAACACACTAGAAGGTTACTAGATCACTATACCATTGTTATTTTATAATATCCCTTTCAATTTTTTGAAAACAAGCATGTTTACATTTTTACAATCATTATATTATTATATGTGGATTTTAGTTTAAGAAGGGCATACTAGGCCAACTAGATTAGTTGATGGCATTAGAGGTGAAACACCCTTTACTAACTGGACTGTAGAAGAATGTGACTTAACATAACTAAATGAAAAATATTTAAATAGTTTCTTTTGTACACTTAAGTTAGAAGATTCTATATGGGTTTCCACTTGTAAGAGTGGGAAGGACATATGTGATAGACTTTGTATTACTTATGAAGGATCTAATGAAGTAAAGCAATCCAAACTAAACATCTTTTTACATGACTATGAATTATTTCGCATGAAACCAAATGAATCAATCTCTAAAATGTATACAAGATTTATTCAAATAATTACTTCCTTACATGCATTAGGTAGGGAACTAACGAATGCTGAATTGGTTAATAAAATTTTTTGTTGTTTTACTACTGCTTATGATACAAAAATAACTACTATTACAGAGTCTAAAGATTTAAATATTTACTCTATTGGTAATCTTCTTGGTTCACTAATGGCTTACGAGCAAGGAGTGAGTCTAAGGAAGATTGATGCATGTGAACAACGAAATGAGAAGAACATTGCACTGAAAGTGAAGGACTCGAAGAGTGATCAGTTACAAGCTGAGGATGAGGATACATTACCTTAAAAACTAGGCAATTAAAAATTTTTCTTAAAAGGAAGCAGAGGAGATGCTAGTAGTGGAACAGAGGTAAGTTCAATAAAAATGTTAAGGTTTCTAATGATATGATTTATTCATAAATGCAGGAAATATGGATATATAAAATTAAATTGCCCAAAACAAAAAGCCACTGCTAGAAAGGAGAATGTAGAAGATAAGCAAATGTGAAGAAGGGAAAGAATAGATTTTAGAGAGCTTTTTGGGCGGACTCAGCTTCGGATTCGTTAGAAATAGAAAAGGAGGAAGTCACCAACCTATGTTTACCAACTGATAATCTTGACCAGTCAGATTAAGAAGATGTATGTGACTTAACCTATGCTGAATTATTAGAAGTTTGTGAAAGAATTCATGATGCATATAGAAAACTTAAGAAAATGCATGCTAGTCTAAACCTAGAATTGCAAGAATTATAAAAAGAACATGAAATCCTTAGGAAAGATCATGCACTGATAGATAACAATCACATGAGCTTACTCAATTAATTTGATGACTTGAATAAAAAGAATAATCTTTTAAAATTATCCTATGCTCAATTGGAAAAAGAATTCAAAGATTTTAAGGATGATTTAGAAAGTTGAGAGAACTATTTAAATTTTTACAAGAATGTATTAGAAAACTTAAACACATTTTTTAAATTAAAAGTGCAAGCACTTGAGGAAAATAGAAAACCCCTAGCACTTGAAAATTGTACTAATTCTTTTTGCGATAAAAATTTTTAAACCCAGGAAGAAATAGATTAAATATAGAAGATTGAGAAATCCATTTCTTGGAGTTAAATGTTTTTCATGTGGCATGATTAAACATATTTCACACACTTGTACCTTAGATAAAAAAACTTATTTAGTGTGGAGACCTAAGATGCATAAACCTAGTCATATCATATATGCATCAAATTTTATTTTGCCAAAAAGAGAACCCAAACTTATTTAGGTTCCCAAGTCTAATATTTGATTATTTAGCATGAACGCTCTCATACAAGGCCTTGTGAGAGCATTTGATACCTGGACAGTGGTTTCTTAAAGCAAATGACTAGAGACTCTACACAATTTATATTGCTAGAAGCTTGAAATGGAGGCAGGGTGACACTGGGAGATAATACTACTATAAAAGTGGTTGACAAAGGTATGATCAAAAACTTGCAAAAATATTTCATAGAAAATGTGTTGCTTGTCGAAGGCATAAAGTATAATTTATAAGTCATAGCGAGCTATGTGATAAAGGGTATAGTGTAAACATTTTTCCCACTAACTGCATATTAATCCTAAATTAAAATGATGTTTTGCAATGAATTAGGGTAAACAATATTTATATTCTATATTTGAATTGTATTAAAACTCTTAATGCTTTTTGTTTGAAAACTATTTTGGATGAATCATGATTATGGCATAGGAGGCTTTGTCATTCTAGCATGAAAAATCTTAAAAAAAATTACCCAAAAGGATTTGATTAGAAGTATACCAAAATTATACTTTACTAAGGATCACCTTTAAGATACATGTCAATTAGGAAAATAGACGAAGTCCTCATTTCATTCCAACAAAGATCTTAAAACTAGTAAACCTTTGGAGATTTTACAGATGGATCTTTCTGGACCAATTAGCACTGTAAGTCTACGAGGGAAGGTATACAGATTTAAGATTGTTGATGATTTATTTAGATTTATATGGGTTAAATTCTTATTTCATAAGAGCAAATTATTTAAAGGAGTTTAAAGATTTTTTGACTGGATTCAGAGGAAATTAGGTTGTCAGATTTTAACAGTTCAAAGTGATCACATGGGAGAATTTGAAAATAAAAGATTTGAGGATTTTATAAAAAAAATGAATTAATCATAATTTTTTGAACCTAGGACCCCTCAGTAGAATGGGATAGTCGAAAGAAAGAACATAAAATTTATTGAAGTTGCTAGAGCCATACTGAAAGAATATTCACTTCCTAAATATTTTTGTGCTGAAGCAGTTAGTACTGCATGTTATGTTCTGAGAAGGGTGAACATTAGGTTGAAATTGAACAAAATATCCTATAAGCTTCTTAAGGGGAAAACACCTAATTTGTCATATTTGTATGTTTTTGGATGTAAGGTGTTCATACATAATAATGAAAAATTTACCTTAGGAAAATTTGATCCAAAATCAGATGAAAGAATTTTTCTCGGATACTTTAGTGTTAGAAAATCATATCCTATATTTAACAAAAGAACTTTAGTTGTTGCGGAGACCACACATATTATATTTGATGAATCTGAAAGTTTTGAAGAGATAAATTTAGAAGAGGATAAAATAGAAAATAACTCCCAAAAGATTGAGAAGATTGATTGGGAAGAAAATTTGGATAGAAAATCCTTTGCCTAGAGATTTGAAATTTTCCAAAAACCATCCTAGGATTTAATTTTAGGTGAACCTAGTGAGGGTGTTAGGACTAGGTGTGGACTAAGTAATGAGGTCAATCATTCTGCCTTTATTTATATGATAGAACTCATAAATGTAAATCAAACACTTTTGAATGAATTCTAGATTTTTATAATGAAAGTAGAATTAAATCAATTTATAAGAAATGATGTTTGGAAATTAATTGCTAGGCTAAAGGATCAAATTGCAGTTAGAACTAGGTATGTATTTAAAAATAAAATGAATGACTCTGGAGTTGTTATTAGAAATAAGGCTAGATTGGTGGCTAAGGGGTATAATAAAATTGAAGGGGTTGATTTTTAGGAGACTTTTTACCCTGTAGTGAGACTTGAAGCAATTAGGGGATTGTTAGTTTGTTCCTATTTTTGAGGATTTAAATTATATCAAAAGGATGTAAAAAGTGCATTTTTGAATGGGGTGATAAAGAAGATATTTATGTTGAATAACCTTCTTGTTTTGATATATCTAAATACCCAAATCATGTTTTTAAATTGAAAAAGCCATTATATTGATTGAAACATGCACATAGGGCTTGGTATGAGAGGTTGAGAACTTTTCTACTAGAGAGATCTTTTGAAAAAGGAAGTGTGGACTCAACTCTCTTTTTAAAAATATTGGGAGACGATATACTCATTACATAAATTTATATTAATGATATCATCTTTGGATCTACAAATGAAAATGTTTGTGATGATTTTTCTAAAATAATGAGTAGTGAATTTGAGATGAGCCTAACGGGAGATCTAAGTTACTTTCTAGGTTTTAGTATTAAACAAATTGAGGAGGGAATATTTCTTAGTCAGCCAAAGTATATTAAGAACATCCTCAAGAAGTATGAAATGGACAATGCTAAACTAGTTTGTATACCTATGAGTTCCTCAGTTCAGTTGGACTAGGACCCAAAGGGAAATCTGTTGATCAAAAGAAATTTAGAGAAATTATTAGATCTTCGCTTTATTTGATAGCTATATAACCTGGTATTATGTTAAGTATTTATTTGTGTGCTAGATTTCAATTGGAACTAAAAGAATCAGATTTGATATCAGTAAAAATGATTTTGAGATATCTCTTGGGAACTCAGAACTTAGGGATTTGGTATCTTATGAAAAGCTCTTAATTTAAAAATTATTGGATATTCAGATTCAAAATTTTCAGGTTGTAGTGTTGATAAAAAGAGTATATACGGAACTTGTCAATTTATAGGAAATTCTTTAGTTTTTTGGTCCAGTAAAAAATAAAATTCCATAGCCCTATCCACTACTGAAGTTGAATACAGTGCCTTAGGAAGTTATGTGGCACAAAGTATTTGGATGAAGCAATATTTGATTGATTTAGGATTTACAGTAGGTACAATTCCAATTTATTATGATAACACTAGTGCCATTTGCATTTAAAAAAATACTATTCAACATTCTAGTCATAAGGCATAATTTCAATAGGGATCATGTATCCAAAGGAGAAATCGAATTGAACTATGTTTCAACGAAAAATCAACTTGTAGATATTTTTACAAAACCATTAGCCTTTGATACTTTTAGCACATTAAGAACAAGGCTAGGTGTGATCCATCTTAATGCTTAAATAAACTTTTTTTGCAAACTTGCTATATTTTATTATGTATTTTTCTATTTTGTTTTCAATGTTTTTGTTTATTTGAGTGCTTTTCGGTCTTTGGTTTTGTTTTTATTTTTTTGTTTTGTGTGTTACACAACTTATCAAAATTTTTATTTCTGATAGTTCGTGCGAAATTTTCTAAGTGTTATATTCTTACTATACGAAATTATTTTCGTCCCATACAAATTTCGTAGCATGTCAAATGTTGTTTTGGACCGAATGCATAAAGTTTTGTTTTTCTAATACATATTGTATAATACAAAATTTATATCATCCCGGATAATTTATATTAATTCATCTATACGCACCTAGATGGTTATCCTGGGAAAATCAGTTATCATAACTTATCGTATGTATGAAATTGTATTTCATACATACAAACCATGTGTCATTTGATGTGGGAGACGAACCTAATTGTCATTAAACTTATCTTAAATAACTTTTTATCCTGGATGTAAACCTGTTCATCTGTAAGATCATTTGGTCAAAAAGCCTATACGAAAGGACACTTCGTAACTTGTGTGATTATAAAAAGTTGTTTTATTTCAAATGTATTCATTCGTACATACAAAATTATTTTTAACAAGTACGAACCATCTATTGTACTGTACGAATCCTTTTTCATATATATGAATGGTCATTTTTCTTTAAATATGAAGGCTTTAGAATTTATTTTCATTCACTTCAATAGTTTCTTCTGTCCTTCTCATCTTAAGAAATGGCTAGTTCTAGCAAGCGTGGTAGAGTCACTAAGGGTTCATCTTCAAGGAGTGGAGACAAAAACTTTCTATCTAGAGTAAATGAGGATTCTTACTATTGGTTTGTCTCTGCTAAAATCACTACTTCTAGACTCTTACTCCAAGAAGATATACACTTTCAAGAAATGCCTCTTTTTGCCTCAACCCAATTTACCTTCATTCTGACTTTAATCCATGTCTATCATAAAGAAACCTTTCACTACTTCTTGGTAAACATGAATTTTAGAGAGGATGAGATTAGGATAAGATCATTTGTTCTAAATAAACGGGTAGAAATAGTGAAGGAAGATATAGGAACTTTTCTGCATTTAAGGACTAAAGGAATTAGAGCACACATTATGACCTCTAACTTTGAATTTGATTGGTATGAAATAAAGAAAGTTCTTAGAGGGGTTTCTCAAGTTGGTCACTTGCCTAGGGTCTATACCTTAAATCAAAATACAGAATCATCCAGCATGTCATTAGAATCTCAATTATTCCAAACACTAGTGATTGCATAAATTTTACTCCTCTTCTGTCCTTTGTTACCTATCTAATCATGAATACACAACCAATCGATGAAGCCCAACTCATTTTAGATTATTTTCATAGCCTTTCTGAATTAGACATGTTTCTCATAAGAGGAAGAAAAATATTTCTCTAGGACATCTAGTGACCTATATCTTAAAAAAGAAGTACAATATTGTTCATCCTGACAGTCCACTTGAATTACTAATCTATTTCACCGATTCTTCATTTCGAGCACTTTTTTGGAAGAATGAAAATTCAAGTGATGATACTGAGAAAGAAGGGGGAGTACCTACGGCTGCTCATGGACCTAACTTTCAGGAGATGGTTCAATGCTTTGACCAGTTGGAGAGTCATTTTGAACAACATTTTGATCTAATTTAGACTCACATAAATAAATATGATGCACTATACCAGTAAGACATGGGTTGGATTCGAGGACAGTTCAAATCCATGAACACTAGTATAGCTATGATGAATAAGTATTTGTCTGTCTTCAACCAGCCTCCTTTTAGATGTTGTCTTTGCCAGTCCTGTCTTTGCCAGTCCTTTGAGATGTGATGATCTTAGTAATGATTTCAGTGGTTTGTGTAATTGTGTTTGTTTGGTGATTTGTGTACTTGTCCCTATTTAGATTTTATTATTTATTATATTGTTTTTGCTATTATGATTTGATATCAATTGTGCTTCAATATAATTTATCTTTAAATTAATATTAATAAAAAAATATTTTATTTTGATTAGTTTCTTTTATTCTTTGTGTGAAATATAAGTTTGCTTGTATTTTAATCCTATCTTAATTGATTAAAAAAGTGTTATAAATTAAATTTCCATACAAAAATTAATTTAATTAGGAAATCTAATTTTTTCAAAAATTTAAGTTAACTTATAACTAGATCAAGTTAAGGCTATCAATTTCATGTTATTTTTAGGCAAATATAATTTAAATATTATTATCGCAATTTTGATGTCTTATTATTTTTTATTTCTCTTTTCAATATAATTATCTTTGTAATTAGAAAAAATTTATTTTATTTTATTATTGATTTTGGAAAGATCAATTAAAAAAAGTGTATAAAAAAGAAATGTAGAAATGTACAAAAATTGAAAGAATACGCAATTGTTCGCAAATCGAAAAGATGCAAAAAATTAGCTTAAATATAAAAAGAAGTACAAAGTGTGCCACATATATTTTAAAAGATGCGTAATCTAGCTAATTAAATATGTTCTTTATTCTATCATTTAATCTTCAAATTCAAATCAATCTAATCTTCAATTATGTTTTATATTGAAAATTGAATTTAACTAATCATCATTTCATCATTTTTGCAATAATTCTCCTTATCAAATTATCTTGAATATTTCATGACCTTGATTAATTTTTCTTGTATATGTTATACTTTAATTTAAATGTTTTGAATCTTTTTTTCATCTAATTGACATTAATCTTGTTATTGCAATTATGGTTCAATCTCTTTCAAGATCAATTATTAAGATATCTCATTTGACTTCTTTTTTTTCAACTTTCCCTTCTTCCTTCTTTTTGTTGTTGTCAAAAGGGGAGAAATATTATTTATGTTTGTTTATTTAGTGTGTTAAGGTTGTTTGTGTTTGTTGTTTTGTGTTTTGCTTTTATGCTTTATCATTTTTTCAAAAATTAAAAAAATTTGATTTGTTCTCAAAGGAATTCTCTTTTATTCACATGTTTATTCATTTAGAAGAAGTTAAGGAGAAAATTAGGGTATTCAATTTTTTTCGAACAATAATTATGTTGTCATCATCAAAAAAGGGGAGATTATTGAGATAGTTGCTACTTAGTTCTTGTTTGTTCATATTCTGGCAACTTGTATGTTTTTAATAATTTTAAATATTATTATTTTGATTATTATTTCTCCTAACATATTTTTGAAGAATTACTTTGCTCTTGTGTGTATTAACATTTCAGGGAAATCAAAATCTAAATTATTGAACATTTTTAGTAAAGATTAGTTTAGAGTTTATTGTAATTGAAGTCTGTATTTTTCTTTTTATTGAATTTGAGAGATTGTGATTGTAATTGAGTAACTGAGCACACACACGCCAGGGGAGAGTTTTAAATCTAATTTTTTAAAAACTTATCATACTGTACGATATCTATTCATACGGGATAATGTGATCTGTTATTTTTCCTAACGAACAGTTAAATGAACTGAAATGAAAATCTTTCTAAGTATTAATCGTATTGTATTATCACAGTTTATATATGCCTTCTAAAGTATGAAATGGACGGGTCCCTTTTCACTCAAAAATATTTTTTCTAAGTATGGATCATACTGTACGGTCATAGTTTGTACATGCCTTCAAAAGTATGAATTGGACGGGTCCCTTTTTGCTCAATTTTTTTTTTCTAAATATGGATCGTAATATTCAATCACAATTCGTACATGGATTCTAGATTATGAAATTAAGAGGTCCCTTTTCATCCCAGCTCTTCATATCGATGAACTTTAAATTTTTTTGTAACTGTTTGTAGAGGACAAACTTGATTCATACCGGATGATGATCATGTACGAAATGGTTTCGTACCAATTCATAATAGGTTTGTATACAATAGTTTTTGAACTATTCATACATATGAAATCCGATTGTACGGTATGATCGAGTACACTCAAAATTGAAATTTTTAGTTTTTTGGATGGTTTTTCGTGTCTTTGGTATAAAAGGTCCTCTAAAACTGATGTGAAAAAGTCTTGTCTTAAAGATTTTTCAAGGGAAATTGAAAGAGAGAGTGCGAGAGAGTGTTTGAGAGAGATTTCTTGCAAGTGGCATGTGAAAGGTTCATAAGGTTACTTAAAGGTAAGGATCTTTTGGTAATTTTTTTTATCACTCTTCCACTTTTCTTTCTAGATTGCTCATGAGAAGATCTTTAAGAAGATCTGATACCCTGCTGACACTTGAAGAGTGTGAAAGGATGAAGGTTCTCTACTGACACTTGGAGAGTGTGAAAGGACAATGGTTCTCTATTGACACTTGGAGGGTGTGAACAGATGAAAACTCTCTACCGACACTTAAAGAGTGTGAAAGGATGATAGTTCTCTGTTGTATCAGCGTTAGGTAGAAGAGAGATTTTGTAAAGGCTTATTTACCTTACTGTGGGGGCAAAAGGAGAGACACTTTGTTAATTGTACAATACATGAAGAAGGAGTCTTCAGGGAGTGGAAGTAGGTCGTGTTTGACTGAACCACTATAAATATTTATATCTTTTAAATTTCTGCATTTATTTACAGCATGTTATTTTTCTATGGTTGAAAAGTGATTTAAAAAATTTAATTAACTTGCTATGAGAATCAATAATTTTAAAATTTTAAATCCAATAGTATATTTTTAAAATTATCAATTCACCCTCATCTTGGTTAGCCTTGTGACAATAGCTTAGGTTTAATAACCTATTCAAGAATCAACACTTCTAACTTTTCCTCCTTTACATTAGGACTGAGGGATTCAGCCTTTGACCCCAAGACCAATTTCAACATAGGAGTATCTAACTTAGCAAAGCTCATCTCAACTAACTTCTCCATATTCATTGATTGTTGAATAGTTTGAAATGCCAAGCCAAATAAAAATATTTTTCCAAAGTGAATATCTTCACAGGTCAAACCCTTCTTAAAGGAGAAAATTAGCTTGTCAGCCATTGAATTGAAGTTGAGTTTCACAAATTTGAAAGAAGATTTGGACTTAAATTTTTCAAATTAATTTTTTAAAATTATAATGGACCCTATATTTTATCTTACATATGCTTAGTTATAATACTCACAACCTAACATATGAAGGTAAATTACAAAGAATGTTTATGGTTCAAAAGAGACTGAAATTTTTGTTACATATATTATACTACAATAGAGTATTATATGGTAGCATATGATTTTGTCACTTTCATACTGAGTTTTGAAAATATCTCTTGATTTTATGGGAATTGATAAATTTTCTCTATATTTTGAAACACAACATGTTGAGCTTTCGCTCAACATGAAGGCTTACAAAATTAACAAGAAAATTTTGCAGTGTTTCACTTGATTCTTACATACTATTAACTTATTTAGAGGTAGAATATCAAAGCTAGAAGTTTGAAAATTTTGAGGATTAAAAAAAAGATTTGCAGGACTCTGTACAACTTTATATCCCATCATATTGAGTTGGACCCAATAATGCAAGTTCATAAAACTGAAATGGATATTTTGAGGGTCTAACTCGACACTATTGCCCTACCAATTAATTTGGGGGCAGAAGGTAAAAGCCCAATTTTTATATAGAGGTTTCACCTCTATTTTTCATATAAATTTTTTATGTTGGCTAAGCTCTCCCAAGGAAGAAATGGAAAAATATGCCAATAGAATAAAAGGTAGTTAAGACTATCGATGAAATAAAATATTACCATTATTGGAGATATAGATAGAGATTAGTTCCCATCGGGCATGCCATTTTTTGTTAAAGTTCAAAAGGGTTTTTTGAAATGTTCAATGTTCTTAAGCGAATTTAAAATTAACTTTGAATTTTAATTCAGAATTTGAACATCCCATTTGAAAAAATATACCACCTCAAGAGGTAGAAATAAGATTTCAAATGCGTGCTCAAATTTAGAATTACAAATCCTACCTTGAATATCATAGTCAAATCTTAGGAAGAACTACATATGACTTAATAGGACCAAAATGAGGTTCAAGTAAATATCTGGCAACAATAATCTAGATGCATTATCATTAATCTCATATTCAAAGATTTATCAAAAAATGATATATCTCCCCAAGTGAAGATAATATCATTCATTACCTACTG
The DNA here is from genome assembly GCA_019514585.1 of Dendrobium officinale. Lineage (NCBI taxonomy): Eukaryota > Viridiplantae > Streptophyta > Magnoliopsida > Asparagales > Orchidaceae > Dendrobium > Dendrobium officinale. The sequence continues at coordinate 65,159,094 of CM033683.1, read as the reverse complement.
TTTGAATATGATGATAATGATCATCGTTGATTTAATTTTTTTTAAGGGAGACTACTTGAGTTTTAAAAATTGATTTTATAAAATTTTGATGTGGTCCTAAATCTCCTTTGAGTGAAAGCACTCATAGTTAATTATGTCATAATGTAGTTGAATCCCATATGAATACTCTCAATTAAAACAATAGCAAAAATTATGTTGGGAGATTTTCTTGCAGTAATATCAAAGGAGGAGAATTTGGAGTTTCCACAGGGATTAGTTAGATTTTTTACCACTTATTTTTAGAGTCAATGGATGAGTTATAGGATAAACTTTGAGATTTTGAAATAATTCAAAAGTGAACCAACCTAATCTAAGTGTCAGGCTTTAAATTTTATATTGTGCAAATCTTTAATTTGAGTTAATTATTTTATTAGAAAGTTAGGATGATAATCCTCAAGATTGGGGCATTATGATTCAGAATATAAAATGGATCCTAAATCTAAATTAGGCACTATACCAAAGTAGCTCGAATAAAGCTAATGTTGTGCAAAATCCTTACATAACCCGCCAAGACTAGGGGGCCAGCTAACCACCTAAACGATTTAGAATTCATGAGTTTGATCATATTTAGGAAAGTGTGCTAGGGATATTATTATTAAAGTTAATGAGAATCAAGATCGATTTCTAGATAATATCCTAATTGATCTCTCGACTTATATAGAGCAAAAATGCTTGAAGATGAAAGTGCTCAGATGGCACTAGAAAGTGTTTTGATACCACTTGAAAGTTCGTTAGGGATGTTAGACCCTTATGAACTAGCCCAAGGGTAATTAAGAGAGAGGTGAATTAGTTGTTAAAGATCTTTTAAAACAAAACTACAAACCAAAACACCACAAAGAAATCAACGATGCGGAAATTAAATGCATAACCAATAATAAGAAAAAGAACACACCAGATATATAGTGGTTCGGTCAAACTTTGACCTACGTCCACTCCTTGGAGGTACCCTCCAAGTATTGCACTAAACTAAGTGTCTCTCCTTTAGCCACCACAGCGAGGCGGAGAAGCCATTACAAAATCACTTATACCTTCCCCGGTGCGGCGAAGTCACCGGGTCCTTTGACATCAAAGAGATCTTCTTCTTTGGTGAACTTCCCTCGAGACAAGCCTTGAATCTGATGGTATTCAGGTGCGAGCTTACCAGAGAAACTGTGTGGAACCCCCTCCACACTCTCTTGAGTCCCCCCTCAAAAGATCTTCTCCCTCTCTCAAACTCCACCCTTTCCACGTTCCCTTTCAAGCTCTCTCTTCAAGTTCCCCCCAAAAGAATGAAGCTACAATTGCTGCCAAAGACACTTACAAAGTGCCTTGCTAAATCTTAAATAGAATATATCAAAACGAGCTCATTAATGAAAGTTACCAACTTTATCGTCCAGGATGATAGACATATCATCTTGGCTGATCAGTACAAAATAAGCTCATCAGCTCAGGACGATTTGGGACATACCAAAGAAAATTGGTTACAACATCATGGTCGATATCACGATCGTCTTGAATGATTAGTTTAAAACCAATTTCAATCGTCCTGGCCGATCCACGATCGTCCTGGATGATGTGATCGTATAAATCAGTCATTAATGCTTTCTAAATATACCAGATCAATTTAGGCATAATATAGTTAGATCATCCTGAATGATGTGTATATCATCCTTGCCGATTGCCTAAAATAAAGAAAACCTAATATGATCATAGAGGCTAATTCTTTCTGAATTGAGCCTATCATCCTGGCTGATATAAGTATCATCCAGGCTAATCAGCTTATGACGGCTGCTTTAATGAGGATGCCCTAATTAGGATTTCTGCTTTGGGATAGATCGTCCAAGATGATAGTTATATCGTCCCGGACGATGTGACCAAAAATAAAAATCTTTAGGGAATAATAGAAAATCTTCCAAGTTATAAATCATCAGGTGCCACACCAAATACAATAGACTCAAGAAAGGAAAAAGATACAAACTGACTCAGATCTAGTCTACCCAATCTTGAGCTGATTCCAAATTGCAGTACGATCATGTGAACCTGAAATCTTAGTAGAAAGCAGTCGTAGAGAAACAAGAATTGTTTGCTATAATCAAAATCATAAACTATATATCCGCAACAATCTCTACCTTTTTATGATGGCAAATATTTCAATTTGAATTTTCAAAAAAGAAACATTTTCACCTAATCTCCCCCTCACTAGAATAATACCTTAAAAAATAGGGGAGAAAAAAAATATTTTTTGTTGTTTTAAATTTTTTGAAAATAATAAAAAAGATACAAATTCAACTGTACGTTCTCCCCATTTAACATCATCAAAAAAGAGAAAAAAAACAACAACATCAAAAAAGAGAGGAGGCAAAAAAAAAAATGAACAAAATGTTGCAAATCTATTTTCATGACTTTTGTTTTGATGATTGACAAACACTGTTGATTCTCTTGGACTGCTTGTTTCTTCTAACTTTTCAGGAATCAAAGATTAGACGAACAGATGAAGCCAGTTTAAGATTGCGTAGGTTTAGGGTTGAGTCAGTCAGTACTTTGTTTTTTCTCTTCTTAGGTCTATTTATAATGGTTAAAGAGACTGATGCTAAGTAACCCTACACACACAAATTTGAGAGAATTAGAATTTTTGTTTTTACTCATATTGGCCAGGACGATATTTACATCGTCATGGACGATCAGTCTTAAAATAAAAAGTCTAAATAAGAATTCTTAATTAAGGCAGCAGTCATTAACATATAGGCCTTGACGATACGTGTATCGGCCAGGACGATAAGCTCAAAATAGAAAGAAGTTGCTGCCATAGACAATTAAGGTAAACTGTATTTTTAAATTATCGGCCAGGACGATCCTTGATCGGCCTAGACGATATTCACAAATTAAGCCTTAATTGATGATGAAATCAAGGGAGTAATTAAGGATGATTTATACGATCATATCGTCCTAGACGATCGCAAGATCAGCCAGGACGATCTATTCAAAAACCTTGGTTACTTCAGGACGATAAATATCGGCCAGCTCAAATTCAGGGCGATGCTCTGGACGATTTTCCTCTGATTTGAACTGATCGGCCGGGACGATCCTTAGATCGGCCTGGACAATCAAGCCAATTTTTAAATGTCCAGTTTTGCATCCAGGTCGATGCTCTAGCCGATCTTCTGAGTTTTGTACTGATCGGCCAGGCCGATGTCCATATCGGCCTGGACGATATTGTCGGCAACTTGTAATTAATGAGCTCCTTTCAAGCTCTTCTATTTAAAAACTCTTGCTCAACATTTTGGGAGACTTTTGGCTGCTGCCTTGACCTGAGAAGGCCTTGAGGAGAGAAAGAGAGAGAGGGAGAGAGAGAGGATCTTGTGAGGGGGAGCTTGTAAGGGGATTCATAAGGGTTGCATCAAGGATCGCTCTGCTTCTTCTTTGTCTAGAAGTTCTCGTCCGTTGGAGGGTCGGTAGAGGTAAGGAGTTAGCTTTTGGTTGTGGTTCTCTGCCAACTTCAGGAGGAAGCAAAAGGAGGTAGGTTCTCTGCCTTGCCGGGGTGGCAAAAAGGAGGTGCTCTGTAAAGGCTTCTCCGCCTAGCTTTGGGGGCTAAAGGAGAGTCATGTTTGTAGTGCAATACTCGGAGGGTGCCTCCGGGGAGTGGACGTAGGTCGAGTTGACCGAACCACTATAAATTCTTGTGTTCTTATTTTCTTGCTTTCGCACTTTTATTTCGGCATTTATTTTTGTGGTGTGATTTTGGTTTATGTGATTTTCATTCTTTGTGAAAAGAAATTTTAAAATACCAATTCACCCCCCCCCCCCCCCCTCTTGGTTAGCTTGGGACTAAGTTCATAGGGCTTAACATCTCTAACCTTGAAAATTGTAACACTACGGAAGGGTATTCTATTACCCGACCTCCCCTATTCGATAACCTACCTTTTTATTTTTGGAAAACCCGCATGTCAACGTTTTTACAATCTACTGATTATCGCACGTGGATGCTTATCAAAGAAGGTTATTCTCCACCTTCTCGTGAAATTAATGGTGTTAAAACTGAAGTTGCTTTTCCGAATTGACTTTTGATGAACGAGATTTAACTCAATTGAATGCAAAATGTTTGAATTGCTTTTTCTGTGCTTTAAAATCTGAGGATTACATGCGTGTCTCCACTTGCAAAACTGGTAAAGAGATTTGGGATAAATTGTGCATCACCTATGAAGGTACTAATGAGGTTAAACAATCCCGTTTGAACATTCTCTTGCATAACTACGAACTTTTTTGTATGAAACCTCATGAATCAATTTCTGACATGTACACAAGGTTTACTCAGATAGTTACTTCACTACATGCACTAGGAAAAGAACTTTCAAACTATGAAAAAGTTAACAAGATTTTGAGATGCTTGCCTTCATCATATGATGCTAAAATCACTTCAATCACTGAATCTAAGGATTTGAACACTTATTCTATTGATAACTTACTTGGCTCACTCATTGCTTACGAGCAAGGGGTGAATCAAAGAAATCTAGATGCATGTGAGAAGAAGAAGGAGAAAACAATTACATTGAAGGCGCACAAATCAGATTATGAATCTTTCGGGTCTGAAAGCGATGAAGTTGCCTTCATCACAAGGCAATTCAAAAGCTTTCTAAGGAAGAAACAAAAGCATCATCAAAATTTGAGAAAAGGTAAGGATCATAAACATGTTGAAGGATCTTCTGATGTTATTTATTTTGAATGCAGGAAACCTGGATATGTGAGAGCCGATTTCCCGACACTTCAAGATAACACAAGCAAGGAAATGATTGAGGAGAAATCTAAGTTTAAGAAGGATAAGTAGAGAATCCAAAAGGCATTCTGGGTAGAATCTGGTATTGATTCCTCTGAGACTGAACCAGAGGAAGAGACTACAAACCTATGCTTAATAGGGGAAGATCATCTTGAGCAAAGTGATGAGGAAGAGGTATGTAAACCAACCTATGATGAATTGTTTGAGATTTGTAAGAAAATACATACATCATACAAAAAACTCAAGAAAACTCATGCAAGCCTAAAATTAAAACTTTTGAATTTACAAAAAGAGCTTGAAGTTTTTCTCAAAGATCATGCAACGATTGATTCAAATCACATGGCTCTTCTTGATGAATTTGATGATTTAAACAAAAAGCATTAGAATTAATTGATGAACATAATGCATTAAAAGCTTCACATACCTCACTTAATTCTGATCTTAAGAAATCTAAAGAGATTGAGAAAAAATTAAGGATTGATAATGATGCATTAAAAAGAACTAACTTGATGATTCAAAATGATTTGGATATATATAAGAAGAATCGGATGACATTTACTTTTGATCCTAAGCCAGAACCTAGGAAGAGGCATTATAACTCATGTTTTTTTTGTGGCATGCTAGGACACATCTCACACACTTGCACCGTTCACCGTAGTACACATTGGGTGTGGAGACCTAAGATGCATGATTCACAGCATACCATACCTGCATTGCATTCTACTTTTCTAAGAAGGGACCCAAACCAGTTTGGGTTCCTAAATCTGACTGTTGTTGAGTTTTGCAGGTGTGCTCTCACCAAAGACCTTGTGGGATCATAGGATAACTCGACATATGAAGGCTCGCAGCTCATAAATGCTTAAATCTGATGCTTCAATAATTCCTTGAATTGTGTTTTTATTTCAGTATGTTTTATTTCTGCTTTGTTTTTTTTAAATGTGTTTTGTTTTCACTTTGCTTTTAAAATTGGTTTTCCATATGTTAAAACTTTTCAAGATTTTAGATTTTGGAGTTTTGAGGATTGTGTTTAGCTTTGCTAAAATTGGTTAAAGGAAAAAACACCGTTAATGTTTTTCCTCCTTCCGACCTAGTTTAGTGGTATGACTTTCTTCTCTAAACAAAAGCCTAACTCACTTTAGCCAAAGGTTTTTGAAACTAAGATTCTTTTTATCTTGCTACAAAAAAATCTATCTTATGCATAATATCCAAAGTTCTTATATATCTCTCAAGTTATTTGAGATCTTGCTCTTGCATTGATCATATGATTCTTTAGTTTTGTTTTGTGAGTTATTCTTTCCTATGTTAGAGAGAGAGCTCCTATTCTCTAATATTTGGAGGATATACTCACAACTGAGCTTCTATTAAGAGTTTGCAAAAGAGCTTTTAGCTTGCAAGAATTAGAAAGGAAAGAGGCCAATGACGCCAAATTGAAAAAAAAAATATATACACAAATGTGTATCAAAAATCAAGATGCTCAAAGAGCCAAATCAAAAATACAAGAGGCATAAAATAAAGCCCACTAAAAAGCAAGCTATCCTCTCTTTTTAAAACTTTTAAAATTTAGAAGAACTTATGGGTTATATGAGATTTTGAAAGACTTGATTTCAAGTTTCATGATTGAGAAAAATTACTTTGTTTAATTATTTATGAGATTTTTTTTATAAACAAGTTTTGATTGAATCTTCTTTTTGCCCGATTAGGTTTATTCTGAGTTAAGCCCTTTTATTTTCAAAAGAAAATTTGTACCATAAAGAACATCTGATCTAGGGTTAACAGAATCAGATATTTTACCTTTATCTGATTAGGATTGGCTAAACTCCTTAATCTGGTGGAACTCTAAAGTTTTTTTTTTTTAACATCTCATATGATACCTCCATAAAATAAAAAAAATTAGAAAAATTAAAATTCAAAAATATTCGTTTTTTTTTTGTTGTGTTTTTGCTTTCTTTTACTGTATTTTTGTCTGTTTTTCTTTTGTTTTATTTTTTTGAGAGCTTTGATCATCACCATCTTTTCCTTGGTTTCATTTTCTAGTCACATCGTCCTGGCCGATACTTTTATCGTCCTGGACGATAGGACAAAATCTCTTTAAATTCCATCTTATGGTCTTTTCTGTGCTTGCTGTAAGTCATTGTCCTGGACGATACCATATCGTCCTAGACGATCTGATCGAACTCTGTTGAAATCATGATGATAGTCATGGCCGATAGAATATTTCATCTGGCCGATGAATTTTATGTGCATCGTCCTGGCCGATACACTGGATCTTCCAGGACGATGTATGTGTCAGCACGTTTGAATCTTTAAAATCGGCTCCAGACGATCCATTATTGGACAATCGTCCTGGCCGACCCACTGTTCATCCTGGACGATACACGTGGCAGTGATTTAAAATGTTTTAACTTCGGCCGGTACGATCAATTATTGTGCATCATTCTGGATGATACACCTAATCTGCCCGGACGATCTGTTTTTTCAATGGTCGTCCGGATTGTCTCCTCGGGACGATCGCCTGTGTCTAATCAGCCTGGCCGATATCTGATCGGTCTGGATGATCGGACCGCCTTTTTGACCAATTGGCCTGTACGCAATTATTGAGCCATATCGGCCTGGATGATTCTGAGATCGGCCTGGATGATATGGCCGTTTCTTTAAATTCTGGCCGATCTAGCCATGGCTTTCCACTTCATCCCTTCTCCTCTTGCATCTCTTTGCTAATCCCATGCTATGGCTGGTGGGAAACGAGCTCGACAGGCTTCTGGGAGTTCTTCGAGGGCCACTCTGGACCCTCGATTCAGGGAGGTAGAAGATCAAGCTGCCTACCGTCGCTACAAAGAGTGTGGCATTACCCTCTCCCGAATGATCAATCCTACATATCTCTCATGTCCGGTAATTGATCTCTTTGCCTACAGCTCTCTTTGTTTCATACTCACCCTTGTTGTCCCTTTTTCTTCTGAACTCCTCCTAGAATTTTATACAAATCTTCGCATAAATTCTACCTTCACAGCCCTGACCTCCTATGTGAATCGATGCCCGGTCGAGATCACATATCAGGAATGTGCGGAGATTTTACAGCTATCCGCCACCGGGGATAATCTGCACATAATTGTTACTGATCCGGATTTTGATTGGTCCACGGCAAACCACTTCTTTCACCAAACCAACACACCCTTTCATGTTGGAGAGACTAGCTCTTTAGTCAAAGATGCAAGGACAATCCAACATGTCCTTCGCACCACCATAATTCCAAAAGCCGGGGACCGAATCCATATCACTCCACTACTGTCCTTGACCACCTTTTTCATTATGGCCCAGAGAGAATTTAATGCCGCTGATCTACTCTTTCGCTACATCGATCACCTAATAACTATTCACGATCCAGGCCATAGGAGAATACCCAATCTAGCCTTAGGACACATCATAGCCTACATTCTTGAAACCAAATACAATGTCTAATACCTTGCTCCTCACTACCTTCAGCCTCCTTGCTACTCAAACAATTCTTTCACTATCCTTCATAGTACTCGTCTCCACCCAGGAGACGGGGAAGGTCGGGGGGGATGGAGAGGAGGAGGATCCCGCTCCTACTCCCGTTCCTGATCTTGTTCTTCTCCACCAGCACCCACCGGTTGATCAGTTGATTGAGATGTTTGATCGATGGGAGACCCGCTTTGACGCCTACGTTGCTGCATAGGAGTACCAACATTCTGAGGACATTGCCCGCTACGAGAAGCACCGCATTGAGGATTTAGCCAGATTTGATAGCTACATGACTCACAACCAGCAGCAGCATGACCAGGATATCGCCTGGTTCAATGCTCAGTTTACCATGCTTGCCAGCTACTTTCAGCAGCCACCTCCACCACCTCCATCTGATGATCAGGGTCCCTCATTTTTCTAGTCTGTATTTTCTGCTGTTTGTTTCCTGTTTGTCTTTTTAGTCTGTTTTAGTTTCTGTTGTGTTGTTTCTCTTTTTCTTTTGTGTGTCTGGACCCTCTTTTTGTGATGACAAAAGGGGGAGTAGGATGTGGTAGGAAAAAAGGTATGTGCTTGTAACTTTGAATTTCTAGTGAACTATTTTTGTTTTCTCTGAGTTTTTCCTACTTGTGTTTGACATCATCAAAAAGGGGGAGATTGTTGCAAATCTATTTTCATGACTTTTCTTTTGATGATTGGAAAACACTGTTGATTCTCTTGGACTGCTTGTTGCTTCTAACTTTTCAGGAATTAAAGATTGGACGAACAGACGAAGCCAGTTCAAGATTGCATAGGTTTAGGGTTGAGTCAGTCTGTACTTTATTTTTTCTCTTCTTGAGTCTATTTGTAATGGTCAAAGAGACTGATGCTAAGTAACCCTACACACACAGAATTGAGAGAATTAAAATTTCTATTTTTACTCATATCGACCAGGACGATATTTACATCGTCCTGGATGATCAGGCTTAAAATAGAAAGTCTAAATAAGGATTCTTAATTAAGGCAGCCGTCATTAACATATCGACCTGGACGATACGTGTATCGGCCAGGATGATAAGCTCAAAATAGAAAGAAGTTGCCTCTATAGATAATTAAGGTATACTGTATTTTTAAATTATCGGCCAGAACGATCCTTGATAGGCCTGGACGATATTCACAAATTATGCCTTAATTGATCAGGAAATCAAGGGAGTAATTAAGGATGATTGATACGATCATATCGCCTTGGACGATCGCAGGATCAGCCAGGAAGATCTATTCAAAACCCTTGGTTACTTCAGGACGATAAATATCGGCCAGCTCGAATTCAGGGCGATGCTCTGGACAATTTTCCTCTAATTTGAACTGATCGGCCGGGACGATCCTGAGATCGGCCTGGACGATCAAGCAAATTTTCAATCGTCTTATGTCTATGTGCTTGGTTCTTGAATATTGGATAGGATTCCTAGAAATATAGATGGCATTAGTGTTGTCACAAAGGATTAAAATTGTGCCTATAGGTAATCCTAAATCCAAAACTTGCTGCTTCAACCAAAGAACTTGGGCCACATAACTTCCTAAATCAATGTACTCAGTTTCAACAGTGGAAAGTGCAACAGCATTTTGCTTCCTACTGGACCAGAAGACTAAAGAGTAAAGATTGTCCTATGAATTGACAAGTCCCAGAAGTGCTCTTTCTATCCACCTTACATTTCATAAAATCAGAATCAGAATATCCAATAATCTCAAAAGAAGTGTTGTACTTAGGATACTAGATTCCTAAGTTTTAGGTTCCTAAGAGGTATCTAAGAAATCTCTTAACCGCTGTCAGGTGAGATTCTCTAGGATCAGATTGAAATCTAGTACAGAGACAAACACTAAACTTTATATCATGTCGGCTAGTTGTCAGGTAAAGTAAAGATCCAATCATTCCTCTGTACTTCTTTTGATCAACTAATTTTTTATTTGGGTCCTTGTCCAACTAAACATTGGAGGTCATGTGAGTATTAATTGGCTTAACTTTATCTATTTTATATTTCTTTAAGATGTACTTTATGTACTTTGATTGATTTAGAAATGTTCCAAAATTTAGTTATCTTATGCTAAAACCAAAAAAGTAGGACAACTCTCCCATCACACTCATCTCAAATTTCCAACTCATTATTTTAGAAAAATCAACACATTGCCTTTTATCAAAAGATCCAAAAAGTACATCATCGACATAGATTTGAACAATGAGCAATTCATCTTCTATTTTCCTCAAAAAAGGGTAGTGTCAACGCTCCCCTTAATAAACTCCCTCTCTAGTAAGAATGTGTTAAGCCTCTCATACTAAGCTCTGGATGCCTTCTTTTATCCATATAAGGCCTTTTTTTAATTTGAAAATATGATTTGAAAATTGAGAACTCTCAAAACCTAGGGGTTGCTCTACAAACACATCCATTTTATTACCCCATTTAAAAAAGGCACTCTTAACGTCCATTTGGAAAAGCTTAAATCCTTTATAACAGGCAAAGGCTAGTAGCACTCTAATGGATTCCAATCTAGCTACAGGGGCAAAGGTCTCCTCAAAATCAATCTCTTCTATTTGATTGTACCCCTTAGCCACTAATCTTGCCTTATTACTAACCACCACACCAGAAACATTCATTTTATTCTTAAAGATCCATTTGGTTCCAACTACATTTTGTCTCTTTGGTCTTTTTTCAAGCTCTTAAACATCATTACTAACAAATTGTTTTAATTCCTCTTGCATGGCTAAAATCCAAAACTCATCACAAAGAACTTGATTGATGTTGGTGGGTTCAATCATTGAGATAAAGGCAGATTGGTTCATTTCCTTTCTAAGTCCATGCCTAGTCCTAACACATTCAAAAGGGTCTTCTATGATCAATTCTTTAGGATGACTCAAATAATATCTCCAATCTCTAGGAAAGGTGTATAAAGGTTCAACCCTTTCCTCCAAATTTGTATTTTCTACTCCTTAGGCAATCTCATCTACTCCTTCAGTGTTTTGGAGTTCTACCCTCTTCTCCAAAATTTGAACTCCTATGGTAACCTCTCCAACTCATCTTCATCCTCAACGCTAGACTTCTTAGGATCAGATTCATCAAATACTTCAAGAGTAGTCTCCTCCACCACCAAAGTCCTCTCACTACGGGAAAACACGCGAATACCGTCGGATTTTCCGGCGGAAAATTCTGGACGGTAATAAACGGCGCAGGTACCGGCGGATTTGCTCGACGTAAAGTTTGCGTCAACCTTTCCGGCGCAAAATACGTCGTAAATTCACTGACGCAAGTTCCGCCGGCAAATCCATTGTTGGATGTTAAAGAAATCACAAGCTGATTGGCAAGCTTAGCTGCAAGCACAGGTTGAAGCTCAGCTGTAAGCACAGGTTCAAACAAGTATTCAGCAACACAATCAGTTGTTGGATGAAATGTGCAAGATGAGGGAGCAGCTGAGTGGAAAAGACGTAGCTCCACCTGAGGAGGAGTCCACGGAGAGAGTAGTTTAATTTAGTTTATATGAACTTGTTTATTTCTGTGAACATATTTTATTGAACAGTTTCTTTTAATGTGATGTTTTTAGTTGATTGTTAGTACTGAACTGTTTCTTTTAATGTTATAAACTGTTGTGAAACTGTGGTGAAATTGTTGATATGTTGTAATGTTACAATTGAAATGTTGTAGAATTGATATTTGTATAGGTTTGTAGGTGTGAAAATTTGATTGTTGGCTGGGAAGGAAATTTTTTTTTGTCAATGCTCGAGGTTTTTGGAGGATTATGCGCCGGCATTTTGCCGGAAAAGACGATACAATGAATCGTATCGTATGTACCGTCGTCTTTATTCTGTCGGAAATTACAGGCGCATGTACCAGCGCACAGTCCGCCGATAAGTACTGGCATACAATTTGCGTTGCAAATGAGTTCGTGGGGTTTCTGCGCACACTTTGCGTCGTCTTATTCGCCGGTAATGGCCGGCGCATAATGCGATGCTACTTACCAGCGGATATGGCGCCGGATTCAAGACTTTTTTCAACGTCGAAAACGATCCATTTTTTCACTGGTAGTACGTCGGAAACTGCGCCGGAGAAATTTCTGACGCAAAAATTAGCGCCGGAAATAATTTATCGACGCGGCCAAAACCGGCGTATGGATTTCCGCCGCAACGTGCGTCAGAAACGTATATTTCCGTCAGAATATCTATGTTTTCCGGCGTATTTCGTCCGCCGGTAATATGGGTTTTTCCTGTAGTGTCTTATTAAACAACATAAAGGATTTCCCCACACTTGAATATCCTAAGAACACTCCATCAAATTTTCGGTCAAATATTCCTAAGTGTTACTTCCCATTTTTAAGAATGAAAACCTTATAGCCAAAGATGTGGAGGTGGGAAAGGTTGGGTGTCCTACTCTTAAGGATCCCAAAGAGTGTCTTATCAAGTTTGGCTCTAACATTCATCCTATTCAACACATAACAAGCTGTGTTTACCACTTCACGCTAAAAGTATTTTGGAATTGAATATTCAACAAGCATGGCTCTAGAAGCTTAAACTAAGGTCTAGTTCTTTCTTTTAGCTACCCCATTTTATTAAGGGGTCCTAAGAGCTAAGAAGTTGTAACTTATCCCCTTATCCTCACAGAAGTCTGCAAATCTCTCATGTTCAAACTCTCCCCCTTGGTCACTATAGATGGTCAAAATCTCATAACCTAGCTTTTTCTGAATCTAAGTGAAGAAGGATATAAACTCATTAAAATACTCATTCTTATGTGATAGAAATATAATCCAAGTAAACCTCGAGTAGTAATTAATAATCACAAATCCAAAGACTTTTCCCCCTAAGCTGGTAGTGCTAATGGGTCCAAACAAATCCATGTGAAGGACTTATAAAGATCTAAAGGTACTAATGTCCTTAATTGAGTGAAAAGATGATTGAACTTGCTTCCCTAGTTGGCAGGAATCACAAAGGTGATCTTTATAGAATTTAAGCTTGGGGACACCTCTAACAAGGTCTTTTTGGGTCACTATCCTAAGAGTTTTCATACTGGCATGACGTAATCTCCTGTGCCACAACCATGAATCATCACTAGCAGTTTTTAAGCAAAATGAAGCAGGACATTCAATATTATTTAAGTCAAGCATGTAAATATTATTGATCTGCTTTCCCTGTGAAATTGTGTTATTATTTTAGCTTATAATACAAGTATTTACCAAGAATTTTATTATGAAGCCTTTATCATAAAGTTGATTGATGCTGAGTAAGTTGTATTTCAGTCCATCTACAAGCAAAATATTTTTAATCAAAAGGTTCATAGAGTTTCCAATTATACCTACGCCCACTACTTTCTTGATGGTGTTGTCTCCAAGAGTAACCTTGCCTCCAACCCTGGCCTCCAGCGAAATAAATTGAATGGCATATCCAGTCATGTGTTATGATCATCCGCTATTTAGGTACCACGTGCTCTCACAAGGCTTTTTATGAGATCAAGCCTACAAAATCATCAAATGTTAGATTTAGGAACCCAAACATATTTCGTTCCCTTCTTATGGAAAGAAGAAAGCAATGCATGTATGTTATACTATGAATCATATAATTTGAGTGTCCTCACCCAATGTGTATTATGATGAATAGTGCAAGTGTGTTAAATTTGTCCTAACATGCCACAAAAAAACCATCTAACATCAGGAAAAGGATTTACTAATCTATTTGGGTAGCAATACTTCCTTTAAATGTTATGTGATGCATGCAATGTTAGTTTATTATTTTCAAAAGCTTTGAGATTTTCTAATTTCTTAAACTCTTTTTCTAATTCAGCATGAGAGGACTTCAAGGAATCATGTGCATCAGGTAATTCAATATGCTTTTTGTTTAATGCATCAAACTCATCAAGTCATGACATATAATTTATATCGATTGTAGAATGATTTTTAAGTAAAAATTCATACTCTTTTTGCAAATTTAAAAACTAAAATTTCAAACTAGCATATGATTTCTTAAGTTTCATATATGTTGCATGAATTTGTTCAAAAACTATAAGTAATTGTTCGTAGGTTTGTTCACATACCTCTTCTTGGTCAAACTAACCAAGATGATCATCCTCCATCAAACATAAGTTTGTAGTCTCCTCTTCAGCTTTAGTCTCAGAGGATTCTAATGTTGAATTCAACTAGAATGCTTTTTGGAACAAAATTCTTAACCTTTTTGAACTTTGGTTTCTCCTCACCCTTTTCCTTGCTTGAGTGAGCTTTAAGTGTAGGACAATCAGCTTTAACGTGACCCGGCGTCCTGCATTCATAGTATATCATATCATTAGAATTCTTAAAATTTTTGTTACCCTTATCTTTATTCCACTTCTGATGATTCTCGTGATTAAGGAAACATCATTACTTTTAGACCCAGAAGAATCAGTGTTTGTGTTGTTGGCCTTCAACATTATAGTTTTCTCATTCTTTTTCTCACATGCATCATAATTTCTTTGATTCACCCCTTGCTCGTAAGAAATGAATGATCCAAGTAAATTTTTAATATAATAAATATTTAAATTTTTAGATTCAATAATTGTAATGATCTTAGCATCAAAAGAAGAAGGCAAGCATCTCAGAATTTTATTTACTCTTTTATAATTATTTAGCTCTCTTCCTAAAGCATATAATGAGGTGACAATTTGAGTAAACCTCATATATATGTCAAAAATTTATTTAGAAGATTTTATACAAAAAAGTTTATAGTCATGCAATAACATATTTAATCTTGATTGCTTAACCTCATTGGTTTCTTCATAAGTAATACACAATCTATCCCAAATTTCTTTACCAGTTTCACAAGTTGAAACACATATATAATCTTTAAATTTTAGAGCACAGAAAAAATAATTCAAATATTTTGCATTAAGTTGTGCTAGATCTCTTTCATCAAAAATCTATTCAATAAAAGAAAGTTTAGTTTTAATGCCATTAATTTCACGAGAAGAGGGTGTATAACCATCCTTAACAAGCATCCATATGCGATAGTCAATCAATTAT
Organism: Dendrobium officinale; assembly: GCA_019514585.1. Taxonomy (NCBI): domain Eukaryota; kingdom Viridiplantae; phylum Streptophyta; class Magnoliopsida; order Asparagales; family Orchidaceae; genus Dendrobium; species Dendrobium officinale. The sequence continues at coordinate 65,143,823 of CM033683.1, read as the reverse complement.
AAAAAGTAGAAATATGTGAGTTTTTCAAAAATCAAAAGGAATATTATCAAACAAAGGTGGTTGGGTAATGGAATACCCTTCCATAATATTATAATTATCGTAATTAGGAATGGATCAAAATTTAAAAGTTTTCAAAAACATGATTTTATGAATCCACTCTAATACAACTTTAAAATTCGTTAGGGATGTTAAGCCCTTATGAACTAGCCCAAGCTAAACAAGAGAGGGGGGTGAATTGATATTTTAAAAAATCTTTCAATCAAAAACACAAACTAAACCAAACTAAAATTCAGCATAAAGAAAATTAACATGTAAAAAAAGGATAAGTAAAGAACACAAAAATTTATAGTGGTTCAGTCAACTCGTCCTACGTCCGCTCCCCAGAGGCACCTTCTAAGTATTGCACTAAACTCAGTGACTCTCTTTTTGCTCCCATAGCAAGGCAGAGAAGCCTATATAAAATCTCCTTTCCATCGACACCGATGAGGCAGAGAACCCAACTCCTTTTTCTTCCTCCTAAAGCAGGTAGAGAACCTTGATCGATTGTTGAAGTGGACCTCTTGAACATCAAAGAATAAGGGATGAAGATTGGAGAAGATGACTTGAATCCTTGCTTGGAGCAACTTTTGTTAAAACCCTCACAAATTCTCCCTCATAAGATCCTCTCTCTCTATCCCTTTATTTCCCTCTCTTCTAAGCTCTCTCAGGTCAAGATAGCAGTAAAAGATGATCTCTTGGGAAGAATAATAGGTTTTAAATAGAAGAGCTTCAAAGTAGCTTTTAATTTAAATAAATTAACTTTATCATCCAGGATTAAATAATTATTGTCCTGGACGATCAGCACAAATTTTGCTCAATCAGCCCGAATGGTCTAGGATGATCAATAGGTTTTTGTTCATATCATCAAGGTTGATAGTATATTATCATGTATGATCAGTACAAATCATTCAATATTGTCCAGACAATTGCATTAAATGGATGTCTAGATGATAGAAAAATAGCTTGGTTGTCCGGGCCGATCTCACGATCGTCCTGGCTGATTAGTTCAAATCCATGAAAATCATTCAGAGCATCACCATGCATAGAAGGTGGCCAATGTTGATCATCTAAGAACAACTAAGGTTTTTTGAATTGATCATTCCGGTCGATCCTGAGATCATCCAAGATGATATTATCGAGCAATCAAACCTTAATTGCTTTCCTTAATTACAAGGTTAATTTAGATATAATTTTGTTGCATTATCCAGGATAATATCCTGGATGATGTCCAAAAATAAATAATACTTAAATAGATCTAGCGGCTGATTCTTTCCAATTTGAACCTATCATCTCTGCCGATATAAATATCGACCAGGATGATGAACTTAATAACGGATGCCTTAACCAAGATGCCCTTAGGGTTTTTATTTTTAACAGATCATTCAGGATGATTTGTGGATCATCCTGGATGATGTGAATAAAAATATAGAACTCTAAAAATAGTCAAAAAATTTCTCAAGTGTGTGTGTGTGCATGGTTATTTAGCATCAGGAACCACATCATTTATAATATACTCAAGAAAAGGAAAAGTTTACAAATTGACCCAGACTTAGTCTACCCAATCTTGAGCTGGTTCAAATTGCATTTTGATCTTGTGGACCCAAATATTAGTAGGCATGACAGTCATAGAGAAAAAGAAGTGTTTGCTATCATCAAAATTATATTCCCTAGAAACAGATTCGCAACAATTGGTAGCCATTACCTTAACTTTTTAAATTCCATCAATAACAATGACTTAAAATTTTCACTTCTTATTAAAAGTGATGAGTTTTTTTTTTTAATTTTAAAAAGAGAGGAATTTAATACCACTTGACTTTACCTTTATTTTAAATATTTTTAAGAAAGCCTATAGTTGTATTACATATAAGAATAAATTGGTTATTTGTTCCTCTAAATTAGAGATTAGTTCATTATAAAACCATTTAAGTTTCATTTTAAGCTTTTAATGGAACTCACATGCTTGGGATGATCTTGGTATTCCCTTTATCCCTTTGCAAATTAAGAATAAGAACTGCTTTAAATTCATGGAAAAGCTTTATTCTTATCTTAGAGGGTGGAAGTAGAACATATTATCATTTGTTGTTCTATTTCACTTCATTAGATAAAAAATTAAGAACTATACTTACTATTGATTTTGATTTATCACTATTTTAAAATAGGTTCAAAGAAAACAAATAACTTTATTAAACTCCATACCATCTCTAACAAAATTACTACTTTTTCTAAGACTACCTTTACTTGTCACCCTACATAATTTATGCAAATCTTAGCTTATTTGGAGGTTATATAATTATGATTTTTTTTTATTAGTGATGATAGAATATCTCTATGGTGTAAAAGTAATTATAAAAATTCCGTCATTTGGAAATCTTTACAACTTTTGCATAGAAAATTAGGCATCATCTCACTTTCAAAGTTCACAAAAATAGTAAATTATTCTTCTATTCAAATCCTTGGCTAAATGAAAAAATAATAATTAAAAATTATATAATTGTGTAGCATTATTGTAATATGGAAAACAAGGTTGTCGACTTTATTACCAATATGCAAGAGTGCCTTCTACATTGTACTAATAATTGTTTTACACAATAAATTCTTAACATTTGTATTTAACAGACTACTTGTTATGGTTTCTATTAGATGGTTAAGAAATAATTTCCAAATAACAATTTTATATGTTGCTTCACTCCCAAATTTATTTTTATGTATTAGAAAAATATTTTTTCATTTAAGGGCTATGCTATTAACTAAGATTTCTTGATAGCAAAAAATATCTTAATAGCAAGATTAAAACTAATATAATTATTTTTGCACTATAGCAAATGAAAGCATATTGAAAAAATTTCCTTCACAATAATTCTGATAGTGGTTAAGTGTCCTCACAAATTTTTAATCAAAAGTTTTACTTAATTTTTGACAAAATAATCAGTAGGAAATTCCTCCTTATTTCATCCTATACCATCTCCATATCCCATATTATGAAGAATTCTCTCCTAAACACCTCTATTGACTTCCCCATCTCCCAACACAGTTCAAGTTCATTTCTTGACCGTAATACTCCAAATCTTCAAAATTTTAAAGGTAAATCATCAACTCATTTATCATTTTCAAAAAAAAATTTGTTTTGGCCACTTATACTTAGTGAAAAATGATTTTTAGTTATCTTAGGTTTTTGATATTTTTAAGTTAAGAGGGCCATATAATTTGATCAATGCTTTTTTTTTTTTTGATAAAACAGCCAAATGCATTAATAATGAAAAAAGAAAAGAACAAACAACTAAGTGATAGAAGTCCTATCACTTTCCTCCTTTAACAAAGAATAAAAGGTAGGAGGAACCTTATTTGATCAATGCTTAAGAAAATTATATATCATAGAAGTTATAGAATATATGATACTATTATGGTAATCATGTTTTTGTCTTAAAATATAATTATTGAATGTATTACTGAAATGTTCCATATTACAAAATGAAATCATTGAAAGATTTTATTATGTATTTTTGGTATTATAGATTTAAGTACCATGTCTATTATATTGTATAATGATAATATAAGTAAATATACAACTTTTAGATTTTGTCTAAAAGATTAATTATTAATTATAAGTGATTGGGTTTGAAATTTATTATCATTAAGAAAATTTTTTTACTTTGAACTTATTTTAAACTCAGTTGATTTTAAAAAGTTTAGTTTAACTTCATATATCTCAATCTATGATTTTTTTCTTAGATAAAGTTATACATGGATATCTGAAGTCTGAAGTTAAGAATATATAATAAATTGTTATTAGAAATAAAACCACGAATTGATTAAATTATCAAAGGAGTTGAATATTTTATTCATGTTCCATGTCAACTATCATCATTTTTATCATTTGGGGGGTTTAGTGTCCTTGCTAAGTGCATAAAAATCAATAATACCTTACATCGGATGATGTTACACTTTACCTATATCGTAGAGGATTCATAATGGGATATTAATTTTGTACTTCACATGAAGATTACAAGCCACATTATGCCTCTCAATGAATCCCTCCAAAACTTCTAGAATAGTAGAAGATGAAAATACATTGATGTATAAAGAAATATATTTTTTTTTCTGTTTAAGGTCTACAATTTAGAGAACATACAAAAGGAGTAATATAACATCAATTCCTAGAACTTTTATGAATTACTATGTGGATCTCAACAACTCATTTGGGCTGGGTTCTTTAATCATTCTGAGTTACGAGTTGGCGTAGGATGCTTATTATTGAGATAGAATATTTTGTTTCTTGAGTGTGCTTTTATGAGTTCATAGGTCTCCTTAAGGAAACCAATCATAAGAGCTATGTAACTCCAATAGATTTGTACAATACTAAGAAGTTAGTATACAAATTAGGATGAAGTGCTATAAAATTGATTGTTAAATCAATGACTAGTTGTTGTATTACAAGAATGACTTGAAAGAAATAACATGTTGCCATTACAGTGATCCTTGTATTTAAAGCTTTCCTTATTTAATTTTCAAGATAGGGACTTTTTGGCTATTGAAAGAATTTTGTGAGAGATCTTGGAAAGTGGAGAAGGAGAAGGTGAGTATTTTGAGAGAGAGAAGTAGTCTGAGGGTTTCACGCATACTCTCAAAGAAAGCTGCACCTTAATTCCTACATAGGGCTCTATAGATCTCTTAGATTGATATGGGAACAAAATCTTTAAGGTCAAATCCAGGGGTTCTCTAACTTCATTGAGAAGGATTGCAAGGTACTCTGCCTTCACTATGAGGGTGAAAAAGCTTCCAAGTTAGCTTCCTTCACTAGGAGGGTGAAAATAACTTGTAAGGATCTTTGCCTCACGAAGAGGGTGAAATGGATTCCGGTTCTCCGGCAGACCAATTTGGTAGAAGTGATTCTTTCAAGTGTTTCACCACCTTATTATAGTGGCTAATGGGGAGACACTAAGAGTTAGTGCAATTCCAAGAGTGGAGGACTCATGGGAGTAGATGTAGGTCATTATTTAACTGAATCATTATAAACTTCTAGTGTGCTCATTCTTATTTCTACACTTTACTTTTCTTCAATTTATTTTCCTAAAAATTTCATGTTGAAAAATTTATGGTTGATATTAGATTAATTTGATTAGTTTATCATCATAATCATTGTACTTGTTGTTTAGTTTAATAGCTTTGGCATTAGGTGATCAAATTGTTTAGTTAAAGTTATTAAAAATTTCATAATGATATTTATTTCTATTATAGAAATTTTAAAATAACCACTTCACTCCCCTCTTGTTGTGCTTAGGAATAGTTCAACAAGGCTTAACACCTTCTATTGAACTTTTACATATAACATCAACGTAAGATATGTATGACTACCCCTTATATGTTTCTTACACATATTTAATTTGGGCCACATAATCTAATAAAAGAGCATATTTCTTCTTATAACTTACTACTAATTATCTCTTATCATTTTTAGGAGGAGGTGTGCCAACATATGATATTTTAACTAAATAGAGCTTCCTACTTAAACCTAACTTATTGTGGACCATAAATAATTTTTCAGCATAAGATATGTTTCTAGTTAAATTACTACAAGGAAGTTTTCTTGCCAATATTTTGTTGAGCTAATTCATTTATATTTAGACATGGAGGTAAAAGCTCATGGTTCTACTATAACAGCTCCATATTTAGTATTCCATTCAACCCACTCTGACATGAACAAATTCATGTTAATCAATTATGTTTCTATATTTTAAGCCCTTCTACATGTGTCTAGGAAAGTTTTATATACATGTGGATGCTTGCATAAGTTCTATAGTAGGTCCTAGTGGTCCTTTTGCATGTTTGAAAATCTCAATTTTTTCCCATGGGGAGCCACAACATGGTATTTGGTGTTTCTACGACACTATTGCTCTTGGCAAAATGGCAAATATGTATGTGGTCTGTCATAAAGTTAGCACGGCAATGTTTTAGATTACTAAAGGGGAACATTGGCTAACTCGGTGGTTCGTCATGGCACCATGCACATTTATTTATTAAAATCTCCAAATCCATGATTCAACTTCATTCTTTTCATTTAGGTAGTCTCAAAGTGAGAGAAAGACACAGAGTTTTATGGAGTAAAAGGTTGTTTTAGGGGACAATAGACCATTTTATACTAATGGCTTAGTTTTCATAGTTGTCAAGATCGAGGTAGATTATATTTTGTTTATCACCATTTTCAAAAATAAAGAGATTTCCCAAATTTTCTAATTAAATTTATGTTTTCAAAACAAAAAAAATAAGGATAACTTTCCCCTTATAAAATATTCATAATTTAACTTTCTTTATGCTACCAAACCATTGATTGTGCATATTTAGGAATTTTCTTGAGTTTGTATGCTAGATATTTAGGGGTTTATACTATTTTTATTAATTAAAAAAATAGGGCTATATAATATATTATTGTAATACAATTAATGTTTTAGAATAGTATTTTGCATAATGTCTTGTAATTTAGTTATATTCTAAAATAGTGAATTTTTGCTTAGTAGTGCATTTTGTGTAATTCTAAAATGAGTTTTTTATACTTTATTTACTACAATATAATGAATTATGTGCTTAATTGATTCAAATTTCTGATTTTGATGAGATTTGCAATGGATGGAGAAAGTTTTGTTGTCGTTTTAAAAGCATATTCTAGGGCAAAGGGCATATTCTGGTTCTATATGAACACTATTAAGAATTCCTTAAATTTTATCTATTGGGAGGCATAAGGCTCAGAATTCCTTGAATTATATGTATTGGGGGGAGACATAAGAGTTAGAATTCCTAAAATTCTATCAATTGGGAGAAGAGTTGGCTAAAATTTTCCAAAATCTAAATTTTGGGAGGCATAAGGGCCATAACTCCCTGAATTCTATCTAATAGTTTTCTCTGACATAAGAAGCTCTTTTTATTTAATTTTTTAAAATTATTAATCTTCTCAACATAATAATTTGTTATATTTTTTAATATTCATTTATACACCTAATAAATGGTTTATTTAAAAATTTAGATCAGTAAATATGGCCTACTGAATTATGTTCGTTCGTAGATGTTTTTCTTTCTTTTTTAGGGTCTGGGATAGGCAAAGTTCTAGATGAGTAGCTATTTAAATATTTGATCAAACTTTACGTATACATTTCTTTCTTTTGATATTTTTTACAATCAAGGCTAATTAATTAATCTATACTTTCTATACTTTTATCTATTGTCATATACTATAGTGTAAAGATTGTATTTATTATTTAATGAATAAATGGAAAAAGTTTCATGGATAAGTTTATTTTCATTACAAGATGTTATCAGTAGTTATGTGGTTTATTTTTTAATTTAAATTTTAATTGAACTTAATTTTTTTAAATAATTTTTTAAACTTAGACCATGGGGTATACTTGTTGTAATCCAACATGATAAGACTTATTTAGTCTGTGAGATCTACTGAGTTGGGTTATAATAAGCCATTTTGGTATCATAAATTTAGTTTTGGAAATTGATTATAAAATAAAGCTATAAAAATGGATCTAACATCTAATGGGGTGGTTTTGAGTCAGCCTGAACATTCATTTTACTTATTTTCAATTGCATAAATGTTCAGCTGGTCATTCTATATGATTATAGATATACTAGACCCAAATGAGATGATAGACTAGATGTGAATCAAGTTACACCCGTATAAAGTGCATCTCTTATTGTCAGTTATGATATAATATCAAAGTTTACTACTATGGTAGAATAGATGATAATCGAGACAGCGTACAGTTCTTCATATTATATTTGATGAGGTAGATCATTATTTGTAAAAATTCTAAGATTGAAACCTCCATGATTTTAGGGGGCTTTTGATCCTAGGATAGTAAAAGACTGATTGAGGGAGCTAGAAAAGACTTTTAATGGAATGTAATGTCCTCTTCAGTGGAAGACGCCATTACCTATTTTTCTATTAGATGGAGAGGCTAAACACTAGTGGATGGGATAGCAAGAAAAAAGTTTCAAGAAGGAATAAACTCATTAATTTGTTGGGAGGAGTTTTTGATGTATTTTGAGACTAGTTTATACCACCTTTTATATGTTAGTAGAAGCAGGAGATTTTTTTAGACAGATAAATGGGAGCAGGATAGTTTTGCTGTACTAGATAGAGTTTCCTACTTTAGCCAGGTATAATCTGTAGTTAATTCACACTTTTGGAAAGAAGTGATAATGAATTTTATGGGGACTTTGTGATAGTTTAAGGCAACCACTGGTTCTGTTTCATATCTTTGATTTTTCTGAGAAGGTGGAGAAGGCTTGTTTAATTCATTATTAGTAGATAACTTCTTAGCAGTGGTATATTATGAACAAGAAGAGATTTAGTGATGAGACTTATGGTAAGTGATTTTCTTGGAAGAGGTGAAGGTTTGAACTTAGAGAGTCTAAGAGTGTAAGACATTCTATAATAGTTTCTTGCAGTGATAGTGTAACTAGTTCTTCTTCTATTAATGGATCACTTGTGTGCCATAATTGAGGTAGAAGACATTTTCATACCAAGTTTGAGAGTTCAATAAAATCAACAGGGAGATCAAGGGAAATTCCACTTCACATATTTTTTGTGGGATCTTCTTTTTTAAGTGATGGTTCTGCTTATATAGTAAATTCATTGGTAGGAAAGCTATCTAATAGTTATCAGAGAAAGAATATTTGTTCTATTACAATAGTATAGATTCATGCACATATATATAATTTGACTCAGCATGAGGCCAGAGATGCTCCTTTTAATTTTATAGGTATGACTTAAATTTATGACCTGCCTTGTTTCATTTTGTTTGCCTCTTGAACTAGTCACTCAATTATTTCTAAGAATTACTTCAATTTATTACACTTTTATTTAGTCTTACAATAATTTTCCTTGTTCTTAATTTTGTTGAGTAGAGATGGTATGATATCGAGTAGTGTCTTCTTCTATAATATTGAGATATCATATAAAAAGTGGAGATCTAATTGAATTTTGTTACGTATTTTTTGTTTATTATTGTTTTGCGTATGTACAGGTTAAGCTAGTATGAGCCTCCAATTGATAAGTCACATTGTTACTTAGGAACGAGAGTTATCAATTTTAGGGTGTTAAGGAAATTTTATCATGCTTGATCTCTATTTTGAAAGAAGATAAAATATGAAAGAATGGTTGCATAAAATTTTTGTAATTAGTTTATGATAGTAGTGTGGAGTTTGGTAATATTTTTATGTTTCCATAGTGTGGGAATTTTTAGATGTATTTACCAAAAAAGTTAGTCAGTTTTCCTCTGGATAGAGATATTGAGTTCTGGGTTGATGTATTTTTGGTATGTCCCCAAGATTCAATGCTCCATATATAATGGCACCTATGGAGCTTTATGTTGAAGAAAAAGCTTTAAGAGCTAGTTGATAAAGGCTTTGTCCATCATAGTGTATCTCTTTGGGGTGCACCTTTTCTGAAAAAAAGGATTGTATAACGTGCATGTAAATTAATTATAGGGAACTAAACAAACTCACTATCAATATTTAATATTTTTGCTAAATTATAATGTTCTATTTGATTGCCTTTATTGATCTTTTTTGTGTTTTAAGATTCATCTATAATTTAGTTATTATCAGGTGTGGGTGAGAGAAAATGATGTGATGAATACAACTTTCAGTACATGCTTGTTGACCTCATTTTTATATGAGGTCACATGGACCCAACCAAATTTTTACCCATTGATTTAATGGTTGACCTGCATCTAGGTGTCAATCATCTAGACTTCAATCTAGGATTCAAGTTAGACTTCAAGTCAATCTAAATTCAAATGTTAATTCAAAATGCCATACTTAAATCTTAAACCAATACCTTAGCTCAGACTTTGAATTCAAGCTTCAATCAATTCAAAATCAATCCAAACTCCATTCTTTCAAACTTCAATCAACCCAGATTTACGTCAATCCATCCTCCTATAGAAGTTTAATCCTACCCAAACATTAACAATTATTAAATTGATTGTAATTGACTTGGATAATTTAAATTCAATTATTCATATCCAAAACCGAGTTCAAACCCAAAAATCATGTCCAAAATCTAAGACAAAAGGTTTATGTCTTGAAAACCTTTTTGAATATTTTTTCAATAATTATAAAACCTAGTCAAATGACCATCGATACATGATATATAAATTACATATTGATTAGGCATGGCCCTAGAGTCAACCCTTCAAATTTGAACTCAATTTGAGACCTCTAGCCTCAAAACTAAATTCATTTGCAAAGGCTATAAAACCTTCAAAAATTTACAACTTATGCCACTAGACATTCCACTTGGTGAAATTTAACCTTGGGATCTTCCCCAACACCATAGATCATGTTCAAACCTTTTATTAGGAGATGTTGAGAATTAAATTGCCTTTTCGTGGACCCACTTTTACCTCTAGTTGACCAGGGTTCAAATAAACCAAAATGCCCCTAAAGGACAAAATTGAAGTTTCCTCAAAACTTTAACATGGCACACTCAAATCAAACATAGAAACCTTCTATAATGCATTATAAACACCATGAGGAGTGCATTTAACTCAAGCCCATCTTGGTCAAGCCTTGTTGACCAAGTCAACCTATTTTGACTAAAATGACCCTTAGGGGTTTGAATAATTATTTCAATCCAAATTATCCCATCATGGCATGAGACCAATTCTATTAAACTCCCAATGTTAAATTAAATCACTTAAGCCTAAACTCAGGACTTGGGTCCACCTGGTTGACTAAGTTAACCTAGGTTAATAAAATAGACCTTTGATGATTTAAATGAATAATTTGACCCAAACAACCATTTTAACCCTTGGGACCACCTCCAATAGACATTAATGATCAAATCAAATTTGTTGAGCCCAAACCTAGACCCTCACATGTCCTTGTTAACCAGGTCAACCATTAAGCTTTATTCACTTTGAATTGAACATCAAATTCATTCTAGCCCCATCAAAATTCCTTTAAACATATTCCTTGTAATTTGAACTTGATTAAATCCTTTGATTCAATTAAAAGTTGACTTGTCCAACGGAACTCAAGCTTAGTTAAATTCAACATATTTATGTCTAATCACTTCACAAAACAACCTCAATATCCTGAAGCTTTTAATCCTACTCCAATGCGTCATAAAATTTCTATCAAGCCATTAATTCCTCTTCATTACATGATTCAAGTGTATTTAAACTTATTTGGAGTAAAGCCATAATCAATTTGGCCAAGTCAATTCATTTTGACTTGGTGAAACCCACTCAAAATCCCACACACTCTTTCAAACTCTAATCCCATGGCTTGATACTCCGTCCAAACCACTTTAACTAACTCTTGGTGCTACCTTGCATGCCATGTCTCCTGGTATGACTAGCTTGTTGGTCAAACTGGTCTATAAAGGCTTGTAAAATGATTAAGTGGTTGAATATCCTCTCTCAATCCATTACCCTCCATTTTAAACTCCTCCAGCCATTCAAATAATTATATAAGCTTCTTAAACCTTGCTTAAAACCAATCTAATCCGTTTATTAATTATAAAATGGTTAGGATGACCCCTCTTTCACATGTGAGGACAAGTGACCCTTTCCATGTCATTATCCTCACTTTGTTCTTTCCTCCAACATTCTAACCACTCCATGATAGGTGGAATGCGTTTGGGATTATGCCAAAATAATCCTAGCCCTCCAATGGGTCTAGGGTTTTTTAATTCGGCCAAAGAAGCCAAAATGGGCCTCATTCTACATTCTACTCTAACTCATAATCCTAGGCTCCTCTTGACTAGAGCTTGTTTCATTTCTCCTAAAGACACTTCCCTCCTCACATTCAAAGCTCAACCCAACCGTCGAAGGCTTGGTAATGGCCATCCTCCTACAAACTAAGCCTTTACTCCATCCAAAGCTAGAAGCAAGTGATCCTTTGTGTTTTGGAGCATGAATTCATCAAGGGAATTTTATAAGGACAGTCAACAAGCTTTGAGAAATCAAAGTCTCCAAAATGCAACATTTGTGTTCAGGTAAAACCTTAACCCTAGGGTAAGACACTTAAGAGAAAATAACTTTATATTAAGCACTTTTCAAACCGTGAAATAAAGTCCCCATGATTTTTGTTCATTGTACTGTTCTATGTGTAAAATCTCATAAAAATGATTAAGTATTTTGAGTGAATGAGCCCTTTTTTATTTTAGGTTTTTTGTTTACAAAGATTTAATGCTGAGAAAGATCTGGACCGCCGGATCAAGTCGTTCTGTGGCCTGATTTAGCCTTGCAATATGTCTCGATTATCTTATATGATATGTATGTCTCAATTAGAGCCAGTTGTTTCAAACCATTGAGGATTAGATGGTATTCGCTTCATACTGACATGAATAAGTGAAAATGTTGGGCATTAATGCGCCGCCATGAAGGTTCCATCAAATCACTAATAATTGTCAGTTGCACAATCATTTGTTATTAAGGGCCGCACCGCCGTGTGCTTTTTAATGTGCAAACCAGATAATGTCGTGTGGCTCCCCACTGTCATAGTTTTTATTTATCAAACTAGAATGTGCCATGTGTCCTGGTTACACCACCATAGTCAATTAACTGAGTTAAAATTAATTTTAAAATCATTTTATTAGTAAATTTTTCGAAAAAAAAAAAAAATTTCATTTTTAGTTAAAAAATAATTATTTCATTTCAAAATTCATAGAATTGAAAATATTTAATTTAAAATTAAATTATTTAAAAAAAATTAAAGAATTAAATTTATTTATTATTTAGTTAACTATAATGTCAATTATTTTCAATTTGTGAACATAAATTATTTTGAACTATACTTAACATTATTTTTATTTAATAAATTCAAAACAGATGTTTTAATATATAATTTTGGAAATTTTATTTTATATATGATGCATTTTACTTATATTTAATTAAGGGTTAGTTTAACATTGACTATAAACCTACTTAACCTAGAGATAATTAAGGAAAATAATTAAAGCCCAGTTTTAGGAATTTAGGAAATTCTTAGAAAAATAAATTTACATCTAATAGGGTGGAAATTTATAAATTTTAAATTTAGTGACACCCTCAGCTCTAGGAAAAATTGCCAGTGATTTTAAAAGTTTTTTAAGCTAATTATTTAATTCATTTAAAATTAAACACTTGATTAAGCTAAAAATGACTAAAAAACATAATAATTTCATATTAAACCTAAAAATTTCAAACATTACATCAAACTAACCAGAATTAAACCCTTAATAAATGAAAATTAAAAGACCCTTGATTGAACATTAATTTTAAGTTTAATTTAATTTTAAATAAAATAAATAATTAAAAATTTTAATTAATTAAAAATTATCAAACACTTGAAAAGACTCCATTAGGTCATTCTTATCTTTTAGGAGTGATTTCAAGAAGTTTTGAATCAGTTTGGATTAAACCCATTAAAAGCCTTTGAATAAATCAATTTAAAAAATTCAAAGTTTTAAAAATCATAACTAATTCTAAAAAATTCAAAATTAAGCAAACTAAAATCCAATCAAGTCCATTTAAGGTCAAATATTTATTGAAATTTTTGAACCTCTAGAATTAAGTTAAAATTAAAAGGTCAACTTTTTTTATCAACCCTCAGTGAAATTTAAATCAAAACTTCATGTATTTATAACTAAATCGAGAAAAATCTAATTCCAACAAACTTAGTGTCTAATTACTCATCTTAAGGCCTAGTATTTATGAGAAAAAAATCAAAACTTTAGAATTCACTTTGATTTGAAAACTCAAGTTTTATTCTCTTAATTTAATGAATTAAAATAATTCAAATATTTCAAAATTTTCAATAATCAACTTAAATTTCAAAAAACATTAAACACAACATTTAAATCCAGCAATCAATCATTTAAATAAAAAATTAGCAACCTTCGAACTTTAACAATTTAAGTTACTTAATTAATATTAATTACTACTAAAAAACTTGAGCCTACATGGTTATTAACATAGACCCAATAAAGGTAAAATAAACTTCACATCCTTAGTGAAGACAAAGTTAATAATTAATTAACATTTAAAATACATTCAAAAATTGAAATTAGGACTTTAATACTTAAATTCAAATTAAAACCCCTTAAGCCTTTCAACCAATCAAAACACCTAACAATTTCAACCAATTTCCAACATAGGATATATCCAAGCCACATAACCTTCTCCATATACTTTAGATGATTTGATAGAAAAACCAATTTTAGATTTTGGTTAGATCGATGTATATTTTTCTGCTACTTGTGTGTACCGTGCTTTTTTGGTTTTCATTATATTGTTGGTTCTTAGAATTAAGTGATGTGATTTTTTTTTAATATTAATTATATTCAATATGTGAATTTATGTGATATCCATTAGATTACCCTTAGGTTTGGGATGCTCTAGTTGCTCAAATAATTTTTTATAGGTGTCATGCTCGTACAAGCTTATGAAATGAAAGGGGGCAATATTAAAAGCTCTAGAACTAATAAATTTTTTGCATATGCAAAAAACTAAGTCCCCCTTTAAATTTAAAGAGCATGGTCAAGCATGGCTGTGTTTAAAATTGGAGTATAAATATTAACTAGTTGAGATTATTGATTTTAATGTTAGTTACTTAAGATAACCTTGTAGGTGATGTTTGAGTCCAGTCTTTTTTAATTTTCTACGTGTAACTTAATTTAATTGAGTTATAATCAAGTTATATAAAAGTGATATTTGAGGTGGGATACACATTTAGAGAGCAAAGTTAGGAGTCCTTTTAAATATCCAAAGAGAAAAGAAAATATCTCTACACTTATAAAATCTAAGACCTACTCCCTAATTTGATTCACTAAGCTCAAGCAACTTTTGTTTTTGGAAGGGATATTATTGATGATTGTATATTGGCTAATGAGATTATAAGAGGTATCAATCTAAATGATTCATCTAAGATTCTTTGTGAAAATATTGATCTTATTAATGTTTTCTTATCATGTAAACAAAAGATTTATTTACAATATACTCATCTCCCTTGGTTTTTCTTCTATGTATGCCAAATGAATTCAAATATGCGCTAACAATGTCATGTTCTTTGTTAATATTATAGGAAATTGAATGGCTTCTACAACTTTAATCATGATTAAGATAAGGATGACCTCTATCTCCCTTTCTACTTATTATTAACTTGGATGCAATCCTAAGGCGTAAGAGAATTATTTTTCTAATTCTTCCTTTACCAATATTTCTTAGATGAATGATAAAGTCTATCACTTCATAAATGTATGGTGTTTGGAGAGGCCTCTAGATCCAATCCCTTGGCTCTTTGGCTCATTCTATGTACCTTCAATAACTAGACTAGACTTGTCGCTAACATCAAAAAGTAATTAAATTTCTTCTCATTTCTATGAATCATTTGGAGTAAGTGTTTTTATCTAAAATCTTGGGAATTTCTTTCAAAACTCTTCATTGGTATTACTTAGGTACCCCACTCTCCATTATTAAATTGAATAAATGTCATTGTTACAAAATTATGTATAAACTTATGCGATGACTAGATCGGTGAAAATGAGTCCTTTCCTTTGCTAGGAGATTCTAGCTTTTTGCTCTACAATGGAATTATGACAATAATTAGCTTTAATCTATGACATTGTCATAGGGCCTTAAGAAAATCAAAAGTTTTTTTTAATAACTTCCTATGTAGGCATGAAATTACAAATAAGATTCACAAGATATTCTTTTCCTCTGAGTCATTTCCTAGAGATAAAGATGGCCTTGGTATCTGCTCCATTATCATATTCCTCTCCTAATCTAAAGCTAAACTTATTGGTAGGATTTATATTGCTAATTGGCTAACTAAAGTTTAGGGATTCCAATATGATCAATATACTAAATCATCTGATTTCATTGATAATCTTCAATGTCGTCTTCCTCAAAGCTTTAATTTTTCCTTTCAAGATTAGATTATTCAGATAAATGTTTATGTTTCTGTCATCACATGCTATTGGTTGGGAAGAAACCCTTTTACTATTAGGAAACTTTATTATATTTAAGAGATTCCGAAATTTGTGTGGCATAAGCATTTTAAGCATTGTGTGAATGTTATTACTTATGCTTTTATTTCTTAAAAATTTATTAAAAGTGGCAAAAAATTGTTGAATTCTTATTGAAGATAGGATTTTTCTTTAATCAAAATTATGTCTAATTCAATAGTCACAATGAAACTGACACAAATTTATTTTTGATTATGAAGTTTCTTTGAACGTTCTAAAAAATCATTTATAATGAGAATTTGTTTCATTTGTAAGGATATCTAAATCATGATTAAAAATAAATAGCTCTATTTAGCATAAAATTACTGTAAGATTTTGCTTTTTGTTGTATATATTACAACTTAATATTGCAGAAAAAAAATATTTCAGGCATAAGGTGTCTAATGGCCTCTCGTTGACTCAAAAAAAATGTTTGACATTTGTTACAAAAATAAGAGACGGAATATGTGGGCAGTGGCCTTCTCTCCCTAGCATCATATCTCCCTTGAATATTATATTGCAAGAAGATGGCGTTGGAGTAATATTAGATACTATACTTTCTGGCCACTTGGAGGCTACTATCAGATCACTAATCTTTTATCAGATTTTAGTGCTTTTCTAAGCCAATTTTTGGCTCCCTTCTTGTAGTTTCTTTAACTATTTAATGTAATTATAATATACTTAATTTTTTTTTGTTGTTTACCACTTTGCCATTCCTTTTTTGCGGAAATTGTAATCACTATTTTACTCTATTTAATGGAAAATATTGATAAGGCCATCAATTTTCCCAATTAAAAAGTCAAAGTACAACTAAAATTAAAAAATGTGGATACATTTATACACCTTAAGCAAAAACAAAGAATCAAATTATATTTTATATTTGATTTTTTTAAGATGAAGCTAAATATTTATTTCATTAATAAAGAAGAAAATACAAACTAAATGATAGCTATTGTATCAAAATCTTCCTTTTATCAACGAGATAAAAGAGGAAGGAAGATCACTATGAAAAATGTGCCAAAAAGAAACTCTCTCTGAAAGCATAGGTTGTAAAAAAGTCCACAACTTTATTTTTCGTTCTATAAATACAATTTTTGCATCCTAGAGTATTCACGGTGGTAGAGAAATATATAGTTTAAAGTCTTAACGTTGTATGAAGATCCAGCACACAATCAGATAAGAGAGAGGGTGTAGCGTTCATAAGAGACACCAGAGTTTTTATGTAGAAACCCCTAAAAAGGGGGAAAACCATGGGGTCTGGCCCAGTTTGAATGAATCCACTAGTATTTACAGTCGATTACAAATGAGGCCCTTCATTGGGAGAAGGCCTTGACTTGATGGTACAAATGTACATTATATAGAGCATATTACAAGGGCGGAGTTACAATATAGACATGTTTGTTTGGTCGGCACAACCACAGTCAATAAGATAAAGGTTAAAAAGACCATTGTCTGGTGATGGAGGTTGGAAGGACTGTAGTTGGTAGGAGAGAGAGGTCTGGAAGACCATAGTTAGTAGAAGACTGGGGTGAGAAAGATCGTTGTCGGGTAATGGAGGTCAGAAGGACTATAATAGGTGACGAAGGTCAGAAGGACCGTAGTCAGTAGGACATAAGGGCCCGAAAGACCTTAGTTGGCAAGAGACAGGGGTTAGAAAAAATGTAGTTGGTAGAAGACCAGGGTAAGAAAGATCGTTGTCTGGTGATGGAGGTTAGAAGGACCATAGTAGTCGACGGAGGTCAGAAGGACTGTAGTCGGTAGGAGACAAAGGTACAAAAAATCATAGTTGGAAAGAGATAGTGGTCAGAAAGAACATTTTCTAATAATGATGGTCAAAAGGACCACATTAGGCAATGGAGGTCAGAAGGATCGTAGTTGGCAGGAGACAGGGGTCTAAAAGACCATAGTTGGCAGGAGAGAAGGGTCTGAAAGATCGTTGTCTGGAGATGGAGATCTGAAGGACCATAGTAGGCGATGGAGGTCAGAAGGACCATAGTCAGTAGGTAATAGAGATCCAAAATATCATAGTTGGTAGGAGATAGGGGTTAGAAAGACCGTTGTCTAGTGATAGAGATTGAAAGGGCCATAGTAGGCAACGGAGGTCAGAAAAAGCATAGTCGGCGGGAGATAAGGGTTTGAAAGACCATAGTTGGCATGAGATATCGGTCAAAAAGATCGTTGTTTGGTGAATGAGGTTAGAAAGACTGTGGTTGGCAAGAGATTGGGTCCAAAAGACCGTAGTTGGCAGGATATAGGGGTAAAAAATATCATTGTCTAGCGATGAAGGTCAGAAGGACTGTAGTAGGTGATGGAGGTCAGAAGGATGATTATCGGTAGTAGATAGGGGTCCAAAGGACCATTGTAGTAGGGTGATACTTTGGTAGAACTTTGGATACCAAGTGGTGGCCTAATAGAAGTTTGGGCCTCAAGTGGTGGTCCAGCAGAGGTCTGGGCCTCAGGTGGTGGTCCAACCGAAGTTCGGTCCTCAGGTAGTGGTCCAATAGAAGTTTGGGCCTCAGGTGGTGGTCTGACAAAATTTTAGGACCTTAAGTGGTGGTCCGGCAGAGCAACGATGTCAAGCGGTGGTCCGGTAGAGCTCAGGGCCTCAAGTGGTAGTCCGGTGGAGCAACAACGTCAGGCGATGGTCCAATAGAGGTGAGGGCCTCTAGTGGTGGTCCGACAGAGGTGAGGGCCTAAAGTCATGGTCAAGTAGAGCTTAGGGGCTCAAGTGATGGTCCGGTAAAGTAATGACATAAAGTGGTAGTCGGATGTAGGTGAGAGCCTTATGTGGTTATCCAGCGGAGCTTAGACCCTCAAGTGGTGGTCTGGTAGAAGTTTGGGCATCATGTGGTGATCTGGGAGAATTCTGAGCTATAGGTGGTTGTCATGCAGAACCTTGGGACTCAACTGATTGTCCGGCAGAGCTCAAGGACACAGGTGGTGGTCCGGCGGAAGTCTGGCGGTGGTCGAGGAGGAGTTTCTTCCTTCTCTTCCTTCCCTTCTTCCTTCTTCTCCTCTTGCTTCAGTCCCCTTTCAAGAGAAATGAGGGGTCTATTATAGATTTTTGGATTTCCATGGCCCATAAATATGTGAGAGATAAAGGGTAAATGGAGAGTGGTTTGATGGACGACGATGTTGAATCCCTTGATTGTGGACCGTTCGTGAGACAATTAAAGTTCTTAATGATGCCGGATATCGATGATCTTGGGCTCGTTGGATTTGTCTTGTCAAGCAGCTTGATTCGACTGTAAGAACGTCAAGTTTAAAAACTATTCGGTAACCCAAATTGTGGTTCGAACCTTCCAACAGCGCTTCGGGTCTTTGATTTGGACTCATTTGGGCTCGGATTCATTCAAATTTGGTGTTGTTGAGTTCGTATTTCCAAGAAGTTCAGTTATGTTGTGGGCTAGAAAATACGCGGCAATAGAGATTTAATTTTGCGTCTTAGCGTTGTACCGATAACTAGCTCACACACAGAGAAAATAATATTTTTTATGTGGAAAACCCTTCAAAGGGAAAAAACCACGGGGCCTAGCCCTGTTGAAAATGATTCCACTATAATTTGAGTTGGTTACAAAGGAATTGGATCCCCTCTAAGGGTGATAAGATTTACAATCAGTAATTGTTCGATATGAGTCAAGTGTTAGACCAGGTGTCACTTGTAAGTTCGGGTGTTGATGGGTCTGAACATCGGGTAGAACGTAGGGTCTTCAGTAGAACGTCGGGCCTTAAGCAGGATGTCGGGTCTTCAGCAGGACGTCGGGTCTGAACATCGGGCCTTGAGGCGGTGGTGCAACGAACATCCGGCGGTGGTCTGGCGAGGTTTCAGCGGTGGTCCGGCGAGGATCCTGCGGTGGTCCGGTGAGGTTCCTGTGGTGGTCCGGCGATGTTCCGACGGTGGCCCGGTGATGTTCCGGCGGTGGTCTGGCGATGTTTCAGCGGCGGTCGAGGAGGAGCTTCTTCCTTCTCTTCTTCCTTCTTATATCTTCTTCTCTTCTTGCTTGAATCCTCTCTTGTGAAGAATGAGGGCTATATTTATAGATTTTCTAGAGTGGCATAGCTCGTAAATAGGAGTGAGATCGGGGGCGAATAGGGAGTGGTTGAATGGACGGCCGATATCTAATCCTACGATCATGAACAGTTTGTTGGACATTTGAAGGTCTTAGAGATGTCGGAACTTGGTGATCTTGGGGTCGTTGAATTTGTCTTATCGAGCCGTTTGATACGAGTATAAGCTCGTTAAAATCAGAGACCGTTTGGTATCTCAAATTGCGGTTTGAACCTTCCAACAGTGCTTTGGGTCCATGATTCAGACCCATTTAGGCTCGGATTAGGTCGAATTTGGTGTCGTTGTGTTTGTATTTCCGAGACTCTCAGTTTGACTATAAGCTCGCTAAAATCGGAGATCAACTACTCTCAATTTTAATTTTTGAAGTTTATGTGTAGATTTTTCCTCGAGATTTGTGCCCAACCAAGATTATTTCATGATGACGTATCAATTGACCCCCTATTTTCGGACGTTGAAGCTCCAGGAGTCCGAAAATACTTGTTTCAAAATTTTATACTGACCGAAACATAAAAATTTGCATTCCAAAAATTAACAATTTGCTCGAACTTGATCATAGAGGTCTCGTTGAGCTCCGAAAGTATCAAAATTGAGTGTGGAACGTCAAAAAATGTGTCCGGTGACTCCAAAAACGTCGAATTTGGATTTTTCGGGACAAAAATTGGGCCCAAAATGGGCTAGACAGCCGGACCGGCCGGATCGGCCGGTGGCGGCGCGGAACCGCACTCCGGATCTGCTGGCCAGCGGTCTGGCCCAAGCGAGCCACCCGACCCGCACGACAGTGGGCTGCCTGACCCGCGCGAAGGCTCCTCCGGGCTGCCTGACCCACGCGGTCCGCTCCAGTGGGCCACCTGACTCGCGTGGCAGCGGGCCATCTGGCCCGCGCGGTATGCCCCAGTGGGTTGCCTGACCCGCGCGCCTGCTCCTAGCTAGCTGCCTGACCCGCGCGCCTGCTCCCAGCTAGCCGCCTGACCCGCTCGACCTGCTCTAGCGGGCTGCCTGACCCACACCGTTTGGACCTGCCGGTCCGTAAGGCGGTGGATTTAAGGCGGTTCGTCCCACCGCCTTATGTGGGCCCCACCCCTATTGAAAAATGTGATCTGGACCGTAGATACTCCGAAAAAAATCCCAAAAAATTCCAAAAATCCTAAAAAAATTTAGAAATATTCAAAAAATTAAGAAATCTAGAAACTTCTCTCTCTCTCTCCCAAAAAAGTATAAAAAGGCCATTAAAGCCTTTAGAAAAATTATCCCGCTTCTCTTCTTCTTATTTTCTCCCTCTGTCCTAATAATTGAGGCCTTCCCTTGGTCTTCCGAGGCCCCTCTCTTTGCAAGGAAGTCCGGAGATTCTCCTTTCTTCATCTATCCTTATAATTGAGGCTTTCCCTATGTTTTTCAGGGCCCCTCTCTTTGCAAGGAAGTCCGGAGATCCCCCTTATTTTCTCCTACATCCTTAGGAGAAATGTCAGGTGATCGTCTTCCACCGAGAGATCTTGCGACCCGGGGAGCCTCCATCACGACGTATGATTACGAGCAGAGGCCAAATAAGGAAGCGAGGATGGATGAAACAGCGTCGACTGTTACAAATGACTTTCTATTCCTTTTTTGCAAGAATTATCATTTCCTGAATAATGTGAAAGCGATGGTCCCTAGGAGGTCTGATCTGGCTAGTCTTCCTCCTCCCGGGTACTTTACCGTTTCTGAGATCCACTTACGGGCTGGGTTACGCTTTCCACCTCCTACCGAGTTGATTGAAGTTTTACAGCGGTGTGGGGTGAACCTATCCAAATTTTCATTCAGAGCGATGTCGGTGACTGTGGGATTGATTACTCTATTTAGGGATCGAGGAGCTACTTTGACACTAGAGCATCTTTAACGGATGGGTCGATTTACTAGTGATACACAGGGGCATGTAACCTTCCGATCCAAATGGTTAGATGTGCGTACTCGTGATCCTTCAAAGAACTGGACTAGTGCATTCTGCTTTGTGAAGAATGATTGGGGCTTAATAGAGAAATGGGGAAATATGAAGGAACTGCCATCCCCTCTACATGTCCGCGAAGAAGACATTATGAGAATCTTAAAGGTTACTGATCTCGATCATCTTTAATTCTAGGTTTGTCATATGAGTAGATACACCGAGGAAGAGTTCCTGTTTAAAGTTGGGCTGTCATTCCATGCTGGGAGGTCTGATGCAAAAATGTTGAAGCCGTCTTCCAAGGTCCCTGAGCCTCCTTCAAAAGTGGCTCCCAAATGACCAACAACGGGTGAAGACCCCCAGGTTTTGAAGAAGAAGAGGTTGGAGGGGACTGCGACAAATGCCGACAATGCTCTACCTAACTCTTCCCCAGCTAAGTTGCGTATCCCTGAGGATGTTTTGAGGCACTAGTGTATTGGACACAGTAAAACTAGCAATTTGGTGAGTAGCATTTCCCAAAGCTTTTATTTCCTTTTCTTCTAGGGTAACTTCTAATAAACTTTTCTTTTTTATTTCAGCTGTCACGTCTTGGGATTGAGATTAATGATTGGAACAGTGAATTTGTCAAGATTAAATATCTTCAGGGAGAGTTCAAGTGAAACTATGATCATAAGGTCAAGGAGGTAAAGGTGCTTGAAGAGGAGTTGAGCGAGTGCAGGACTGAGTTGGCCAATACATTGTACTTTGTATCTCTCCAAAATCGGCAAGCAGATCGACACCAAATAGATTTGGAGGAGGCTCAAGCGACAATCACCAGGCTTTTGAAGGACCAAAAGGCTTTTGAAGAGAAGATAGCATCACTTGAGGCAAAGGATAAGAAGTCTCAGGCTCTTATAGCTGAGAAGGAGGCTGCTTTGTCTAGCACAGAACCTTCGAGCAAGAAGTTCATAGATTTCAAGACTATTATTCAGGATCACGTCCAGGAGGCTTGAGACCATGTCTACGATATAGAAGTGAAGGGTTTGGAGCAGTAGTGTACTGAGGATGGATTCATTCAGGGCTTCTTTAAGGGGGTTCGCCTGATGCAGCGAAAGTCCTGAGTTCAAGTCAAAGGGGTGACCCCTAGCCAGGCTTCAGATGACTTTCCATCAGGTTCTGATGGTGATGAGGTAGAGAGTGATGTTCGGAAGGTCCTGGATCTTGATGTGGATGATGAGATTGTAGATGTTGAGTAGGATTTTTAGTTCCTACTGTTTATATTAATTTATCTTTTTTAGCGATTATGATGTACCTGATATTTCTATTATTGTGTGATGTCTACTTTGATTTAGTAGTGGATTGTTGATCTGTTTTTATATGACTTAAACATTTTAGTGTATTTATGCAACCTAAGAAAAATTTTTTTATGCTTGCTTAAGTTCTTTGCCTTCCAACTTGTATGAAGAGGTTTAGGAAGATCTACCAAGGATGTGTGACGTATTTAAGGTTGTACGTCAGAGCCTTGCTTGATGACGCCAACCTATATGAAAGAGGTTGAAAGCATTTACTAAGGATGAAGGACCTATCCGAGGTAGAACGTCAGAGCCCTGCTCGATGACGCTAACCTGTGTGGAAGAGGTCGGGACAATCAACCAAGGATGTAAGACCTATCCGAGGTTGTATGTTAGAGCCCTGCTCGATGACGCTAACCTGTGTGGAAGAGGTCGAGAGAATCCACCAAGGATGTAAGACCTATCCAAGGTTGTATGTCAGAGCCCTGCTCAATGACATTAACCTGTGTGGAAGAGATCAGGAGAATCCACCAAGGATGTAAGATATATCTGAGGTTGTATGTCAGATCCCTGCTCGATGATGCTAACTTGTGTGGAAGAGGTCGGGAGAGTTCACCAATGATGTAAGACCTATCCGAGGTTGTATGTCAGAGCACTGCTCGATGATGCTAACCTGCGTGGAAGAGGTCGGGAGGATCCACCAAGGATTTAAGACCTATCCGAGGTTGTATGTCAGAGCCCTGCTCGAAGATGCTAACCTGTGTGGAAGAGATCGGGAGAATCTACCAAGGATGTAAGACCTATCCAAGGTTGTATGTCAGATCCCTGCTCGATGACGCTAACCTATGTGGAAGAGGTCGGGAGAATATAACAAGGATGTAAGTCCTATTCAAGGTTGTATGTCAGAGCCCTGCTCGATGATGCTAACCTGTGTGGAAGAGGTCGGGAGAATCCACCAAGGATGTAAGACCTATCCGAGGTTGTATGTCAGAGCCCTGCTTGATGACGCTAACCTATGTGGAAGAGGTCAGGAGAATCCTCCAAGGATGTAAGACCTATCCGAGATTGTATGTCAGAGCCCTGCTCGATGATGCTAACCTGTGTGGAAGAGGTCGGGAGAATCCACGAAGGATGTAAGACCTATCCGAGGTTGTATGTCAGAGCCCTGCTCGATGACGCTAACCTGTATGGAATAGATTGGGAGAATCCACCAAGGATGTAAGATCTATCCGAGGTTGTATGTCAGAGCCCTGCTCGATGACGCTACCCTGTGTGGAAGGGATTAGACCGAATCCACCTGGGATCGATCATTTGGTGACTGAGCTACAATAACGATTGCGTGTTGCTCGAATCAAGGATATTGAAGTTCACAGCTTGTGCAAATTTATTAATACAATTTTATTCGAAGAAGGTTGAGAAAACAAAGTCTTACTGCATTAAACAAAAGCATAGCTCCCTAAGATAGTTTAGGGAGGAAGAAGCTACAAACACCACAAACAACATTCAAAATTAAAGGCAAACAGTACAGAAGTCACATAATACTAAAAACATACGATACTTAAAACAAGCAACATTATTGCGCTCTACTGATAGTACTTGCAAAGATTATCTATGTTCCAAGTCTGAGGAAGCATTCTTCCCTCAGCATCCTTCAATTTGAAAGTTTCGGGCTTTACCATAGCTGCTACTAGGTATGGGCCTTCCCAGAGGGGGGAGAGTTTATTTTATGTAGGGCCTTTTCCTGCTGCCTCAATGCTGCGTATGACCAGATCTCCAACCGATATGTGTCTCGGCTTCATCCTTCGGTTATAGTGACAGGCAACTCTCACGTGATATGCAGCAACCTTAAGCATCGCCTCGTCTCTTGCTTCTGGAAGGAGGTCTAGGTTGTGCCTGAGTTTTTTTTCGTTGGCATTGAAGTTAAAAGTTTGAACTCTATGACTTGGGACTCCAATGTCGACAGGAATAACAGCCTCTGTGCCAAAGTAGAGGTTATATGGCATTTCTCCCTTTGGAGTCCTTGCCATAGTACGATAGGCCTAAAGAACAATTGGGAGCTCGTCAGCCCATTACCCCCCAACCTTATCCAGCCGTGTCTTCAATCCTCTCAGAATGGTTCGATTAGTGACCTCTGTCTGTCCATTAGTCTGAGGATGGGCCACAACCGTGTGTACTAGTTGAATGTGGAGATCTTTACAAAATATGGTGAAGACCCTTCCGGTGAATTGTGTTCCGTTATCGGTGATAACTTGTGCTGAAATGTCAAAGCGACATATTATGTTCCTCCATAGAAACTGTTTGGCATTTGCTTCAGTGATCTTGGCCAGAGGTTCTGCTTCTACCTACTTTGTGAAATAGTCCACACCCAAGATGATGAACTTCCTCTATCCCGTGGCTATAGGAAAGGGTCCGATTATGTCAATCCCCCATTGGGCAATAGGCCAGGGACTCTATAATGTTGAGATCTCTATGACAGCTAGATGAGTGAGGTTGACATGTAACTGGCAACTGTTACATTTTCATACGAGATCCAATGCATCCTGCTTTATGATTAGCCAGTAAAATCCCTGTCTCATGACCTTTTGGGTTAGCGCCCTTCCGCCCAGATGTTCCCCACAAATGCCTGAATGTACTTCTCAGAGTGCATAGTTCATCTTTGAATGAGGAAGACATTTGAGGTATGGCCCTGTGAAAGATTATTTGTATAATTCTCCATTAATAATGGTAAAGTTTGCTACCTGTCTCCGGAGTCGTACCGCCACTGTTGGGTCTTCTAGAAGAATGCCCTCTTGTAGGAAAGTGAGAATGGGGTCGATCCAAGAAGCTTCTTTTGATTCATCTATTGATTGAACCACCCATGGGCCTTGCACGCTCGGAAATTGGATATCCTCAATGTGCTTTCTTTTGAAAACGTCTCCTATCGTAGAAGTGGCCAGTTTAGAGAGAGAGTCTGCACTTGCGTTCTGCTCCCGAAGGATATGGATGATCTGATGCTTCATTATTTGGGCCAATAAGAATTTAACTATATGGCAATACTGGGTCAACAATGGATGGTGAGCATCAAACTCCCTTTCTACCTGAGAGGTGACCAGTTGGGAATCAGTGTGAATCACTAAGTCCTGTACTTCGCAACTGATTGCCAATCTCAATCCGGCGATTAAAGCTTCATATTCAGCGACGTTTGTTTGTTGCTGAGAACTTCAGTCTAAGCCCATATTTGAGTTTAGCTTTCTGTGGTGAGATCAATAAGATTCCTGTGCCAGCACCAGAACTCCCAGAAGCTCTGTTGATATATAATGTCCAGCAGGAGGAGGAAGGAGACACATCAAATGATTCATTGGAGGTGTGGTTAGTGCATTCGACCACAAAATCAGCAAGCACTTGTGAGTTGATATCGGGTCTAGATAGGAACTGTATATCAAATTCTCCAAGCTCTACTGACCATTTGATCAACCTTCCAAATGCTTCGGGCTTTTGGAGAATACTTTTCAACGGTAGGTTAGTATAAATCCTGATTGTGTGTGCTTGGAAATAAGTGCGTAACTTTCTTGCTGAGAAGACTAATGCTAAGGCTATTTTATCTGCTAATGGATAGTGTGTCTCAGACTTTGAAAGAACCTTGCTAATATAATAGACTAGGCGTTGAACAGTATCATCTACTCAAACCAAGACTGATCTTATAGCCTGGGAGGAGATGGCCATATACATATACAAAATTTCCTCTGGAACTGGCTTCGAGAGTAGTGGCGGCGAGGCTAGATAAGCTCGGAGTTGTTCGAAAGCCTCTTGGCATTTATCGGTCCACTGAAACCCTGAGCTACGAACACCTCTAACAACCTTGAAGAAAGGCAAATATTTGTCTCCTAAGCGAGCTAGGAATCGAGAGAGTGCCGCAATCCTTCCGATCAATCTCTGGACTTCTTTGATATTTCTTGGGGGTAGCATGTCCCTTAGGGCCTTGATCTTCTCTGGGTTGGCCTCAATCCCTCGGTGGGTAACCACGAACCCCAGAAATTTTCCTGAGGCAACTCCAAATGCACATTTGGAGAGATTGAGGTGCATGTTGTAAGATCGAAGGAGGTAGAAGCACTATTTCAAGTCCGAGATATGCTGGGACTTCTCGAGGCTCTTTACTAGTATGTCATCCACATATACTTTCATAGTACGCCCGATAAGGTTCTTAAAAATCTTATCCATCAGGCATTGATATATTGCCCACGCATTCTTAAGCCCGAATGATATTACTATGTAACAGTCTAACCCTTTATCTGTTTGAAAAGCTGTTGCCTCCTCATAAGTAGGATCCATTCATATTTGATTATATCCAGAATAAGCATCCATAAATCTTAGCATCTGATGTCTGGAGGTGGCATCAACTAGCTGGTTGATACGAGGAAGAGAGAAACTATTCTTTGGATAAGCTTTGTTGAGATCAGTGTAGTCTACACACATTCTCCAAGCTCCACTTGCCTTTCGTACCATCACGACGTTGGCCAACCAAGCGGGATAATGTACCTCCCTTATAAATCTTGCATTTAAAAGCTTATCAACCTCTTGCTCGATTGCCAGCTGACGTTCTAGTGCAAAGTTTTGTTTCTTTTGGATCATTGGTTTACATCCTGGGTTGATCTTGAGGGAGTGCGTGATTACTTCAGGATTGATGCTAGGCATATCAGCCGAACTCCATGCAAACACATCTTGGTTTATACGTAAAAAGTCTACGTACTCTTTTTTCTCTGCATCTAAGAGGAGTGATCTGATCTATACTGTTCTCGAAGGATGCTCATATGATAGAGAGACACAAATAAGATCTTCTATAAGGGAGGCCCTTTCAGGGGTATCTTCGTTTCGAAGATCGAAGTCGTCGATGCTCAGAGTAATTGATGAGCGTTGTTGAGCCTATCTAAGATAGCAGGATTGGGCTACTTGTTGATCTCAACGTACGGTCCCGATCCCTGATGGGGTAGGAAACTTTAGTTTTAAGAGGGGAATTGAAGCAATAGCCCCGAAGATTGTTCGGAGTGTCCTTCCAAAGATTGTATTTTAGGCTGATTCATATTTCACTACGATGAACTGAATAGGATGTTCAACTTGACGGGGGAATTCTCCAAGTATGACCGAGAGACTGATGGTTCCTTCCACTCTTACAGGTCGTTTGTCAAATCTGTATAGTGGACCGACAGCGGGCAGGAGTTTCTCTCTTGACAGACCCATATTAAGAAAAGTTGAGTACAATAAAACATCTACTGAGCTCCCATTGTCGACCAAGATCCTTTTAATATTATAGCATGGGGCGCCTATTCCTGCGCTAATCACCGGTGGATCTTGATGAGGAGTCTTTATGCCTTCTAGATCGGACTCTCCGAAGATGATAGATTGATCGACATGAAGTTTCTTTGTAGGTGGCTCTTTGTTCTCCACCATCAGAACTTGACAAGGCATTGAAGGGCCCCCAGCAATGGTTTTAATTTCGCCCACTATTTGGCGATTGTTTGACGATTATTTTTGTTGCTGATTTTTCCCCCAGTCGGACCAACCTCATCTCGGGCTATTGAATTCTTGATGAATTGTCGGAGGTATCCTTATCGGATCAGTCTCTCAATTTCTTCCTTTAGCTGCCTGCATGCTTCAGTAGTGCGTCCACGACTGCGGTTGAAGTGGCAATATTGCTCTTGGTTTCCGACATTGGGCTTCAAAGGGTATGGCCACTTTACACTCTCCTGATCTCGGATGGCCTTCAATACATTCGCTCGGGATGTATTAAGTGGCGTGTAATCTTTTTCTTGGCGGGGCTCTCGTCGTGGCTGTGAGGGTCGAGGAGGAAGAATATAGTTTCCTTGCTTCTTCCTTTGCGATGGGGGATTCTCCATCCTTGGGGGATTTTTATACTTCCCGATGGCCTGCTCAAATTGCTTCCTATGAGCATTGATGGCTTCATCGGCAGTAATTTGAGCCTCTACTCGATGGATTAGATCCGCATATGACTGGACCATTTCTCGCATGAGTACCGAGTAGAAGGGGCCCGGGCGAAGCCCTCTAAGAAATACACCTCTAATCAATTCGGGATCTACCCCTAGAATTTGTCGGGCTTCTGTGGAAAACCTTTGAAAGTACTCTTTAAGAGATTCACCCGCATTCTAATGTATCCCTGAAAGGTGGGAGGAATCCTTAACCATCTTTCGGTTGGCGACAAATTGTTCGACAAATAAATTGGCCAATTTAACTAATAATGGGATGGAAAAACTTGGCAGAGTAAAGCATCCAAGGCCTGCTGGATATGTAAAATGGTGCGATAGTGATCGATATGCTCGTAGGGGTCTGAAGTCCCATCGTATGAATCAATACTCGAGAGTTTGAATCTTGCCGGAATGGGGTATCGATGGACAGCTTCTGTGAAAGGTGACGACTCCTTAATGTCCCGTTGATGAAGTGATTGCCTTATATCCACTGTGGGGAACTCTTCTTGGACTAGTCTCCGTAATTCATGTCGTAGGGTATTACGGGGGAGTTCTGTGATGTGCTGTTGGTCCAAGTCCTTGGGGACGTCCGGAGGGATGTGATGAGATGGCCTGTGCGCGAAGGATGGGTAGACCTTGCTGTCTCAGCAAGCTCATTCTCTGGACATGTTGGAGGGCGCATTCATGGCGGAGGAAGGGGGACCTCAACATGAAGAACATCTTCGAATCCCGGCTGGTCTCGAGGGAGGAGAATAACTTCCTGAGGTTCTAGTGCTGGTCCTTGAGTTTCCCTTAAGAGTTGAAGGATCTCAATCTGAGATTCCTCCATCTTTCTGATATGCTCTTCTAGGGATGGCCCTGAAGTTCCTTCTCCGGCAAGGTTTCGGCCATTGAGGTGAAAAGAGGCAAACGCCTGTCGTCCCTGATTCAGGGACTGATTCCTAGATTGGTGTGAATTAGAATGGGAGGTTCTTGTGATGCGATGGCTACGCCTGTTGGCCATTGATGGAGTACGTAGTATAGTGGGATAGACTTTTCCCACAGACGGCGCCAACTGTTGCGGGCTAGAAAATAAGCGACGATAGAGATTTAATTCTGCGTCTTAGCATTGTACGGATAACTAGCTCACACACAGAGAACACAAGATTTTTTACGTGGAAAATCCTTCAAAAGGAAAAAACCACGGGGCCAAGCCCAGTTGAAAATAATTCCACTATAATTTGAGTAGATTACAATGGAACTGGATCCCCTCTAAGGGCGATCAGATTTACAATCAGTAACTGTTCGATAGGAGTCAAGTGTTAGACCCGGTGTCACTTGGAAGTTTGGGTGTTGATGGTCTGATCTTGAGTAGAACGTAGGGCCTTTAGCAGAATGTCGGGCCTTAAGCAGGACGTCGGGTCTTCAGTAGGACGTCGAGTCTGAACATCGAGCCTTGAGGCGGTGGTGCAACGAAGCTCCGGCGGTGGTCCGGCGAGGTTTCGGCAGTGGTCTGGCGAGGTTCCGGTGGTGGTCTGGCGCTGGTCCGGCGATGATCCGGCAGTGGTCCGGCGATGTTCCGGTGGTGGTCTGGAGCTTCTTCCTTCTCTTCTTCCTTCTCTTCTCTTCTTCTCTTCTTGCTTGAATCCCCTCTTGTGAAGAATGAGGGCTCTATTTATAGATTTTCTGGAGTGGCATAGCTCGTAAATAGGCGTGAGATCGGGGGGCGAATAGGGAGTGGTTGAATGGACGGCCGATATCGAATCCTACGATAATGCACTGTTTGTTGGACATTTGAAGATCTTAGAGATGTCAGAACTTAGTGATCTTGCACTCGTTGAATTCGTCTCATCGAGTCGTTCGATTCGAGTATAAGCTCGTTAAAATCGGAGACCGTTTGGTATCTCAAATTGCGGTTTGAACCTTCCAATAGCGTTTCAGGTCCATGATTCGGACCCATTTGGGCTCGGATTGGGTCGAATTTGGTGTCGTTGTGTTCGTATTTCCGAGACGCTTAGTTTGACTATAAGCTCGCTAAAATCGGAGTTCAACTGCTCTCAATTTTAATTTTTGAAGTTTCTAGGTAGATTTTGCCTCGAGATTCGTGCCCGATCAAGATTATTTCATGATGACGTATCAAGTTCGATTGTAAGTTTGCTGAAATCGAAGTCCGAATGCTACCAATTGTAATTTTAGAAGTTTCCAACAAGATTTTGCATCGAGATTCGTCCCAATCATGATAATTTTTTGATGACGTATCAACAATGAAAGATAATACTCTTAAAATCATATAAAAAGGAAAAAGATATAGAGGTAGAATTTAGTTTAAGCAGGAAATGATCATTCAACGACTTGTACAAGAGCTTGATAACATTCATGTTATCTTCTTCAATCCAAATGCCTTCATATTCTTTTGTCCCGTCTTCTAATATTTCTTTTATATTTAATTGGTTTTTTCAGTATAACCATACTTTTTATTTCAATAAAATATTTGACTTTTTATTAGTTGGATGAAAAAAACCTTACTTTTTTTTGGTCGAGTTTAAGTATTTTTTATCCAACTTGATAAAATTTTATAAAGATACCTGAATTTTTAAACAAATTCTCTACGAAACAATTTATTAATCCGTAGACATAGCCATGAAAAGTTTAGCCAAATTGTTCATAAAAAATTTCTATTTATTTGAAAATGAATTTATCATAGTAATGACGTTTTATATAAGAAGACTCAGATGTCATTTTTTTCTCCATAATTTTTGCCTTTTGCAACTCCTTATAAAAGCAAGATGATAACAAACCAACTTAGGATGATACCCTGAAAGGATGTAAGAGATGCTTTGTGGCATATAATGAACAAAGTCTGCTTCCACTCTCTGGAAAAAGAATAAGATTCTTTTCTTGACGTTAACGTTTGGCAACTTTTAATTTGTAAATAAAACTTTGTTATTTTCCAATAGGATTGTTCAAATTAATGGAGTTTTGTTGAATGAGTATCAATCCACCATTATGATTTGAGATTTTCAAATTTATATTTAATTCAGTTAATTTTTATTTTAATTTTATGAGACATGAATTGCATAAGTGTACATTCTTCAAAAATTTTGAAGCGGCCATAAAAATTCCCAGCTAACCGAGTTTGTTAAAGAAGTATTACTAAAAAAAAAAAAATTAAGTTAGTGGATGAAACATAAAAACTAATGCAAATGTTTGATTCTTCCCTTGGCACTACACTATGTTCTCTCATACATTTCTTCCTATCTAAACAATTAGATTCATTTCATGGGCTTCATTTGGGAATGCTTTCTTACTTCTTTCTAAAGTAGCCTTCTACTATAAAAATTTATAGTTCCAGAAATTTTTGTACTTAAAAGTTATTTTAAAAAGCAGTAAAATGGTATCACAAACAAAGCACTGGACTAATCAAATCGGACATCAATGAGCCTCATCGTTGTCTGTCAGCCTTGAAAATGTCTCCTTTTAGCAACATAAATGCTATTCATTATTGGCTGCACTCTAAAATTCAAGGCTCATTGATGTATTTTGTATAGTTTTGATTAAAGTATATTTTGTACTTAGAGTAAATACATAGCTCTATCTCTTCGAATGAGAAATTGTTATTTTGGGAATGATAAAATGGTAGGGTGTACTCATATGTATAGATTGATAATTCATATGTACCATACAAGTTAAATATAGTAACACGATCAAGAGGGTTACTTATCAAGGTGACACCTGCCCATAATAAACATGGCCTTTGAAGATATAATGATAAGCCCTGCCCATGGTCCAACCTACATGCTCTCCTTCAGGAGATTGTAGCATGGACACTCATCCCAAGGAAACAAATTAAGGATTTAGCCAATCTTGACGAGCAACATAAAAATACAACTTAAGACCAAAAAATGCTATTTGGACCACTTGTCTCAATAAATCCAACTCCCTCATAGCAGGTCTCAATGAACAAAGCCAGCGGCCTACCATAAGCATCTTCAATAAAGCAAGAAGAAGCACATAGCCCCTAACTATTTATTCAGCCTATGGACCTGTCCTTGAATAATAACAAGAGTTATCAAATAGACTCCAACAACAACAATTATCAAAGAGACTCCATCAGATGGATGTTGACCTCATTTTTGTATGAGGTCACTTGGGCTAATCTTGAACCTAGATTAATCCTGATCCCAGATTAATCCAGACCCTAGGATTTTCCTGAATCCTAAGATCCTTCAAGATTTTAGATCCTAGGTTCTACGATTGATCCTAGGATTCCTCCAGATAAATCTATATCTTAGGATTTATTCCAGATCTTATGACTCTTTTAGATTTCAAAATTTAAGATTTATCCTAGACTCTAGGATTCTTTCAAGTCAATTTAAATTCTAGGATTCTCCTAGATCCAAACCTTAAGATCTATTTAGGTCTTAGGATTCTTCAGGAGCCTATATCATAGGACCTATCTAGAACCTATGACTCCTCTAAGTCCTAGACCCTAGAATCCCTTTAGATTCTAGGATCAATCTAGACTTCAAACCAATCATGGTGTTAAGCTAACCCAGATCTCAATTCAAATCAAACCTCAATCAAATTCCAGACTCCAGTCCAGTTCAAGATCTTAATCTCCAGTTCAAACCTTAATCTTGTTTCTAATCAAACTTCAACCTTATCCAATTAATTATGATTATTTAAATGATCATAAATGATTTAGATAACTCAAACTTAATGAATCAAACTCAAAATCCAGATCAAATCAAAAATTCAAACCCAAATCCTAAGTCCAAAGGCCCTGTCCTAAAGCCTTTTTCAAGGATTTTGCAAATACTTCAAAACCCAGTCAATTGACCTCTGATTCAGAGTCTATCACTTGCAAAGTGGTAAGATATGTCTCTGGAGGCTACCCTTCAAATTTGAGCCCATTCTGAGGTCTTTAACCCCAGAATCTAAATCAAAATTCAAAGGTTGTAAAACCTTTAAATATTTACAGCCTATGCCACTAGACTTGCCACTTGGTGAATTTTGACCCTAGAACCTTCACCAGAGCCTCTAGTCACTTCCAAACCCTTAATTATGACTCATTGAACATTAAACTGCATTTTGGTTGACCCACTTTGACCCCAGTTGACCAGGGGTCAAAATGACCAAAATACCCCTTAAGGACTCAAACATTGATTTCAAACCAAACGACCTCTGAATTGCTTGGAACCACTTCCAGCAAGTTTCAAATATCAAATCAAACCTGTTCAACCCAAACCCAGACCCTGGGTCAACCTGGTTGACCAAGTCAACCTAGGTTGACCAAACAGGCCCTTAAGGGTCAAAACGGGCATTTTGACTGAATTGACCTCCCCAGACCTCGAGACCACCTCCGATGGTCTCCAAATATCATTTCAAATTGATTAAACTCATTTCCAGACCCTGGATCCACCTGATTGACCAAGTCAACCAAGATTGACCTAATGAGCCCTTAAGAGTTCAAATGGGTCATTTCAACTCATTTAACCGGATCAATGCCTTTAAACTTTTAAACTCATTCAATTCAATGTCTTGATTATTTCTAAACTCATTTTGAGTCAAACCCAAGTCATTTTGGGCCAAGTCGACCAATTTTGGCTTAGTGGCCCATTAAAGGCCCAATAGGCCTTTATGACCCAAAGTGATTCATTTGAACCCCTCTAACTCAAGCCCATCCAGCATTTCAAGGGGACTCTAGAACCTTCCTAGACCCTATCCCAGCCCATAGATCAATATCCAATGGCTTGGATCTCTTTCATTTGATCATGTGGGGATAAAAAGACATTTACACCTAAGGTCCTTGCCATGTGCTCTCCCACCTGCTCCCATCAATTCCTTGGATAGATGGCTAGATCATAGAAACTCTCTCAGTTGATCATAACCATCCATTTAATTTAGAGATAAGGGAATAGAGCAAAATATCTTAAAAAAGCCAATTTCAACCTTAAGCCATTTTTTAACTCAATCCCTCTGATCCAGAGCTAATCTAGCCCTCAAAATTCCTCAACAACCTCCTCCAGATCTTCCTCTAGCACTTCCAAGCCTTCCCCCACCGAATCCAAGCCTCCAAAGCCCCATTGGTGAAGAGAGAAGAAGGTAGAGAGAGAAAGAAGCTTTTCTAGAATGACTTCTAATCCGGCAAGAATCAACTCTTGATGTATTCTACAATGTTGTAGAGGGTTGTAGCAGATTTCCATCAAATCCAAGAACGTCAAAATCCGACAACTGGTTAGAAAGTTATTTGAGTTTTAATTTCGATGATCAATCCTTGATATCTCAAAATCCTCAATGCATGGAGACTTGAAAATCCATGGATTGCAAGATTAGGGTATCTTGATCCTACGTTTCAAATTTCATCAAATTTCAACGGTTGGATCGAAAGTTATGGGCATTTGAAATTTCTAGTTCATTTTGAACTAGAGTGACTCTGGTTCAATCAGAGCCGTCCGATCGCACGTTCTGCGCGATCGGATGGAACATAATCGGCCACATCACCAAGTTCAGATCACACGTCTCCAGCGGGATTCGAACTCGGGTCACTTGAGATGAGGCGTGCCTACGTGGCACGATCATAGCCGTTGGATCATGCCGCGGTGAATCGGACGGTCGATCTGACCGTCCGACTTGTTTAAGTGGCGCACCGATGCGCGCCACGTGTCTGCTACGTGTCAGAATGCCACCAAATGATTAAAATTGATTAAAAACCAATTTAAAAATCATTTAAAATGCTCAGAACTTTAAAAATTCACTAAAAATTCATTTTATGTCCAAATTTGATGTTCTTGGGCTCATTAGAACCATCTTGATCCCAAGTTTATTTTGAAATTTTGTTTGGATAAGTTTGATCAATGTATACAGAGTTATTAAGGGTTTATGGAAAACTGAATTTCTTTGATAACTCTCATTCCAGTGATTGAATTGTTCTCAAATTTGGATATGACATACTATGGTGTATTATCCATATGCCATAAAAGTTTTAATTCATTTTAATGGCTGGATTTTGGTGAATTTAATTTTCAAAGCTTTTGTCCAGATTTTGACATAAAACTTTGAAAATTTATAACTCACACACCACTAAGGACTAGGTTTGCATTTCTTTGTGGTATGTGTAATATAGTGTCAGGGTTAGATGACCAAAGTTTTAAGCCCAATTGATCACTAGTGTCACCTAGGAAAAATAATTAAGGATAATGTCTAGTCAACTTAGAAAAATCCTAGGAAATTATACACTCATCCAATAGGGGTGAAACTTGAGATTATTAAACTTAGTGACATTATAAACCTTAGGTTCGAATTTCACTAAATTTGGAGTTTATTAGGTTAGAAACTTAAATAGGTCCATATTAACCATTAATTAAGCCTCTAAACCTTTCAAAAATTACAATAAATCAAGTTTAAATCAAAAAAATACATAAAACACCTCTAACTTACCAGAATAAAATCCTTAATCAATGAAAATTTAAACCAACTAAATTTGACAGCAAATCTGGCTTTAATTAAATTTTAAGTGAAATTCAATGTTTAATTCATTTAATTAATTAAAAAATATTTAAATTCCAAAATTTTCCCAAACACTTGGGAATCTCTTCTTGGGTCATTCCTGACCTTTGGAGATGATTTGAAGGAGTTTGGAGTTCATTTGGAGCAAAATCATTAAAACCCCTTTAATTAAACAATTTTAATAATTCAATAAATACTTGAAACTTTAAAAAAATCATAACTAACTCATATTAGTGTCTAGTATTTATTGAAAATGTTAAAGTTTCAGAAATATGTCAAAATCAAAAAGTCAACAATCTGGTCAACTCTCAATCAAAACTAGTTCAAATCTTCGAACATTCATAACTAATTGTAGAAAAATCTAATTTTAGCGTACTTACTGTCTAACTGATCATATTAAGGTCTAGTATTTTAATAAAATATTAATTTCCTTGAAAATACTCTTAATCAAAAGTCAACTTTTGACCCCTTAATTAAATGATTAGAATAATCCAGAAAATTCTTAAAATTTGAAAATGGTCTTAAAACTCCAAAAATCATTAATCAACATTAAAATCAATATCAAATTATTAATACTTAAACTCAATTTTAAATCTTCCCTTAAGTCTTTCAACTAATCAGAACGTCAAACAACTTTAACAATTTGCCCTACATATGACATATCCAAACCACACGGCCTACCTCACACACTTTAGATGGTTTTCCAGGACAACCAACTCTAGTTTTAGGCTAGGCCGGTGTTTACGTTTCCGCTGTGTGCCGGATTTTCGAGCTTTCACTGCATGCTGGTTGTTAGCTTAGAATTGATTGACTGTTTGTTTATTTATTTACCGCACTCTGTTGAGCATTTTAATTTCAAATATATCATATGCTTGAGATCAATTATAACTGCTTGTGATTATTTATATAACTGTTGATTATTAGGATAACCTTGCAGGATCGAGTCTAGAATTTTATTTTTAAACTGTAATTTGATTATATCATGGTTGTAATGTTTAAAGTGCTTTGAGAATGGGATTAGATATCCAATTTGGATTCCAAAGAGAAAGGGACATCCCTCAGGGGAGAGTCTCTCTCCATTTGGAGATCTAAATTAGGATAACTTTAAAATATCCAAAGAGGAAAGATAACACCCCGTTCAAGGGGGAGTTACTTTTCATTTGGATATTCGGACATGACAATCCAAGAAGCAGCAAAGAGACGAAGAAGTGGATAACGAGAAGACCCATTCTCAAAGTCACTTAAGTCTTAGGAGTAGAATTCGGGTTGTCGTCAGTGGTACCTGTTGACCTCATTATTCAAGGTCAATTTCCCCAAAATCAATCTCTAGTACCTAGGTCTTCGTAGCCTAGTGTAGACGTCACCCATAGGATTTCCCTTAGGTGGACGCCCAATGACATAGCATCGACTCGAACTTACCACTCAGCTCGAATCAAAATCAATTCATTCTGAATTTTATTAAACTCAACTCAACTCATATCAAATCGAATCTTTTAAATCAGAATTCGCTGCATCAATCAAAATGAAATCAGATGAAATTAAACTCGAGTCGAGTTTTGATTTCAATGGCCTCGATTAGCCCCAATTAGTTCGGATTGTTTCGTCGCAAACCAACATCATTAATTATGTTAAATAAACAAATTTAAATTGATCTATTTTAAAAATGTTCATAAATTTTATTTAATTTGAATTTATCAATTTATATTTCTTAAAATAAAATTTTATTAAATATATTCTATAACTAAAATACATTCTAATAATTATCTCTTAATCTAAAATTCAAATCAAAAGTTGGTTTAGACTAAACCTAATTTGCGGTTAGGGCTCATTGAACCGAACCCACCACCTCATGTCTCTAGCAGTTCCAAAATTCCCCCTCTTCCTCTCTGTATTTCGCGAAACTGCCTCCCCCACTCACCTGCTCGACTCACTCTCTCTGCAGTTCGTAAAATCAACCCATGCCCCCCATCTCTTACGGTATTATTCACACACAGAGCACGAGCGAAATCCCTCCCAGTCGCACGAAGTCTCATCTTTTCTTCTGAAATTCACGAACTGCTTCTGCTCGAGGATCTCTCCATT
This sequence comes from Dendrobium officinale, assembly GCA_019514585.1. Lineage (NCBI taxonomy): Eukaryota > Viridiplantae > Streptophyta > Magnoliopsida > Asparagales > Orchidaceae > Dendrobium > Dendrobium officinale. The sequence continues at coordinate 65,105,005 of CM033683.1, read as the reverse complement.
TTTTTTTTGCATGGACAGAACTGAACTCCCTCCCTCATGCTCTGATATGCACGAACGAAATCCCGAACTCCCCATTCGCTCTCCTCTCTGGATCGCACAATCTCCCTTCTCTATCATTTCAGAAAAAATGCCCAGACTCCCTCATTCGCAAAACTGCTCCAATCCCGTATCCTCCAATTCGCACAAATCCATAATGAAACCACCCGAACTGCTGCTACCCAGTTCATGATCAGTCCTGGCTCCTTCTCCCTCTCATTTTTTGCAGAAAGAACAGGCGAAACCAGCCCTTCTTCCTCTTTGTTCGCAAGCCTTCAACCTGTCGCCTCTTTGTGCCGCAAGAAGGCCGCACACCTCCAGACCACTGCCCCATCTCCCCTAAAATTCGCACATAACATCTCCCTCTCCCTAACAATCTCACTTAGAGAAACAAAATCATGATGCCTCCTCCCATTTCGCCAAGGCCCCATTGCCTCCTCCCAACCGATCCGTGAAGCCCAGGTCGAGCCTTTCACCTTCTCCGGCCTATTCCTTCTCTCTCGTCAAATTCACCTTTGGGAAGCCTGCCGAGCCCCTTACAGAAGCATCCTCTGTCCGATCTCTATCCCTTAGAACCCCAAATGATCTCATCTCTATTGTAATTTATTCGGTCAAGAACAGTGAGAAGTGGTAAAATTTTAACCTCTTATTCTTCCTCATCCCTTTTCAGTTAATGTTTTGCATTATTTATTAAAACAAATTGATTAAAATCAGTAGCATTCTTCATCTTTCTTAATATTAATGAATCAATTGTAGTTTTCATAATCATTGGAACAAAGTTGTAAAATCTGATTTCGTCATTTTTATATATATCAAAATTGATGAAGTAGTGAATGAAAAGGTAATAGATCTATATTTCTCTTAAAGGTAGAAGTTTGTCTATATTTCTATTAAATATGATGTGAAAATAAAATTAGGAAGTGGAGTTTGTTACTTTTAAAAGTAGAAGTTTATGTTGGAAAAGTTGTGTGTGAGAGAAATGAAAGGTAAAATGTTTAGATTGGTAAAGAATGGTGTTTTTACTATATATATTGAAAAATAGAAATTATGTGATTTGTAAAGGTAAACGGTATACGTTTTAAAGTGTAGTGCTTATGATGAAAGTTAAAGTGTTTTGTGTTGCAATAAAGGATATTTGTGATGGTTTAGAAGTAAAGTGTGTTTGTGTATCTTTTAGAAAGTGGAATGATGTGTTTGAAAAGTTACTTGTATGTGTTTTGGAAAATCAAATATTGTGTTTTGTGAAAGATTAAGTGTATGTTAGAATGGTAAAGTGTGTGAAAAAGAAAAGTAAGAGTTGGATTGTGAAAAATAATGTGCTATGTTAAATAGTATTTTAAAGTATATGTTTGTTAAAAGTTGAGGTATTTTGGAGAGTGAAGGTGTATGTTGGAATACTAAGAATGGTGAAAATGTGTTTGTATTCAAATTGAAGCTTGAAAGTGTATTGAAAATTAAATCGTATGAGTGTGATTTTAGAAGATAAGAATTATATATATTGAAAGTGGCAAGTGAATGGGTTTTGGAGAAGAAAATAAAGTGAAGGTCTAAGTTGTTAGAAATAAATTATTTGAGTGAAATTGTTAGAAAGTAAAAGCTCTAATTCTCTTTCTCTTGATCTTCCTCCCCCTTCTACTCCCTCTTTCTCATGCCTCGAGATACATGTTGGGAAATTACAAAATGTGCTTTCAAAAGTAAAGGTTCCAAAAAAAAAAAAAAGTCAACAGGTGTTCAAGCCCGAAGAAAGGTACGTCTTTATTTTCAGTACATTTCAATTATTTTATTATTAATTATTAAATATGCTTTCTAATCCCTATTTTCTTTATTTTCTTCTCGATATTTGCATGAACTACGAGGAATGATACGGGTCGAGGGAACAAAAGTACAAGGAGCTAAATGCGTCAGTCACCTCTATCCAACTGGGTAGAGGTGCTACGGGCGGAACCACCGGGTCGTAGCCCTCGGTGACTGTGAGTATTTCTAAACTTAGAAAACCTTTAGGGACCCTTTGATGTGGTGTGCATGAACCATTCCTTTAGGTCCCTGTAGTAACTTCAATTTAATTAGATTTACTTTTTTACTTTATTTTAGATCCCTAAACCCCTTTACATGTACGAAATGTCCTAAGGGTTAGTAATAACAAATTTTTATCCCATACAATAGTAGTGACATTTAAGGACAAAAATTAAGGACCGGGTCTTAGAAAATTTAGACTTAGGATGCATGCACATTTTAGGATAGAAATATATAACATTGAAAACTTAGTGACACTTCACCTTATGATTAGTAAATATTTTTTAAATTAGAATTCAATCAATTAGAAAACTTTAGCCAATAATTGACCTAGGATATATAAAACCTCACAGCTCACTACACACACTTAGATTTGTTTGCTAGGACAACCGATTCTAGTTTTAGGTTAGGCCGGTGTTTATTTCTTTATTGCACTGTGACGGGCTTTTTCTTGAGTTTTATTGCATACTGGTTGTAAAATGTTGGTGTGTTTGTTTATTTATTTTTACTGCACTCTGTGTTGTGATTTGATTAATGATTAGATTACCCATAGGTTAGGAGCGATCTGGATTATTAATATGATTTTTTGCAGGTGGCCACACTCGTGCAGGGCAGAAAAAGGGGGCTAATTAATCAAAAAATTTATATAAATCCTACAGGTACTCCAGTTGCTTAGCCCCCAAATAAGAAAGAGTATGGCCAAGTGTGGCTAATTGATTTAATTTAAAATGCTTATATATAACTGCTTGGGATGATTTTTGCTTAGGATAACCCTGCAGGTGGTCTAGATTTTCTTTCTTTTTCTGTGAAATGTAATGTAAATGCAAATGTATTTGAAAATTATCATAAATGTGAAAGTGATTTTGAAAGTGGGATATTACATCCAATTTGGAATCTAAAGAAAGGAGAATATACCTTAAAGGATTATTCTCTTTTATTTGGAAAGCCAGATTATGATGATTTAAATATCCAATTGAAAAGAAAATACCCCTCTTAGGGATGAGTTTCTTTTCATTTGGATATCCAAAACTAAACAGACCCGAGAAGTTCGTAGAAGAAGAAAAGACAGAACAAGAAGATTGAAGAAAGAAGATAAAGAAATGAAGATTTAAGGAACAGTATATCTCATTTCAAAAATCACTTGCGTCATTCTTAGGATTAGAATCCGGGTTTGTTGTCAGTGGTGCCCGGCCACTTTACTTTTCTGCAAATTCTGGGTGTAATATGGACATTGGACATTGGACATTATATTTGGATTATTAAAATTGATTGTTTATATTGTTTGTGCAGTAGAATATTTTTAGGACTCTTGCATGCCGTATTTTGTTTTAGCCTGGATTCGAATCGGAGAGATTTTTTTCGTAAGGGTACGCTTAAAATTCTTCTACTTTTAATTTTAAATAAAATTTTTTAGGCCACATAGTAACTCTAACGATCTAAGAAGTAAGCTCGGGACCGCCGAGAGTCAGCATAAGAATATTAATATTTTCTCTTCCTTGTTAGGCACCTCCCAGCCTGCGGGTTCTGGCAGACCACTTGACCTATGAGGGTGCAGTTCTGTCAAGGGGAAGTTGTGCAATCTCTAGGGAAAAACCTATTTTCTAAGCCTAATTTTAAAACTGCTTCATATTCATTTTATGCATTCGAGCCATGTAGCATGCATTGCATTAGATACAAATTTAAAAGAGTCTAAAATATTAATTGTATTTTTAGGCATAATTCACCTTACATAAGTTAAGGGGCCAATTAGGAACTGTCTTAGATGTCGGCCCTCAATTCCTTAAAACTTAAATAACATCCCTATCCATCTTTCATAAGAGACTGGACACATGGTTTTAAAGCGCTTAGGTGGTTAGCTGGCTCCCTAATCCAGGCCGGGGTAAGTCCAGATTTGCATTTCATTAGTTAGGTTCGGGTCACTATTTTATAGTACCCAAATTAGATTTAGATTCTGAGGCAGATTCTTTTTAGATCTTAAGTCCTCACCCTCCGGGAATATAATCCCAAATTTCTAATAAAATGTCAACTTAAATATAAAATTCTCTCTTAAAATGTAAAGCCCAGTATAGGATAGGCTGAGGTCGCCTCTGGATTTCTCAGAATCTGGCACCTCCTACTTTTCTTCCTTTGACCCACTAATAAATGTTCAACATTGAGTTTTCTCTTTGAAGAATTCCTACTTCTGTTTCCTTGTCTTTTACTTTGTACTCAAAAGGGTATGAAATCACTGCTTTAATCGAGAGTTTTCTTAGGAGCTTCTCTCCTAAGATGTAATTAACTATAGGAGCTTGCTCCTATAGGGATTTGAGAACCCCAGACTAAAATAAACCTTGTTTTATTTGTATAAAACAAGAGAAGAATCTTTGGGAACGTAGATATTTTTAAAACCTTATTTCTAATTTTGAATAGACTTGTAGAATGTTATTATTATTTTTTCAGATAATATAATATTATACTTGTTATATTCAACTTTAGAAATAATGAATTTTATAAAACTCGTTCTCACTTTTTGATATCTTGAAGAATGTTATGTTCGTCTTTTAAGATGATATAATATTTTTCTTGTCATATCTATATAAAAGAATGAATAAACTTTTTTTAAAAAACGTATTTCTATTTTTAAACATATTCTATAGAATTTCATGTTCATCTTTTGAGATGATATGTTATTCTTTGAACTATGTTTGATTATAGAAATATCAATTTTCAAAACCCTATTTTGATATTGAATCCATTGTAGAATATTGTGTCGGCCTCTCGAGACCGTACTTTATTCTCAATGCAGTATTCGATTACAAAATAGGATAAATCAAAATCTGCGTGGTGACACAATTTTTCTTCACCAAGGTTTTTCTGGCGACTCCGCTGGGGATCAATCCTCTCTCCATCTTTAGCAGTATTTTATACCCTTTAATCGGTAGTATACTTGTGCTTGACATAGGTTGTAACTACCTTTCTTTCGCCGGTTCTTTTATTCATTTCATTCTTGGATAATTTGGCAGGTATCTAAAAAATTTTAGAGGTCTTATTTTGTACCCCGTTACGAAACTAACGGGAAGATCCTTTGTACGATCTTTTTGTAAAGAAATTTTCTGTGCTAATTCGAATGTTGTAGTTACATATTTTTTGTAGCTTGATGTTTGACTTAGCACTGGGTCCAAAATCCCTTTGCCCAATCTTTAGTAATATGTATAGTTACTTCTTTTAGTAACTTAATGTATTATTTGGATTGGATCCAAAAAAATTTTTTAAGTCTTCAAAATTTTAAACTTCTGTGTCCTAGCTAATATGTTGCAGTTATATATTTTTATAACTCGATATGTGGCTGGACAAATCTCAAGAAAATTTGAGCTTTTAAATCAAAGTTTTCTCCTTATCTAAACCAACATATTACAGTTATATATTTTTATACCTTAATATGTATGGTAGGACAAGGTCCAAAAGCTCAAACCTTTAAATAAAAAATTTCTGCTTGTCCTACTAACATATTATAATTACATGTCTTTGTAGCTTGATATGTGTTCTAGGATAGAGTCCAGAATTTGATATATGCGAGATTTTCAAGATTAAATTCGATTTGATTTGAAAAAAGTTTGAAGGTTCAAATACAAGTCAAGCTTATAAAAATAATATTTGCTAGAGAAAATAGCAGGTTGATTTCTTTTAAAAAGAAATTTACCTCTATCTTCTTTAAATTGTAATTAAAACTTCATTGTGGTTGACATCTCTAAACACTTAAAGAATATGGCCTATGGTTATCAATGCTAAAAAGAAAAGTATATTCCCTCCCTCCCACCACTTAGGTGGATTGACACCTTAGATGAAGGTATATTTATTCTCAATTTATGTTGAAATCTCAAAGCATAAAAGTTCAACTAATTTTGGTCGGTTTTAGTAATCGTCTGAATTAAATTCAAATGTGTTTCCAAATTTTATATTCAACCATGTTATAATGTTTCTAATATTAGAAATATATAATTATTGGTTGTTGTATTGAAGTTTGAAAATTATTTTGAATTCCCTCACCTTTTAACCTTCTGATAGGTTAGACTTTATGATGCTTTTAAATCCTATTTCCTAAATAGTACTACATAGATACGACAATTTGTCCTCTGCTATGTGGTTTAACTCTCATGGAAAATAGATTTCAAGGCATGCAATAAAGATAAATGACTTAATTAATTATAAAAACATTTATTCACTATCTGAAGTTTCCTCTTATGGTGATTTTTTTTTTAAATCAAATATTAGCTAAGTTTATTCTTAGCTTTATTATTCCATTTGAGAAAACTCATGAGCAGTTCTTATTAAAGATTGATCATCTTAAATTTCATTTGATTCGAAAACTTAGGAAAATTCAAGTTTCTTTATTAAGGTTAACCCATGATATGGTTAACATTTCATTTATCATGTGGCTTTCCCTCAAAATTAATAAACACATCTTGAATTGATACTAAGTTAGTCGATTTCATAACATCTTTGACAATTTCCTTCTTCAGTAGTAAAATAAATAAATAAATTATTATCATATTTGGGTTCACCCATTATGATATCAATATATATATTCTTTTGAATTAAGATTTATGTCAAATTGAAATAGGAGGAAGTGGAAGTCTTGTTAATCTCCTTAATATTATGCATCTCATACACATCTCACAAGTTGATGAACTTGTTTCATAATTATCTCATTCAAGTTATTTATTCATACTATAGGATTGGGTCCGATTTGTAGATCCATCTTCCTTGTATAAGAGGTTTAATTTTCTACTCTTATACTTGGAAGATGGTTTTACAACTAAAATAATAATTACAAGATTTAAGTAAAGGAAGCCTCTTAAAAAAATAAAAAAAAAAATAAAAAAAAAAAGTGAAGGAAAAGAAAAGAAAAGAAAAAAAAGAGACACATTCAATAAATGTGTAGCAAAAAAAAAAAATGGCTTCCCTTTCTAAATCTTAAATATCAAAGGACCTATTTATCCTTTAGTATTTTTAATACTTGATTTTGAGAATTCAAAATTTTTGTTCATCATCAAGCATTGATGTTCTATTAGATGTAAAATATAAAGATCATCTACAAGATTTGGAAATATTGAATTTCTACCTCTAATTTGATTCTCTTTTGATATAATTCTTAATTTAATGAAAAGATAAAGAAGGAAACCCCAGTTTTGCTTGTAGAGAGCTTTGATCTGGGTTAACAAAATCTAAATCTTGAAATCTCTCTAATTAACAATTTGAGTAGGTCAATTCATATATTCAAATCAGTTTCAAGAAAAATCGCATAGATGATCAATCTAAATGGAATTATAATGGTGCTGGTTGTGCATTATTGGGTTTCATATATCTAACCCAATTAAGATGCACAAACAAACTATTATCCAAATATCTTTAACTCTCTTTTGAACATATTCCAATTTGAATGAGATTCTAGATAGAGTCGTGATGCTAGATGATCTACAGTGATATTTAAAGATATAAAAATCACTTTCTTTGGATTCAAAATTTTTGAAACTAAACTAAAGGACATCCCTTTATTGGTTTTGAGATAATTGTCTAATATTCTCATTCATTATGAGTAGATGTCAAGTCCAAATTTAAATCTATTATTGACTGAACTAGGATGTTAGAACATGAGGGGTTCTATCCTTAGTGATGTCGATGATACCTTTGTTTGAATCTTTGTCAAACTTCAAAACAAAATCAAACTACAATTTGACTTAGTCCATTATTGACTAATCTTGGATGTTAGAATTGGAGGGATTCTATTCCCGATAGAGTCTATGATGGCTTCGTCAAATAGACATAACATTTAATTCAAAGTTTATCTTTTTCATAAATTAGAATCGGATGTTAGAGTCTAACCAACTCTATCCCCGTTAAATAATCTTTCCATAGCATTGAAATCTAAAATATTTAAAACTACAATTTTCTTTAATGAAAGTTGTAAGTTTTGAATATTTTGATTAAACTCATGTTGGTCATATTCAAACTATTTAATTTAGGATGAGTCAACCAATTCTTCGTTGAGTTTTTTTTCTTTTCCCATCTGTCATTTTCATTGGGTTAAGATGTTTAAAACTTAAACGATCACTTTCAAATATTATAAGACAATTATCAAATGAAAAATAAAGCTTTCACTTTTTGATGAAAATCAAACTTTTCTCAATCATTGTGAGTATTTGATATTCCTTAGTGTTTTCACTATAAAGGATGCTCAAATATACTCATTGTTTTATAACAACTCATGCAAAAGTTAAAATTTTCAGAGAAAATTTTATCATGTTGCATTTAGTTCACTTAGAACACGTGAATGAGAACTCTAGAAGATTCTTATTATTTTCTTTGAGTTACTCAAAACAAATTCAATCATAGATTGAATCTTTAATCAAAATCTTGTATTCCTCCTTTAGTGGTCGAGATGCTTTGATTTTACTTATCAAAGATGATCAAACTACTCCCCTTTTGTTTTCCTCACATTTGATGATCCGGTATAAAAACATAATCCCTAGTGGATTATTTGTAAGTTATAAAGATCATTTATAATGAAGGGTAAAACAAAATTTTAATCAAAAGACTTTCAAGTCTATCAATCTTCAAAATGTTTTTTCTTTCCCTTCTAGAAAATGACATATATAAAATCTTATGATCTCTAGTAGAACATTTGCAAGCTGTCAATGTCATTTGTGGTTGAGGGAAAAGATTCAAAGCTATAAAGAAATCAAATTTACTTTAAAAATTCACAATCCAATTTAAATCAGTCTTTAGGTCTAAGTCCGCTTTTACGACATCCTATTGGCTTTCTGGCTTAAGTCCGCTCTTACGGCAGGCAATCCTGTTTAAATAAGTCTTTAGGTCTAAGTCCGCTTTTACGGCGTCCTATTGGCTTTCTGGCTTAAGTCCGCTCTTACGGCAGCCAATCCTGTTTAAATCAGTCTTTAGGTCTAAGTCCGCTTTTACGGCATCCTATTGGCATTCTGGCTTAAGTCCGCTCTTACGGTAGCAAATCCTGTTTAAATCAGTCTTTAGGTCTAAGTCCGCTTTTACGGCATCCTATTGGCTTTCTAGCTTAAGTCCGCTCTTACGGCAGCCAATCCTGTTTAAATCAGTCTTTAGGTCTAAGTCCGCTTTTACGGTATCCTATTGGCTTTCTGGCTTAAGTCCGCTCTTACTGTTGCAACCCGTGACCCCGAGTTTGAGATTTTGATGATGCCAAATAATGAGTGTTTTGGAACTGCTTTTCATTGATTATTATTCTATTTGTTATTTTTCTTGAGCACTAACATTTCAGGAAGATCACAAGTGACTCAGGAAGAAAGGAAGACTCAAGACCGGGTAGATTAGGAGTATGAGTCAAACATTGTATTTTTTCATTTATTTTATTTTTTACTTTATTGAGTCTGGCTACAAAATGCGTAAGAGTAAGAGCAACCATGCACAAACACCGGGGGAGAGTTTTTTTTTAACTGCAAAATATAACTAAATTTCTTCTCTGGAGATCGTACTGTACGATTTTATTTCGTACCGTACGATCCAAGCTATGTGGGCAATATCTGTGAATAGATCGTACTGTATGAAATATTTCGTACTGTACGATATATTCAGATCCAAAACCCTAGCCGTGATTTAATTTAAGCAAGTGATTTTGCGCCGTTCGTACTGTACGAACATGTTCGTACGGTACGAGACGTTTTAATTACTTACTTAAATTAACCCGTGATTAGTGCATATAATCCAGGCCTAATTCAAAATTGAACATCGTACTGTACGATGTAAATCATACCATACGATGAACAGAGACGACATCCGATCGTCCAGACCATCATCCTGTACGAATAGTATCTTGTTGAATCGTACCGTACGATATTATATCGTACAGTACGAAATGTTTTTGAACTGTTCGTACAACTTCGTACCAGGACGACGGCTGTTTATGAAGATCGTACTGTACGATGTGTAATCGTACTGTACGAACAGTAACGGCTACTTTTGAATTCAGAGGTTTTTGGAGCCTTTTTGAGATACCAATCAAGTTCTTTTTGGGTAAGATTGATAGAGGGGGTGAACGTGATTAGAGAGTGATTCCAAGGGAGAAAACTCTAGAGAAATTCTTGAGGGTTGAGAGAGGAAGGAGGAGGTGAGCTTTGTGAGGGAGAAGAGGTGTGAGGGAGATCACACGGTTGCTCCAAGCTTGCTGCATCTTGCTCCTCCTGTGGCCCGAGAAGGATTTGAGGGAGGATCTCCAAGGGAAAGGCTCGTCTGCATCAGTTACCTCGAGGTTCTCTGCCTTCTCCAGGAGGGAGAAAAATGAGAAGGTTCTCTGCCGTCGCCAGGAGGGCGAAAACAGAGTTTGGTATTCCGCCACGCCGGGTTGGTGAAAGGGAGGTTTGTACAGGCTTCTCCGCCTTGCCGAGGGGGGCAAAAGGAGAACTATTTTTATAGTGAAAATCCCGGAGTGGAGGACTCCGGGGAGTGGACGTAGGTCATATTTTGACCGAACCACTATAAAATTCTTGGTGTGTTCTTTCTTTATCGTTGTTTACTTTTCGCTTGCATTTTAAATTTGTCATATCTATTGCATGTGAAATTTTGTGAAAGTGAAATTGCATAAATCTTTGTTTTAAATTTCAAAAACAACAAAAAAAATTAGAACTCTTGTTTAGGATTAATTTTTATAAAGAAAAAGACTTTTACAATTCACCCCCCCTCTTGTCGTTTAGTAATTTCACTTACGGCAGCAAATCCTGTTTAAATCAGTCTTTAGGTCTAAGTCCGCTTTTACGGCATCCTATTGGCTTTCTGGCTTAAGTCCGCTCTTACGGCAGCCAATCCTGTTTAAATCAGTCTTTAGGTCTAAGTCCGCTTTTACGGCATCCTACTGACTTTCTGGCTTAAGTCCGCTCTTACGACAGCCAATCCTGTTTAAATCATTCTTTAGGTCTAAGTCCGCTTTTACGGCATCCTATTGGCTTTCTGGCTTAAGTCCGCTCTTACGGCAGCCAATCCTGTTTAAATCAGTCTTTAGGTCTAAGTCCGCTTTTACGGCATCCTATTGACTTTCTGGCTTAAGTCCGCTCTTACGGCAGCCAATCCTGTTTAAATCAGTCTTTAGGTCTAAGTCCGCTTTTACGGCATCCTATTGGCTTTCTGGCTTAAGTCCGCTCTTACGGCAGTCAATCCTGTTTAAATCAGTCTTTAGGTCTAAGTCCGCTTTTACGGCATCCTATTGACTTTCTGGCTTAAGTCCGCTCTTACGGCAGCCAATCCTGTTTAAATCCGTCTTTTGGCATAAACCTGCTCTTACGGCATCCTATTGACTTCTAGTATAAGTCCGCTCTTACGGCAATCATCCCTTAAATCTATCTTTAGGTCTAAGCCCGCTCTCACGGCATCCTATTGATTTCTAGCTTTTATCAAAATCAAAATCAAACTCTCAATTCCGTCCAAACTATATTCAAATCATTGCATTCAACTTTTCTATGTCTTGGCTTTATTTAATATTGGTAATTTCATTAGTAATTATTTGCTGAAGTCATTATTGTCAATATCGAATTTTAAATCAAATAATCGATCCAAATCCTTCAAATAATCAACTCAAAACTCTACCAACCTTTATCCTAATTTTCTATCAAACCTCAAAATCACTTCAATTCATATACTCAGACTTTCAAGTTCAATTTTGGATCTAGTTGATCGTTTCGGTCAACGCCAATACGTACGATAAACTTTGGCAAGTTTATCATGCCTATTGGGGGTCCATTTGTTGACCTCATTATTCGAGGTCAATTTCCCCAAAATCAATCTCTAGTACCTAGGTCTTCGTAGCCTAGTTTAGACGTCACCCATAGGATTTCCCTTAGGTGGACGCCCACTGATGTAGCATCGACTCGAACTTACCACTCAGCTCGAATCAAAATTAATTCATTCTGAATTTTATTAAACTCAACTCAACTCATATCAAATCGACTCTTTTAGGTCAAAATTCGCTGCATCAATCAAAATGAAATCAGATGAAATTAAACTCGAGTCGAGTTTTGATTTCAATGGCCTCGATTAGCCCCAATTAGTTCGGATTGTTTCATCGCAAACCAACGTCATTAATTATGTTAAATAAACAAATTTAAATTGATCTATTTTAAAAATGTTCATCAATTTTATTTAATTTGAATTTATCAATTTATATTTCTTAAAATAAAAATTTATTAAATATATTCTATAACTAAAATACATTCTAATAATTATCTCTTAATCTAAAATTCAAATCAAAAGTTGGTTTAGACTAAACCTAATTTGCGGTTACGGCTCATTGAACCGAACCCACCACCTCATGTCTCTAGCAGTTCCAAAATTCCCCCTCTTCCTCTCTGTATTTCGCAAAACTGCCTCCCCCACTCACTTGGTCGACTCACTCTCTCTGCAGTTCATAAAATCAACCCATGCCCCCCATCTCTTACGGTATTATTCACACACAGAGCATGAGCGAAATCCCTCCCAATCGCACGAAGTCTCATCTTTTCTTCTGAAATTCACGAACTGCTTCTTCTCGAGGATCTCTCCATTTTTTTTCGCATGGACAGAACTGAAATCCCTCCCTCATGCTCTGATATGCACGAACGAAATCCCGAACTCCCCATTTGCTCTCCTCTCTGGATTGCACGATCTCCCTTCTCTATCATTTCGGAAAAAATGCCCAGACTCCCTCATTCGCAAAACTGCTCCAATTCCGTATCCTCCAATTCGCACAAATCCATAAGGAAACCACCCGAACTGCTGCTACCCAGTTCATGATCAGTCCTGGCTCCATCTCCCTCTCATTTTTCGCAAAAAGATCAGGCGAAACCAGCCCTTCTTCCTCTCTGTTCGCAAGCCTTCAACCCGTCGCCTCCTTGTGCCGCAAGAAGGCCGCACGCCTCCAGACCACCGCCCCATCTCCCCTAAAATTCGTACATAACATCTCCCTCTCCCTCACAATCTCACTCAGAGAAACGAAATCATGATGCCTCCTCCCATTTCGCCAAGGCCCCATTGCCTCCTCCCAACCGATCCGTGAAGCCCAGGTCGAGCCTTTCACCTTCTCCGGCCTATTCCTTCTCTCTCGTCAAATTCACCTTTGGGAAGCCTGCCGAGCTCCTTACAGAAGCATCCTCTGTCCGATCTCTAGCCCTAAGAACCCCAAATGATCTCCTCTCTATTGTAATTTATTCGGTCAAGAACAGTGAGAAGTGGTAAAATTTTAACCTCTTATTCTTCCTCATCCCTTTTCAGTTAATGTTTTGCATTATTTATTAAAACAAACTGTTTAAAATCAACAGCATTCTTCATCTTTCTTAAAATTAATGAATCAATTGTAGTTTTCATAATCATTGGAACAAAGTTGTAAAATCTGATTTCGTCATTTTGATATATATCAAAATTGATGAAGTAGTGAATGAAAAGGTAATAGATCTATATTTCTCTTAAAGGTAGAAGTTTGTCTATATTTCTATTAAATATGATGTGAAAATAAAATTAGGAAGTGGAGTTTGTTACTTTTAAAAGTAGAAGTTTATGTTGGAATAGTTGTGTGTGAGATAAATGAAAGGTAAAATGTTTAGATTGGTAAAGAATGGTGTTTTTACTATATATATTGAAAAATAGAAATTATGTGATTTGTAAAGGTAAACGGTATACGTTTTAAAGTGTAGTGCTTATGAAAGATGAAAGATAAAGTGTTTTGTGTTGCAATAAAGGATATCTGTGATTGTTTAGAAGTAAAGTGTGTTTGTGTATCTTTTAGAAAGTGGAATGATGTGTTTGAAAAGTTACTTGTATGTGCTTTGGAAAATCAAATAATGTGTTTTGTGAAAGATTAAGTGTATGTTAGAATGGTAAAGTGTGTGAAAAAGAAAAGTAAGAGTTGGATTGCGAAAAATAATGTGCTATGTTAAATAGTATTTTAAAGTATATGTTTGTTAAAAGTTGAGGTATTTTGGAGAGTGAAGGTGTATGTTGGAATACTAAGAATGGTGAAAATGTGTTTGTATTCAAATTGAAGCTTGAAAGTGTATTGAAAAGTAAATCGTATGAGTGTGATTTTAGAAGATAAGAATTATATATATTGAAAGTGGAAAGTGAATGGGTTTTGGAGAAGAAAATAAAGTGAGGTCTAAGTTGTTAGAAATAAATTATTTGAGTGAAATTGTTAGAAAGTAAAAGCTCTAATTCTCTTTCTCTTGATCTTCCTCCCCCTTCTACTCCCTCATTCTCATGCCTCGAGATACATGTTGGGAAATTACAAAATGTGCTTTCAAAAGTAAAGGTTCCAAAAAAAAAAAAAGTCAACAGGTGTTCAAGCCCGAAGAAAGGTACGTCTTTATTTTTAGTACATTTCAATTATTTTATTATTAATTATTAAATATGCTTTCTAATCCCTGTTTTCTTTATTTTCTTCTCTATATTTGCATGAACTACGAGGAATGATACGGGTCGAGGGAACAAAAGTACAAGGAGCTAAAGGCGTCAGTCACCTCTATCCAACCGGGTAGAGGTGCTACGGGCGGAACCACCGGGTCGTAGCCCCCGGTGACTGTGAGTATTTCTAAACTTAGAAAACCTTTAGGGACCCTTTGATGTGGTGTGCATGAACCATTCCTTTAGGTCCCTGTAGTAACTTCAATTTAATTAGATTTACTTTTTTGCTTTATTTTAGATCCCTAAACCCCTTTACATGTACGAAATGTCCTAAGGGTTAGTAATAACAAATTTTTATCCCATACAACAGTAGTGACATTTAAGGACAAAAATTAAGGACCGGGTCTTAGAAAATTTAGACTTAGGATGCATGCACATTTTAGGATAGAAATATATAACATTGAAAACTTAGTGACACTTCACCTTAGGATGCTTGCACATTTTATGATAGAAATATATTACATAGAAAACTTAGTGACACTTCACCTTAGGATTAGTAAATATTTTTTAAATTAGAATTCAATCAATTAGAAAACTTTAGCCAATAATTGACCTAGGATATATCAAAACCTCACAGCTCACTACACACACTTAGATTTGTTTGCTAGGACAACCGATTCTAGTTTTAGGTTAGGCCGGTGTTTATTTCTTTATTGCACTGTTACGGGCTTTTTCTCGAGTTTTATTGCATGCTGGTTGTAAAATGTTGGTGTGTTTGCTTATTTATTTTTACTGCACTATGTGTTGTGATTTGATTAATGATTAGATTACCCATAGGTTAGGAGCGATATGAATTATTAATATGATTTTCTGTAGTTGGCCACACTCGTGCAGGGCAGAAAAAGGGGGCTAATTAATCAAAAAATTTATATAAATGCTACAGGTACTCCAGTTGCTTAGCCCCCAAATAAGAAAGAGTGTGGCCAAGTGTGGCTAATTGATTTAATTTAAAATGCATATATATAACTGCTTGGGATGATTTTTGCTTAGGATAACCCTGCAGGTGGTCTAGATTTTCTTTCTTTTTCTGTGAAATGTAATGTAAATGCAAATGTATTTGAAAATTATCGTAAATGTGAAAGTGATTTTGAAAGTACGATATTACATCCAATTTGTAATCTAAAGAAAGGAGAATATACCTTAAAGGATTATTCTCTTTTATTTGGAAAGCCAGATTAAGATGATTTAAATATCCAATAGAAAAGAAAATACCCCTCTTATGTTGCAACTCGGGCTTCCGAGTTTATGATTTTGATGATAACAAATAATATTTATTAATCTTTTATTTCTCCTAGTATTTGCAGTGCATATGTCTTTCTATGTTGACTAATATTTCAGGTACATCATGCACCATTCTTTGAAGATTCAAGGCTCAAGATTGCATAGAATTGGTCGTATTAAATTAGTCTGTAATTTTCATTTATTGTGTCAAGTCTTGTAATGATGTATGTTAGTTTGTTGATCATGCACACAAACAGAGGGAGCAAAAAATGATTATAAATATTTTAACTTTTATGTTCATCGTATTGTACGAATTTATTTTGTACTGTACGATCTGGTGTAACTGAAATAAATTAAAATATTTTATTTTTCATGGAAAAATTATTTTTGAATATAACTAATCGTACTGTACGATAACAGCATCGTACTGTATGATATGTTATAATTAGAAAGCCCGCCGTCCATCAAATTAGGCAAAAAATTTGAATTTGAAAGGTTGTATAATCGTATTGTACGATCATAATCGTACTGTACGATGTTTAAAATATTGCCTAAGTTTATCCTAAGATTATTCAATCAAAACGGCTGAAATTTGTCATTTGGATCGTACTGGACGAACTGTATCGTACTGTACGAACTGGATCGTACAGCACATCGTACAGTACTAACAGGTCAATTTCTGCACATCGTATTGGACGATCTTGCGATCGTACAGTACGATATTTGACGGCTGAATTGAGTATTTTTAGGGTTTTTTGAGCCCTCTATTTAAGCACTCTCATAAGACTTTGTAAGAGTCTTTGGCAGCCATTGTGTCTTCATTCTTTTGGAGAAAACTTGAAGAGAGGACTTGAAAGGGAGAGAGGAAAGGGTGAAGTTTGAGAGAGGGAGAAGATCCTTGGAGGGGGTTTCAAGGGAGTGTGAAGGAGATCACACGGTTGCTCCGGCGAGCTTGCACCTCAGTACCATCGGATTCAAGGTTCGTCTTAAAGGAAGTTTTGGGAAGTAAAAGATCTCATTGGTGTCAAAGGACCCGGCTCCTCCGCCGCACTGGGGAAGGTGGAAGTGATTGTGTAAGGGCTTCTCCGCCTAGCTATGGGAGCTAAAAGAGAATCACTAAAGGTTTAGTGTAATACTCGGAGGGTGCCTCCGGGGAGTGGACGTAGGTCATGGTTTGACCGAACCACTATAAATTGGTGTGTTCTTTCCTTTATTTTTTCTGCACTTTATTTCCGCATATATTTTTTATTGCGATTTATTGCGTGAATGAAAATGATTATCTATCTTTTTATTGTGAATGAAATTTGCTTCCGCATAAAGTCATAAAAAGATATTTCTTTTCATTAAAGAAGTTTTTAATCATCCAATTCACCCCCTCTTGGCGCATCTAATAATTTCATCTTAGGGATGAGTTTCTTTTCATTTGCATATCCAGAACCAGACAGACCCGAGAAGTTCGTAGAAGAAGAAAAGACATAATAAGAAGATTGAAGAAATGAAGATTTAAGGAACAGTATATCCCATTTCAAAAATCACTTGCGTCATTCTTAGGATTAGAATCCGGGTTTGTTGTCAGTGGTGCCCGGCCACTTTACTTTTCTGCAAATTCTGGGTGTAATGTGGACATTGGACATTGGACATTATATTTGGATTATTAAAATTGATTATTTATATTGTTTGTGCAGTAGAATTTTTTTAGGACTCTTGCATGCCGTATTTTGTTTTAGCCTGGATTTGAATCGGAGAGTTTTTTTCGTAAGGGTACGCTTAAAATTCTTCTATTTGTAATTTAAAATAAAATTTTTTAGGCTCGCATAGTAACTCTAACGATCTAAGAAGTAAGCTCGGGACCGCCAAGAGTCAGCATAAGCATATTAATACTTTCTCTTCCTTGCTAGGCACCTCCCCGCCTGCGGGTTCTGGCAGACCCCTTGACCTATGAGGGTGCAGTTCTGTCAAGGGAAAGTTGTGCAATCTCTAGGGAAAAACCTATTTTCTAAGCCTAATTTTAAAACTGCTTCATATTCATTTTATGCATTCGAGTCAATTAGCATGCATTGCATTAGATACAAATTTAAAAGAGTCTAAAATATTAATTGCATTTTTAGGCATAATTCACCCTACATAAGTTAAGGGGCTAATTAGGAACTATTTTAGATGTCGTCCCTCAATTCCTTAAAACTTAAATAACATCCCTACCCATCTTTCATAAGAGACTGGACACATGGTTTTAAAGCGCTTAGGTGGTTAGCTGGCTCCCTAATCCAGGCCAGGATTTGCATTTCATTAGTTAGGTTCGGGTCACTATTTTATAGTACCCAAATTAGATTTAGATTCTGAAGCATATTCTTTTTAGATCTTAAGTCCTCACCCTCCGGGAATATAATCCCAAATTTCTAATAAAATGTCAACTTAAATATAAAATTCTCTCTTAAAATGTAAAGCCCAATATAGGATAGGTTGAGGTCGCCTCTGGACTTCTCAGAATCCGGCACCTCCTACTTTTCTTCCTTTAACCCGCTAATAAATGTCCAACATTGAGTTTTCTCTTTGAAAAATTCCTACTTTTATTTCCTTGTCTTTTACTTTGTACTCAAAAGGGTATGAAATCACTACTTTAATCGAGAGTTTTCTTAGGAGCTTCTCTCCTAAGATGTAATTAACTATAGGAGCTTGCTCCTATAGGGATTTGAGAACCCCAGACTAAAATAAACCTTATTTTATTCGTATAAAACAAGAGAAGAATCTTTGGGAACGTAGATATTTTTAAAACCTTATTTCTAATTTTGAATAGACTTGTAGAATGTTATTATTATTTTTTCAGATAATATAATATTATACTTGTTATATTCAACTTTAGAAATAATGAATTTTATAAAACTCGTTCTCGCTTTTGGATATCTTGATGAATGTTATGTTCGTCTTTTAAGATGATATAATATTTTTCTTGCCATATCTAAATAAAAGAATGAATAAACTTTTTTAAAAAAATGTATTTCTATTTTTAAACATATTCTATAGAATTTCATGTTCATCTTTTGAGATGATAAGTTATTCTTTGAACTATGTTTGATTATAGAAATATCAATTTTCAAAACCCTATTTTGATATTGAATCCATTGTAGAATATTGTGTCGGCCTCTCGAGACCGTACTTTATTCTCAATGCAGTATTCGATTATAAAATAGGATAAATCAAAATCTGCGTGGTGACACAATTTTTCTTCTCCAGTACCCGGCCACTTTACTTTTCTGCAAATTCTGGTTTGTAATAATAAGTGGCACTTGTCACATGGACATTCAATTTGAGCTATTAATTTAATTGATTTGATTAATGTTTGATGTTGATTGCGATGTAGGATTGCCTGCTCTTAGTAGTTTTTTGGCGTTCTTGCATATCATATTTTGATTTAGCCTGGAACCAAATCATAGGCTCTTAAGGACTCACTAAAATTTTTCTACCTAAACAAAATTAAAGTATTTAAGCTCACACAGAAACTCTAACGTTTTAAGAAGTAAGCCCGGGACCGCCGGGAGTTCACATTGCATAGCCTTCATTCAAATTCAAGCCTTTAATCGAGTCAATTAGCATGCATCGCATTAGCAACAAATTTAAAAATCTCTAAAACTTTAATTGCATTTATTTAGAAATCAAACACTAGACATAAGTTAAGGGGTCAATTAAGGATCTGCTCTAGATGTCGACCCCATTCCTTTAAACTTTTCTAAATAATGTCCCTACCACTCAACATTAAAAGACCGGATACCTATTTTTAAATCGTTTAGGTGGTTTAGCTGGCTCCCCAATCCAGGCCGGGGTAAGACAAAATTTCCACTGCATCAGCTAAATTCAGGTCACTTTTGAGTACCCAATTTAGACCTAGGTTCCGAGGCTGGCTTGGGCCATAAGACCTCACCCTCCGGGAATTGAATCCCAATTTTCTAATAAAATTGATCACTTAAACATAAAATCACTTTCAATCAAATTCAAACCCAACACTTAGGATAGGTTGGGGTATTTTTGAAGTAATTCAGAATCTCAAAACACCTCCTACACTTCTTCCTTCGACTCCAGAAATAAATGTTCAATTTTGATCCAATCCCAATTGAAACTTCTAACCTTTACCTCCTTTGATATCCAGCTTTGAAAATCTTAAATGAAATTTCTACCACTATTTTAATCGAGAGTATTCGTAGGAAATTCCAATTTTTCTACGATGTAATTAACTACGAGGGCTTGCGCTCGTAGGAGATTTAGAAACCCAGAATTGATTTTCAAAATTAATTTTTCAAAACCATTAGTTAATTATCTTTGGGAAATTCAAATTTGACGATCATTATCGTCATTTTCAAACGATCCATAATAATTGATATCTTCTTTCTTCGGAAAGATATATCAATTATTATCGTGGTTTCGATTATGAAATTAATGATCCTTTATTCAAATTAGAATAATCAATCAATTGGTTAAAGTCCATTTTGACCTTCCGAGGTCGAATGTAATTCTCCTTTTGAGTTTGACTATGATAATTCAGATACGATTATAATTCTGAAATTTGAACCCGTTAGGAAATGATATGTTCGTCTTTCGAGGCGATATATTGTTCATAATGACGTGTTCTATTTCAAAATTTAAAATTAAATATTCCCAAAGAAAATTAAATATTTTTCAAAACTATAAATACTTAAATTATATTTTTTTTTATCAAAACAAAAATGGAGACTCCGCTGGGGAGTCTTCTCACTCTCCATCTTTAATAGCGGTTCAAATTTTATTGCATCGGTAGTTTTGACTATCTTTTTTTCCGTTGGTCCCTCTCCCATTTCTTCCTTGGGTGAGTGTGGCCAACTCAATTAAGACATGTTAAAAGAGAGGTGAGCGTAGGAATCCTCTATCGAAGCCAGGCTTTGACATTTTGCCTCCAAGTTAATTGATAAAGCGAAAGAGTCAAGCCAAATCCTTTGTATATGTTGCAAACTTACATGCGAGTAAATAACTAGCGTGCTAAGTTTCACAATTTACAGAAGACTTTTCAATTTCAAAATCATAGTTTCAAATCCTTCAAGAAAATTCAATCTTTTCAAAACCTTAATTGAGCCCTATATTATATCATTATGTATGAAATTGTAACTCTTATGATTTGATACATATGATACAATATAGACTTCTTGCTCAAATTCAATTCTAGAATTTGAATCTTTCGGGCGAAGTCAAACTTGATATTTCACTCCCGAACAGTTCGTCGGGGTGAAAAAGTCAGCTTGACTTGTTAAAATCACCCCTCTAAATTTGTTAACCTTTATGTTAAACGCTTGTTTAACATATTGAGTTTCAAATATAAGGGGAGAATCCGTCAGAGTTTCAAAATTTTAAAACTTATCCAAAATCTTTCAAATCAACTTCAAATCGTCGTTGTCATGTGTCTTTTATAATATTCTATTGTAATTGAACACTTGCAACGCTAACCCAAAACTTCCAGTCAATTCTGGGCTTTAACATTACACCCCCACATCATTCGGTGAGGTGAAAGAGTTAAGCCTATTTTCTCAGGATCTTCAGGTTACTTTTGTAAACCTACACATTCGAATAAAAAATCAATGTGTTGAGTTTCAAAGTTTGAAGAAAATCTGTTAAAATCCAACTTCAATGTCAAATTCAATCCTAAAATTGAATTATTATTTGATTTCAACATTAAGTTCAAATTCTATTTCAAACAAAAATTCAACTTCAATTTTGATTTTAAAGTCAAAATTTGGGCTTTGACATTTAATCCCAAGTCGATTGGTGAAATGAAAGAGTTGAGCCCAATTTTTGGATTTTTCATATCGATTTTGTGAACCTACATGATTGAGTGAAACTCAATATGTTGAGTCATAAAATTTGAAGAATATCCATTCAACTTTAATCTCAAATTCAAATTCAAATCCAACTTTTAGTTTAAGCACAATTTCAACCTTAAGTTCAAACTTGATTTCCATTTCAGATCCAATCTTAGTTTGATTTCAAATTCAAAACTTTGACATTTTGCCCCATGTCAATTGGTGTAGCAAAAGAGTCAGGTTCAACTCTTAAGCTCCTTCATCAATTTTATGAACCACCGTGTTTAGTGTAAACTGAATACGATTGAGTTATAAAATTTTGAATAAAATCAATCAAACTCGAAACTTAAATGTCATTTCAAAATTCCATTAATTCAAGTCCCTTTCTTAATTCCAGCAAATTGAACACTTAAATGGCTGGGAAACTCGTCTTCTCACTGAATAAAGATGTGCCTGTAGAAGAAATTCTCAATGGCAATTTAATTCAGTACGAAATGGAATTTCAGAACTCAAGATTTCAGTTAATGGGGAAACACTGATTGATCTGTCTTCCACGATACTAGGAAAGTCCCCTTTAGTTGAGATTACTTTAGAGTCAAGAGTTGACTCCCCCATCTCTAAGATGGATGTCGTTGCCGCCCCTGTACCCACTGTACTCTTTACTCAGGAAGATCAAAACCAGAAGTCAATACCGACAAAAGATCTACCATCTCAGTCTGAGATCGGGTCAAATTCTAGCACCCCTGTCGTCGGTAGGAACAAGATGAAGAATTACCTTCGAAGAGCCAGAAAAAGAAATCTTAAGGCTAAAAAGACCGTTGAGTCGGAAGCCTTAGAGAGGGCCAATTTTGAGGCCAATCGAGAGTTCGTTGCTCCTTCTACTTACCCTCTGCTTGCACAAAGGAGAGAGGTTGTAGAGACGAGAGTGCGATCTTCAATACACCTACTTGACTACTACACAGAAAGACTCAAATAAGCTAGAATTGAGCGATCACCAACAATAGGCCATAGGCCCCCAATTGAAGGTTATGATCCGTCTACTCTACTAAAAGATGTTAGGGCTCGTTACTACACGTGTTCCACTGCATTACTTATAGAGGAGGAGGAGTAGAAACCACTCGGGGTGCCACTCTCTTAACTATTAGTTTAGTGGTAATTTGAGAGGGGAAATAATCTAAGATTGTATTAGATAGTGATACCGTTGAAATCTAACTTTTAACGGGGTCCTATCGCGATAAATCTTTTGATTACAATAATGTCGTGCTTTCTAGGGACGTTGTAGACCCTATAACAGTCTCTCCCTCCAAAGAGATTGTAGGAATTCAATTCCATTTTAACAAGGGTCTTGGCACCTAGACTTGCAACTTCTTAAAAAAAAAAACTTACAAATTTCTCAAGTGTATTGGATCCAGATTTTCAAGATAATTGATTCTTCTTTTTAATGAAAATTAACCTCTACCTTAATCCTTAAGCAGGAGAGAGTTGTAGTTGACTCCATCAAACGTTTGAATGTCTCTCCCTCCCACCACTATCGTGGGTTGAATTAACTTTTGAATTAAGATCTATATCAAGCTTAAGTTGACTTTAGAAATAAAATCTTATCAATCATCTAGCAATCTTCTATCTTAATAGGCGATTCTCGCATGTCTAAAATCTGTTTAGTGATTTTCAAAAGTCAAGTCGTTACAATTTTCAAAAGATTGGGCGTGCTTTGAGGATTATTCTTCCTTATATGAGAGGATAATTTTTCTTCTCTAATACTTGAGATATAATCCCAGCATTAAAAAGAGAGCAATCATTTCAGGTATTTAAAGAAAGTGGAGCCTCTTCTTGAATTCAATTGAAATCAAAAGATGCGCGAATGCACCAAAAATCAAAAGATGTGCGAAAGCGCCAAAAAACAAGAAATACACAAAGTGCACCAAAAGTCAAAAGATACGCAAACTGCGTCACCAAAAAATGAGAAGAAGAGTAAGATGGCTTCCTTCCTTTAAATTCTTAACTCTCAAAATACCATATCACCTTTAAGTATTTGACTTTGAAAATCTTGAATCCATATTTTTCACCATGCATGAATTATCTATCAGATAGAAGAGCATCGTGCAAGAGAATTGAAAAGATTGAATTTCTCTCTTCAACGTAAACCCTTTAAAGTTGATTTTAATTCAAAATTTATTTAAGGGAGACCCCAGTTTAGTTTCTACAAAATTTGGTCTGGGTCAACAAAACTAAAATCCTTCCAGATTAGTTGGAGTCGACTCTACTTCTCACTCTAATTGATAAATTTGATCCCATACGTCGTTCCGACAGGGTCCAAATAGTTAGAGGAAATTTTCATTAAAACGAGTGAATCTTCTACTCCTGATAAAAATCAAATACTCTCCTTGAAAAATGTGTGTAAGTCCTTGCATAAAGACATCTCTTCCTTTAAGTCCTTTTTAATAAAATTACACTCTATGCTGGGTCCAAGATTAGACTCACTAGAGGAGTATTTTATAATGTTGGGAATTGACGTTCAAAATTAAACCACGACTGAGTAGAGTGCCCGACTCCAATTTGAGGAGCTCGAGGCCTTGTAGAGCATTGTCTTTAAGGCTCAATAAAATTCAGAATCATACAAAGCCTGATTAGTTGAAGCTCGTGATAAGATAGAGCAACTTAGAACCTTCCAAGTAGGAGACATGGTCTAGGTTCTTTGGATGCATATCTTATCCTACCGAAAGATTAGTGGTGGATCTTGAACCAACTCAAGACTTTTCTCCTGTCGTAGAGACGATCTTTTAGAAAATTTCAATTATTAACTGATTAACCCTGAAGGATGCCACACGATATTTTCAAACATCGGGGCGGTTCTTCAGGAAGTACCATGCCAGATGAGTGTCAAACTTAAAATCAAGTTCAAAATCCTTTAAATTCAGAATCAAATTTGAATTTCAAAATTTAAAAATCAAATCAAATCTCCAAATTCAAAATCAAACTTTCAAAATCAAATCAAGTTTCAAATTCGTTAAATCAAATTTCAAATTTAAACATCCTTAAACTCAAAACCAAATCAACTCAAATTTAAAAAGTCATTCAAATCTCAAATTTCAAAGTTCAAACTCGATCCTCTATGTAGAGCAAGTTTCCTCTACACACGATCATTACAGACTCGATCTTCTGTGTAGAGCAAGTTTCCTCTACACATGATCATTCCAGACCTAATCCTCTATATGGAGCAAGTTTCCTCCGTATACGATCATTCCAGACTCGGTTCTCTATGTAGAGCAAGTTTCCTCTCCACAAGACCGTCCTTTAATGATGCAGTACACCCTCTACGGCACCATCCTAGTTTCAAATCTAGATCCGATCTTTTGTGGGAAGCAATGCTTCCTTCCCACAAGATCATCCAGTTTTCTCTTCCTTAAGGATAGATGTGAGTCATCGTGCTTTCTCTCCTTGGGATTAGATCCACTAGTGATGGAGCACGCCCTCTACGACACCATCCTAGTTTCAAACTCTAGATCTGATCTTTTGTGGGAAGAAATGCTTCCTTCCCACAAGATCATCCAGTTTTCTTTTCTTTAAGGACAGATGTGAGTCATCGTTCTTTCTCTCCCTAGGTTTAGATTTTCTAGTGATGGATCACGCCCTCTGTGGCACCATCCTAGTTTTCAAATTCTAAACCCAACCTCCTGTGGGAAGCAATGCTTCCTTCCCACAGGGTCTTCTAATCGTCTTCTCCTTAAGGTTAGGTTTCCCCCTTCCCTAAGGATTAGATCTACTAGTGGTAGAGTACGCCCCTCATGGCACTACCCTAGTATCAAATTTCAAATTCGATCCTCTATAGTTAGGAGTTTTTCCTTCCTATATAATCATTCGACCTGTTTTCTCCTTAAGGTTAGGTTTCCCCCTTCCCTAAGGATTAGATCTACTAGTGGTAGAGTACGCCCTTCGTGGCACTACCCTATTATCAAACTCAAATATGATCCTCTATAGTTAGGAATTCTCTCTTCCTATAGGATCATCTAGGCTTTCTTTTCCTCTAGGGATAGATTTTTCCTTCCCTTAGGATTCGATCCACTAGTGGTAGAGCACGCCCTTCATGGCACTACCCTAGTTTCAATTCAAACCTTAATTCCCCAGGGATAGACTTTCTTCTCCCCTTAGGATCAAAACTCCAGACTTAACCTTTGAATTCGGTCAACGCCAATATGTGCAATAGAACGTCGTTCTATTACACATATTGGGGGTCCATTTGTTGACCTCATTTTTATATGAGGTCACTTGGGCTAATCTTGAACCTAGATTAATCCTGATCCCAGATTAATCCAGACCCTAGGATTTTCCTGAATCCTAAGATCCTTCTAGATTTTAGATCCTAGGTTCTACGATTGATCCTAGGATTCCTCCAGATAAATCTATATCTTAGGATTTATTCCAGATCTTATGACTCTTTTAGATTTCAAACTTTAAGATTTATCCTAGACTCTAGGATTCTTCCAATTCAATTTAAATTCTAGGATTCTCCTAGATCCAGACCTTAAGATCGATTTAGGTCTTAGGATTCTTCAGGAGCCTATATCATAGAACCTATCTAGAACCTATGACTCCTCTAAGTCCTAGACCCTAGAATCCCTTTAGATTCTAGGATCAATCTAGACTTCAAACCAATCATGGCCTTAAGCTAACCCAGGTCTCAATTCAAATCAAACCTCAATCAAATTCCAGACTCCAGTCCAGTTCAAGATCTTAATCTCTAGTTCAAACCTTAATCTTATTTCTAATCAAACTTCAACCTTATCCAAATAATTATGATCCTCCAAATGATCATAAATGATTTAGATAACTCAAACTTAATTAATCAAACTCAAAATCCAGATCAAATCCAAAATTCAAACCCAAATCCTAAGTCCAAAGGCCCTGTCCTAAAGCATTTTTCAGGGATTTTGCAAATACTTCAAAACCCACTCAATTGACTTCTGATTTAGATTCTATCACTTGCAAAGTGGTAAGACATGTATCTGGAGGCTACCCTTCAAATTTTAGCCCATTCTGAGGTCTCTAACCCTAGAATCTAAATAAAAATTCAAAGGCTGTAAAACCTTTAAATATTTACAGCCTATGCCACTAGACTTGCCACTTGGTGAATTTTGACCCTAGAGCCTTCACCAGAGCCTCTGGTCACTTCCAAACCCTTAATTATGACTCATTGAACATTAAACTGCATTTTGGTTGACCCACTTTGAACCCTGTTGACCAGGGGTCAAAATGACCAAAATACCCCTTAAGGACTCAAACATTGATTTCAAACCAAACGACCTCCGAATTACTTGGAACCACTTCCAGCAAGTTTCAAATATCAAATCAAACCTGTTCAACCCAAACCCAGACCCTGGGTCAATCTGGTTGACCAAGTCAACCTAGGTTACCAAACATGCCCTTAAAGGTCAAAACGGGCATTTTGACTGAATTGACCTCCCCAGACCTCGAGTCACCTCCGATGGTCTCCAAATATCATTTCAAATTGATTAAACCTATTTCCAGACCCTGGATCCACCTGATTGACCAAGTCAACCAAGATTGACCTAATGAGCCCTTAAGAATTCAAATGGGTCATTTCAACCCATTTAATCGGATCAATGTCTTTAAACTTTTAAACTCATTCAATTCAATGTCTTGAATATTTCTAAACTCATTTTGAGTCAAACCCAAGTCATTTTGGGCCAAGTCAACCAATTTTGGCTTAGTGGCCCATTAAAGGCCCAATAGGCCTTTATGACCCAAAGTGATTCATTTGAACCCCTCTAACACAAGCCCATCCAGCATTTCAAGGGGACTCTAGAACCTTCCTAGACCCTATCCCAGCCCTTAGATCAATATCCAATGGCTTGGATCTCTTTCATTTGATCATGTGGGGATAAAAAGACCTTTACACCTAAGGTCCTTGCCATGTGCTCTCCCACCTGCTCCCATCAATTCCTTGGACAGATGGCTAGATCATAGAAACTCTCTCAGTTGATCATAACCATCCATTTAACCTAGAGATAAGGGAATAGAGCAAAATATCTTTAAAAAGCCAATTTTAACCTTAAGCCATTTGTTAACTCAATCCCTCTGATCCAGAGCTAATCTAGCCCTCAAAATCCCTCAAAAACCTCCTCCAGATCTTCCTCTAGCACTTCCAAGCCTTCCCCCACCGAATCCAAGCCTCCAAAGCCCCATTGGTGAAGAGAGAAGAAGGTAGAGAGACAAAGAAGCTTTTCGAGAATAACTTCTAATCCAGCAAGAATAAACTCTTGATGTCTTCTACAATGATGTAGAGCATTGTAGCAGATTTCCATCAAGCCCAAGAACATCAAAATTCGACCACAGGTTAGAAAGTTATTTGAGTTTTAATTTCGATGATCAATCCTTGATATCCCAAAATCCTCAATGCATGGAGACTTGAAAATCCATGGATTGCAAGATTAGGATATCTAGATCCTACGTTTCAAATTTCATCAAATTTTAACGGTTGGATCGAAAGTTATGGGTATTTGAAATTTCTAGTTCATTTTGAACTAGAGTGGCTCTGGTTCAATCAGAGCCGTCCGATCGCACGTTCTGCGCCATCGGATGGCCCATAATCGGCCACATCACCAAGTTCAGATCACGTGTCTCCAGCGGGATTCGAACTCGTGTCACTTGAGAAGAGGCGCGCCTACGTGACACGATCCTAGCCGTTGGATCATGCCGCGGTGAATCGGACGGTCGATCTGACCGTCCGACGTGTTTAAGTGGAGCGCCGATGCGCGCCACGTGTCTTCCACGTGTCAGAATGCCACCAAATGATTAAAATTGATTAAAAACCAATTTAAAAATCATTTAAAATGCTCAGAACTTTAAAAATTCACTAAAATCCATTTTATGTCTAAATTTGATGTTCTTAGGCTCATTAGAACCGTCTTGATCCCAAGTTTATTTTGAAATTTTGTTTGGATAAGTTTGATCACTATACACAGATTTATTAAGGGTTTATGAAAAACTGAATTTCTTTGATAACTCTCAATCCAGTGATTGGATTGTTCTCAAATTTGGATATGACATACTATGGTGTATTATCCATAAGCCATAAAAGTTTTAATTCATTTTAATGGCCAGATTTTGGTGAATTTAATTTTCAAAGTTTTTGTCCAGATTTTGACATAAAACTTTGAAAATTTATAACTCACACACCACTAAGGACTAGGTTTGCATTTCTTTGTGGTATGTGTAATATAGTGTCAGGGTTAGATGACCAAAGTTTTAAGCCCAATTGATCACTAGTGTCACCTAGGAAAAATAATTAAGGATAATGTCTAGTCAACTTAGAAAAATCCTAGGAAATTCTACACACATCCAAATAAGGGTGAAACTTGAGAATATTAAACTTAGTGATATTATAAACCTTAGGTTTAAATTTCACTAAATTTGGAGTTCATTAGGTTAGAAACTTAAATAGGTCCATATTAACCCTTAATTAAGCCTCTAAACCTTTCAAAAATTACAATAAATCAAGTTTAAATCAAAAAAATACATTAAACACCTCTAACTGACCAGCATTAAATCCTTAATCAACAAAAATTTAAATCAACTCAATTTGACAGCAAATCTGGCTTTAATTTAATTTTAAGTGAAATTCAATGTTTAATTCATTTAATTAATTAAAAAATATTTAAAATTCCAAAATTTTCCCAAAGACTTGGGAATCTCTTCTTGGGTCATTCCTGACCTTTGGAGATGCTTTGAAGGAGTTTGGAGTTCATTTGGAGCAAAATCATTAAAACCCCTTTAATTAAACAATTTTAATAATTCAATAAATACATCAAACTTTAAAAAAATCATAACTAACTCTAGAAAAATCCAAATTGTCCAAACTCACTTGCATTCAACTCATATCAGTGTCTAGTATTTATTGAAAATGTTAAAGTTCCAGAAATCTGTCAAAATCAAAAAGTCAACAATCCGGTCAACTCTCAATCAAAACTAGTTCAAATCTTCGAACATTCATAACTAATTGTAGAAAAATCCAATTTTTGCGTACTTACTGTCTAACTGATCATATTAAGGTCTATTATTTTAATAAAATATTAATTTTATATAAAACACTCTTAATCAAAAGTCAACTTTTGACCCCTTAATTAAATGATTAGAATAATCCATAAAATTCTTAAAATTTGAAAATGGTCTTAAAACTCCAAAAATCATTAATCAACCTTAAAATCAATATCAAATTATTAATATTTAAACTCAATTTTAAATCTTCCCTTAAGCCTTTCAACTAATCAGAACGTCAAACAACTTTAACAATTTGCCCTACATAGGACATATCAAAACCACACGGCCTACCTCACACACTTTAGATGGTTTGCTAGGACAACTAACTCTAGTTTTAGGCTAGGTCGGTGTTTACTTTTCTGCTGTGTGCCAGATTTTCGAGCTTTCACTGCATGCTGGTTGTTAGCTTAGAAATAATTGACTGTTTGTTTATTTATTTACCGCACTCTGTTGAGCATTTAATTTCAAATATATCATCTGCTTGAGATCAATTATAACTGCTTGTGATTATTTATATAACTGTTGATTATTAGGATAACCCTGCAGGATCGAGTCTAGAATTCTATTTTTAAAATGTAATTTGATTATATCATGGTTGTAATGTTTAAAGTGCTTTGAGAATGGGATTAGATATCCAATTTGGAATCCAAAGAGGAAGGGACATCCCTTAGGGGAGAGTCTCTCTCCATTTGGAGATCTAAATTAGGATAACTTTAAAATATCCAAAGAGAAAAGATAACACCCCGTTCAAGGGGGAGTTACTTTTCATTTGGATATCCGGACCCGACAATCCAAGAAGCAGCAAAGAGACGAAGAAGTGGATAACGAGAAGACCCATTCTCAAAGTCACTTAAGTCTTAGAAGTAGAATTCGGGTTGTCGTCACTGGTACCCGGCCACTTTACTTTTCTGCAAATTCTGGTTTGTAATAATAAGTGGCACTTGTCACATGGACATTCAATTTGAGCTATTAATTTAATTGATTTGATTAATGTTTGATGTCGATTGCGATGTAGGATTGCCTGCTCTTAATAGTTTTTTGGCATTCTTGTATGTCTTATTTTGATTTAGCCTGGAACCAAATCGTAGGCTCTTAAAGACTCACTAAAATTTTTCTACTTAAACAAAATTAAAATATTTAAGCTCACATAGAAACTCTAACGTTTTAAGAAGTAAGCTCGGGACCGTCGGGAGTTATCATTGCATAGCCTTCATTCAAATTCAAGCCTTTAATCGAGTCAATTAGCATGCATCGCATTAGAAACAAATTTAAAAATCTCTAAAACTTTAATTACATTTATTTAGACATCAAACACTAGACATAAGTTAAGGGGTCAATTAAGGATCTGCTCTAGATGTCGACCCCATTCCCTTAAACTTTTCTAAATAATGTCCCTACCACTCAACATTAAAAGACCGGATACATATTTTTAAATTGTTTAGGTGGTTTAGCTGGCTCCCCAATCCAGGCCGGGGTAAGACCAGATTTGCACTGCATTAGCTTGGTTCGGGACACTTTTCAGTACCCAATTTAGACCTAGGTTCCGAGGCTGGCTTAGGCCATAAGACCTCACCCTCCAGAAATTGAATCCCAATTTTCTAATAAAATTGATCACTTAAGCATTAAATCACTTTCAATCAAATTCAAACCCAACACTTAGGATAGGTTGGGGTGTTTTTGAAGTAATTCAGAATCTCAAAACACCTCCTACACTTCTTCCTTCGACTCTGGAAATAAATGTTCAATTTTGATCCAATCCCAATTGAAAATTCTAACATTTACCTCCTTTGATATCCAGCTTTGAAAATCTTAAATGAAATTTCTACCGCTATTTTAATCGAGAGTATTCGTAGGAAATTCCAATTTTTCTACGATGTAATTAACTACGAGGGCTTGCGCTCGTAGGAGATTTAGAAACCCAGAATTGATTTTCAAAATTAATTTTTCAAAACCATTAGTTAATTATCTTTGGGAAATTCAAATTTGACGATCATTATCGTCATTTTAAAATGATCCATAATAATTGATATCTTCTTTCTTCGGAAAGATATATCGATTATTATCGTGGTTTCGATTATGAAATTAATTATCCTTTATCCGAATTAGAATAATCAAACAATTGGTTAAAGTCCATTTCGACCTTCCGAGATCGAATGTAATTCTCCCTTTGAGTTTGACTATGATAATTCAGATACGATTATAATTCTGAAATTTGAACCCGTTAGGGAATGATACGTTCGTCTTTCAAGGCGATATATTGTTCATAATGACATGTTCTATTTCAAAATTTAAAATTAAATATTCCCAAAGAAAATTAAATATTTTTCAAAACTATATATACTTAAATTATATTTTTTTATCAAAACAATGGACTTGTCCTTAAATTATAACAATAACTTACTATTGCGACTTATTGCTTATGAATTTATATTTTTGATGATAACAAATATTATGGCTCACATCTTTATGTTTCATAGTTTTTCATTTTATACTAGTTTTGTGTATATACTAACATTTTAGAAAAATCATACTCCATGTTGTTGAAGACTTCAAATGTTCATTGTAAATGGAGGCTGTGTTTTTCATTTGATTGAGTCTGAGAGAATGTGATTGTAATTTACTAACTGTGCACACAGACACTAGGGGAGTGTTTAAAATTTGCAAAAATTTTAAACTGATCGTACTGTATGAATTCATTTTGTACGGGATGATTTGTTAAGTTATAAACTCCTACGAGCAGTTAAACGAACTTGAAAATTTTTGTAACTGATCATACCGTATGATGTCGTCATCATACATATGATGTCCAGAGTACGAATTGGACGGGACCATTTTTGTCCCAACAATTTAGAAGATTTTATGAACTGTTCGTACTGTACGATGAATGGTTTGTACATACAAATTTGAACTGTTCGTACGAGACACTATGCATTCGTGCGGATGATTCATACGGAACACTATGCATTCGTACTTGCAATTCATATGAGAAACTATTCATTC
Source organism: Dendrobium officinale (assembly GCA_019514585.1). NCBI lineage: Eukaryota > Viridiplantae > Streptophyta > Magnoliopsida > Asparagales > Orchidaceae > Dendrobium > Dendrobium officinale. The sequence goes on along the minus strand of CM033683.1, from coordinate 65,072,411 downwards.
GTATGGGATGATATTTGATCGTACAATACAATCGTAGGATTGTTTTCTTATAATTTTCAATTTTTAGATAATTTTTCATGTCCTTTCAATATAAGGAGTCCTAAAAATTATCACAAAATGCCTTTGTTGTAAATTTCTCTTGAGAGTGGTCATTGAGTGTGAGTGTTTAGGAGAGATTATAAGAGTGAAGTGTGAGAGATCAAGTGAGGTTGGTTGTGAGAGATTCACAAGGTTGCCCAAAGCGAGGACCTCTTCAACTCGAAGATTATGCACATCTCCTCTAAAAGCTCTTAAATAAATTTCTTCAACCTTGATCATGGGTTCTCTGCCATCACCAGGAGGGTGAAAAGGACGTCAATTCTCTATAGACACTTAGAGGGTGTGAAAGGATGCCAATTCTCTACCGACACTTAGAGGGTGTGAAAGAATGACGGTTCTCTACCAACACTTGGAGGGTGTGAAAGGATGATGGTTCTTTGCCGACACTTGGAGGGTGTAAAAGGATGATGATTCTCTGCAGCCCCGATTATTGGTGGAAGAGAGAAAAATTGTGAAGGCGTCTCCGCCTTGATATGGGGAATAAGGAAAGTCACTTTGGTATAATGCAATACTTGAAGAGGGAGTTTTCAGGGGGTGGACGTAGGTATAGTTGGATTGAAACACTATAAAACTTGGTGTTCTTCTGTTCTCTTTTATTTTTTGCATTTTTACTTTATGCACTTTAATTTTTTGTGGTTGAAAAATCTTTTGTGATAAAATTATAAATGAGTTTTCTAAATTTTACCAAGAGTTTTTTAAATTACCAATTCACCCCCCTCTTAGTTAGTATTTGGGATAATTGCGTAGGTCTAACAACCTATCTAGAAGGAACAAGTGGTATTAGAGCTTTGTTTCAAAATTATAAGTTTAGACAACTTTTTGAAAATGATCAGTACTACTTTTGGCAACTGTAATACATTTGAAGGAAATTCAATCACTAGACCACCTTTATTTGAAAATATTTCTTTTGAATTTTCAAAAAATTAAATTTCTACTTTCTTACAATAGATTATCGAATATGGCATATAATTCAAACTGGTTATTCTGTACCATCACGTATTATACATAGAATCAAAACTGGTATCCCTTTTTTTGAATGGAGTAGAGTAGAAGAAACTTAAGTTGAATTAAATGCTAAATGTATGAATTATTTGTTCTGTGCTTTTAATTCTAAAGATTATATGAGAATCTCTACATGTACTACTGGCAAAGAATCAACAAGAAATTTTGGATAATTTATGCATTACATATGAAGGTGCTAGTGAAGTCAAGCAATCTAAATTGAATATTTTTATGCATGACTATGTACTCTTTAGCATGGAATCTTATGAGACCATCTTAGACATATTTATTAAGTTTTCATAAATAATAACTTCATTTCAAGTTGTAGGTAAAGAAGTTTTAAACTTTGAAAAAATAAATAAAATTTTACGTTGTCTACCTGAAAATTTTAATGCTAAATTCACTACTATAATTGAATCAAAAGATTTGAATGATTATACTATTGATAATTTAATTGGCTCACTCATTACTCATGGGCAAACTATGAGTCAAAGACTTTTGGATGCAAGTAAAATGATAGTGCTAAAAACTGACGACACGGAGAAAAGCAACTCAGTAGATGATGAAAGTAAGGAGACAACATCAATAATGAGAAAATTTGAAAAGCTGCTGAAGCGCAAGCATCAACAACAACAAAAGAGAAATAAAGGTAAAAATGGTAAGGATATTAAGAATTCCTCTAAAGTAATTTGCTTTGGGTGTAGAAAACTTGGTTATGTGAAAAATGAGTGCCCGAACTTAAAAACTTTTCCAACAATGAAAAAAGGTAAAAATAAGCAAATTGCAATAAAGGCAAATAATAAAAGAAAAAAAATTCTCCTAGCAGACCTAGCTTCTGAATCATCAGACCAGGAGCAAGATGAGGTTTAAAGTTTTGTTTGTGTGTTATTAATATATGCGTGTATTTTTTTTTTTCTTTTGTGAATGTGTTTAATTTTCTATGTTATTTTTTAAAGATATGTTTATTTATATTATTTATATCATTTGTAAAGTCACTCTGATTAATGCACACACACACACATTTCAAATTTTGTTTTTTATACACTTTAGAGAATCAAATCACTTAAAAAAAAATTTTAAAAAAATGAAAATTTTACCTCATATTTTCTTGAATTTTTATGTAAGTTGTGGTTGACTCCTCTAAAAATAATGAAATGAATGAAACTCATGATTTTGTCTCTCTATCTCATTTCTTAATGAGGCTATTTTACTTTTGATTCAAAATCTTCATCAAATTATAAATTGAAATTTGAAATTAAACTTTTTTCAGCTCCCAACATTTTGTTTATCTCATATGGATCATTTGCAAGTTGTTGAATCCATCTTTTTATTTTCTTAATCAATTAGTTCATTTTTATCACTAGAATGGATTTTCTTTTATTTTTAAAATTACATAAAGAAAGCATATTTGTTAAAAAGAAAAAAATGTACAAAATGAGCCCGAAGCTAAAAAGATGTGCAATAATGCCAAATTTGAAAAGATATACAAAGTGTATCAAAAATTAAAAGTTGCGCATAGCACGCCGAAAACTAATAAAGAGACATAAAATGAGCCCGCAATAAGTTTGCTTACCTTTCTTATATTTTTTAAATCTTAAGAAAAATCTTATATCTATTGATATTTTTGATACTTGAGTTTGAAAATTATGGTTCTAGATTCACCAATTTTTGCATTAATCTTCTATTAGATATATTTCATGAAAGGACTTTTGAAAAGATTAGTATTTCTTTCTCTAATTTGTTCCTTAATTTAGATGTTGACTTTAAAAGTTTTTTAGCCTTTGAAGAAACCTGAGCTAGGATTAATAAATTTTGAATATCTAACCTTTCTGGATTATATATTGTCAATTCATGTCTTATTAGGTTTTTCAATAAAATCAAGAGGTAACTTTCTCATTCTAAGAAAAATTGCAAAAATTTCAAACTGATTCTTTTATAACATCACCTTCACCTGATTAGGATCTTTTTGATCTTAAGTCTATTTTTTTCAATTTTTTTATTTGTTTATGTGCTCCTCTTTTTTTTTTATAATGTCAAAGGGGGAGAATGTACTATTATTTACTTCCTATTGGTATTTTTGTTTTAGAAATCTTTTCATTAAAAAAAAATTATTTTAGTTTTCCCTATTTTTAAAATGATTATCTTAATGAGGGGGAGATTATACAACAACAATATCTTCATCAAGCCTTTATCCCAAAACGTGGGGTCGACTACATGAATCTTTTTTCTCCATTGTGTCCCATTAAAAGACAAATTCTCGTTTAAATCTTATAAAGAAAGGTCATTCCTAATATTTTCTAACCAAGTCTTTTTAGGTCTACCCCTACCTTTCTTAACATAAGTCAAATCTAATACCTCTACTCTCCTAACCGGGTCATCGGAAGGCCGCCATTTTATGTGACCAAACCATCTAAGGCGACCTCTCTAATCTTATCTTCTTCCGGAGCTACTCCATCCTTTTCACATATATGCTCATTTTGTATCCTATCTCTAAGGGTAAAGCCACTCATACACCTGAGCATCCTCATCTCTACCACACTTAACTTAGTATTATGCTTCTCTTTTAATGGCCAACATTCGGCACCATAAAGCATTGCAGGCCTCACTACCATCTTATAGAAGTTTTACTTAAGTTTGAGAGGTACATTTCTATCACATAACAAGCCCAATGCATTCCTCCACTTCAACCATCCAACTCGAATTCAACTGATAATATCCCAATTCTATTTCACCATCACTCTGAACAATAGATCCAAGATATCTAAAATGTGTACTCTTATTAATGACTTGATCACCCAAAGTCACAATCCCCTCACTAGGTCTATTACTACTAAAATTACACTCCATATATTTAGTTTTAGATCTACTCAAGCAAAAACCTTTAGACTCTAAGGTTGACCTCCATTATTCAAGTTTACCTTCAACTCCCTCTCTAGTCTTATCAACAAGTAGAATATCATCAGCAAAAATCATACACCAAGGTACATCCTTTTGCAAATGTCTAGTGAGAACATCCATGACTAAAGCAAAAAGATATGGGCTTAAGGCTGATCCTTGATGTAACCCAACCGAAATAGGGAAATACTAGGTCAATTCACCTTGTGTTTGAACACAAGTAATAGCTCCTGCATACATATCTTTAATGATTTGAATATAAGAATTATTGACTCCTTTCTTTTCAAGAACTCTCCATAGCACTTCTCTTGGAACTTCATCATATGTTTTTTCTAAATCAATAAATATCATATGTAGATCCTCCTAATTTTCTCTATATTTCTCCATCAAACCTCTTAATAAATGTATGGCTTCCATAGTCCTCCTACCCGACAGGAATCCCAATTGATTTTGAGAAACATTAGTATTACACCGCAACCTATGCTCCATAACTCGCTCCTATAGTTTTAAAGTATGACACATTAACTTCATACATCTTTAATTCGCACAATCTTGTGCATCACCTTTATTCTTAAAAATAAGAATTAACACACTCATTCTCCACTCATCTGGTATCTTTTTAGTCTTCAAAATAGTATTAAAAAGTTTAGTAAGCCAAGAAATTCCTTCATCTCCTAAGCATTTCCACACCTCTATTGGAATATCATCAGGTCCAACAGCTTTTCCACCCTTCATTTTCTTTAAAGCCTCTCTAACTTCAATTTTACTAATACGCCGATAAAATAAAAATCTTTATTTTCATTTAGGGTGCTAAGGTCACTATATTCAATCTTATTTTCACAATCTTCATTAAAAAGTTTAGCAAAATATCTAATCCACCTTTGTTGAATATCATCTTCTAGGAAAAGTATTTTTTGATCTTCATCCTTAATACACTTCATTTGAACTAAATCCTTACTACTCTTTTCTCTTTGTTTGGCTAACTTATACATATGATAAAGTTTTTCATCATCAAAAAGATTATGAGAGAAATAAAACTTAATTTGTAAATTCAACCAATAATGTTTGCCATCATAAAAAAGGGGGAGATTATTGTGACTCATTGCTCACTAGTTTATATTTTTGATGATAACAAATATTATGGCTCACATCTTTATGTTTCATAGTATTTTTTATTCTATACTTATTTTGTGTGAATACTAACATTTTAAGAAAATCATACTCCAAATTGTTAAAGACTTCAAATTAGAATAGATTAAGGTTTATTGTAAATGGAGTATGTATTTTTCATTTTATTGAGTCTAAGAGAGTGTGATTGTAATTGAGTGACTGTGCACACACACACAATAGGGGAGTGTTTAAAATTTGTAAAATTTTTAAACTAAACATACTATATGAGTTTATTTCGTATCGGATGATTTGTTCAGTTCTAAAGTCCTACGAGTAGTTAAACAAAGCTTAAAAATTTTCATAACTGATCATACCGTATGATGTCGTCAACATACGTGTGATGTCTACAGTATGATTTGGATGGGTTCCTTTTTATCCTATTGATTTTGAAGATTTTTTTGGACTATTTGTACTGTACGATGAATTGTTTGTACAGATAAATTTAAACTGTTCATACGGGACACTATGCATTTGTATGAATGATTCATACAGGACACTATGCATTTGTACGGGAAATTCGTATGGGATACTATTCATTCATACGGGATGATATGCAATCATACAATACGATCATAAGACAATTTTCTTACAATTTTTAGTTTTTGGACAATTTTTTATGTCCTTTTCTATATAAGGAGTCCTAAAAAAAATCATAAAATGCCTTTGTTGTGAATTTCTCTTTGAGAGTGGTCATTGAGTGTGAGTGTTTTTGAGATATTGTGAGAGTGAAGTGTGAGAGATCAAGTGAGGGGGTTGTGAGGGATTCCCAAGGTTGCCCAAAGTGCGGATCTCTTTGACTCCTTCAACTTTATGCCCATCTCCTTTGAAAGCTATTAAGTGAAGTTCTTCAACATCAGTCACGGGTTCTCTACCTTCACCATGAGTGTGAAAAAGGATGCTAGTTCTCTGCCGATACTTGGAGGGTGTAAAAGGACATCAATTCTCTGCTGAAACTTGGGGTGAGAAAGGACGATGGTTCTTTACTGACACTCAGAGGATGTAAAAGGATGACAGTTCTCTACAACATCGGGGATTGGTGGAAGAGAAAAAAATTGTGAAGGCTTCTCCACCTTGTTGTGGGGCCAAAAGGAGAGTCACTTTGGTATAGTACAATACCTAAAGAGAGAATCTTTAGGGAATGGATGTAGGTCTAGTTAGACCGAACCACTATAAGACTTGGTGTTCTTCTATTCTCTTTTTTTTTTATGTATTTTTTCTTTACACACTTTAATGTTTTAGGGTTGAAAAATCTTTTGTGATAAAATTATAAATCGGTTTTCTAAAATTTACCAAGAGTTTTTTAAATTACCAATTCACCCCCCCCCTCTTGGTTAGCATTTGGGACAATTGAGTAGGTCTAACAACCTATCTTGAATCAACACTTACTAGCTTATGCCTCTAATACAAAAGTTTTACTCTTGATCGCTCTTGAATGCTCATCCAAGCTACACCTTAATGGAACATGCCATGTTATAGGTAGGGATTAACATCTATATTTTTCAGTTGATTCCATATATTGACCCATAACAATCACATATTATACTATATTTTATATTTTTTTGAGGTGTAACACTTCATATACCTCTCATAACCTTATAAATAAAGGGTGTAGAGGCATTTTTGGTTCTTACTTTCTAAAATATTTTATTGCTATTTCATTTCTTTTTAAGATACAATAGCTTCACAAAGACTCTCCATACTCACTAGTTCTACTCACTCATTTAGTATTATAACCCTAACCTACTAATATCAAACTAGTAGGATTGGGTATCTTCCAAGGATAATTTTAGATTCAATATCTTCTAAGGTATACTTAGCATGGATTGATGTCTATCACCAAAAGATAGGCATAAAGTGAGGGATAAAAAATGAGGAGTCATCCATAAACATAGAGAAAAAAATTATATATTTTATCATGAGTTTATGGAGATGTAGAAAGAAAACATGAAGATGATCTATGATGTGCTAGAGAAAGTTCAATTGAAATCCTCAAGATAAAGAACTTCTAAAATGATCAGCTGAATTGATAGCCGATGGAGGAGAATAGAGATATGGGTGCTAACATCAATGCTCATGCAGGCCATAGCAAATTTAAACCAGTAATGGAGGAGTACAAACCCTTTAGCTTGGTTGGTTAGGTGCGAGTAGATGCTGAAAAATGCATTAATCAGGGAGATAATAAAAATGAAACCATCTATCAAATTTTAAATTCCACACAAAAAATTGAGCAAGGTACATCTATACCCTACTAATCATGTAGCATACATATAATTAATAATGATTCCTTGAAATGTAAGTTATTCTTCACCTCTTTTAGGATATTTCCTTATGGTGGTTTTCTCCTTCCATTTAGCATGTTCATTTTATTCTCAGAGTTTAAGTGAATATTCATAATATAGTTTGTAAGCAACTAAAGGTCATATAAGAGCACATAGGCTCTATTGAAGATGAGATGAAAGCTAGAAAAGTTGTTGTAAAGCTTAATCATCATGTTCTAGTAGAGATACATGAGGTTAAAGATCTATAACAACCAACTACTCAGGTTGCACATGTATAAGGCCTAAAAAAATTTCATTATGTCCTTGATCTTTAGTAACAAAAGAATGTTGGTTGAGAAATACGAAGTTCCCAACAACCATGTTAATATGAAAGAATATAATAACACAATTTATGCAACCTCTACCACTCACCCAAAAAAATTGGTTGTCAAGCACAATTGACCTCAAAGCCATGGGCGTAATAAAAATCAAATGAGTAATCATAGATCTTACTATTGGGAACATATGCACAATGATCAATATACTCCTAGTTAGTAGAAAGAACCCATATATGTATGGCCACTAAGAATCATGGGACCACCCACTGTATGAGTATCTCATGGCCCACTCCCTAACATAGGATGACGATATGCACCTTTCCCACCAATACCGCATAATCATTCCTTTACATATGTCCATAGATAAGCTCATTGATACCATTTCAAATAAGGAGTTCTTCAAGTTCCTGTTATCCAAAATAATATGCTTTTCATAAGGACTATATGCATATAATAATTGAATGTAAGCACGTTTGGGGCATAGTGGAAGGCCTATTCAAGGATAGCAAATTGATTGAGTTGATTCATATTAGCTCAGAAAATAACATTAAAAATAAAACTATAGGATTAAGAGAATGAGACCATTTTTTCCCATGATATATATGTTATTGGAGTTCTCTTAAAGATTTTTTAGTGACCCCTCCTAAATACTCTAATGGCTTTCATAATGCACCACATGTCATCAAGTTTCCCTTAGGATTCAATGAATTATGTTAAAGTTCTAAACAATTTCTAGGACTTTGAAGATGGGAGAGAACTCATTAACTTGACTTTGAGAAGGACATATCTAAAGCTATCTAATATCATTTATCAATAACAAAATTATATATTAGCATAAGCAAATTCTTTGATCAAAAGATCTATATGCATCTATATTTATTAACCCAAAAATTATATACAATACTCAGGAATCAGAAAATCAAAATATATTTTCTCATATGGTGTATATAAGAATATCAAAAATATGAAAAATTGAATATGAGGAATCACGATCAGCCTCACACTCCTAAACCTCTTCCAAAACCTAAAATTATTTAGACCACATATAATGAGATAAATAACCTAATAGGTCACTAAAATCTTATAAGTAAAATCATAATACAATATTAAAGAAGAATGCATTTCATTAGTCAATTCATAACAGTAAGAGTCATATGAATTGGAAATCAGTGTAGCAGATCAAAAATAGTAATGATAATAGTAATAGTAAATTAATGGCATCCTTAGTAAAAGTATCAGGACAATATTAGTGTGAGTGAAATGAGTGGTAGTAATAATAAATCAATACTTTAATATTAATCAATACATTGATAGTAAATTAGTAAATAATAACAGTAAAGTCTGATAATAATAATAAATCTATAACATCCATTTTAGTTGTCACACTAAACAAGTAAGAAGTCCTAGTTTAAGCAGTGTTTTTAGTATCCATATTAGTAATCAGTAATTGCTAGCTTACTAAGAAGTTCATCTCTCTTTGCATATCAGCACAATAATAACTCCTTATATCTCAATAGTATATCAATTAATCAGTGGAGAATAATACCAAACCAAAATATTTAAGAAAAGCCCATCTGCCCACAATCCTATACAGGTCAGTAAGTCTTCAACAAATGTTAGTAAAACATACTTTTTACTTATTCTTACATATTTTGTTTCCACAATATTAGCACAACAATATCAACTAGCTATCACTCATTCATATACTAGTGTTCATTCTCAATGCTTATATTAATAGTATGCTTAAATAAAATACCTCATGAGCAAAATATCTACCATTTCAAAACATAACCAAATAACTAGAGATTATGTAAAATTTCATTATAAGACTTTAATTATACTATTAAATTATTTTTTAGTCTATATTATTTTCTATTTAATAAAAACTACATAAATTCCAAAATCACCCGAGGAGAATAGGCAAAAAATATGTAAAATGTTCAAAAATCTAAGTCTTAATAATATATAAAAAGTTACATAGTGAAATTTTATACAGTACAAAGTTATCATCATTTTTTATAATAAAAAAGAAAATTTAATCAAAATATTATAAAATGCTTAATATATTTGAAAAATGAGATAGGCACAATATGACCTACCCCTAATCTCAACAACTTTCTCAACCGGCCTGACTATTAAAAATGACCAAAAGTAGCTTAAAATAGAGTTTCTCTCTCTAAAACCCTTCTCTTTCAATCTCTAATGTCGGATACCACCCAAATAAAATGGTTCGAATAATGGTTTTATATTTTTTTATAATATGCTACTAATGACCTAACACTAGGGTACTACCACCAAGTGCTATGGTTCTAGTTTAAAAATTTAAATTCCAGGGCATAAAGTGTTACTATGTCAGCTAAAAAATCACTTCCAAACACAAGCGAATGAGTTCAAAAAATAAAATTTCAAATCTTATCCTTTTATAATTTGAATTCTTCAATTTTTATAATTTTTCATTATTACATCAACCATTTCTCTTATGATTTTTTGTATCTCTTGTAGCATTTTGATGAAATGCCTCTCACCCTCCAAATTCTCACACCACTATGAGATGGAAGGGGATACTTTCCTCTCATACCTCCATTTTTAATAAAATCATAATACACTACATACCATCAATCAAAGTTAAAGTCTTCTCTTCATTTATGGAATTGATGAAGGATTCTCCTCCATGGTTATTAACTCTTATTAAATTATGATAATTACAAATTCCTCTTTTATTTTAATTTCTGACATGTTAAAAAACTATGGAAATTGAAGGTCTCCTTTATCTTTCTCTCCTTATCAAATGATTATTTCTTATTTAAATTTTAATGACTTCAAGTCTTAGATATGGTACATGATGGATGGCGTTGTTTTGTGAATGGGAGGCCAGTCATTTTTAAAAAGTTAACAAATAATTTTTCTCCTATTTAAGAGGTTTTCAATGATGTTCCAAATTGACTTAAACTCCTAGGCCAGCCTCTTTACTATTGGTCGAAGGTTGGATCTCCAAAATTGCTAGTTAGATAAGCATTCTTCTTTTCTTTGATCCTTTGACATCAAATTGCTATCATTTTACATATGCTCTTGTTAGCATACTTATCTCAACCACCTTTAGGTTTCCTAATAAAATTAATTTTTGCAATAGGGAGAAATAAATATGTATCCCCATTATCTATGAGTAGAAACTTTCTACTTTTTTCATCATATAATACTTTTGCATATAACAAACAGTCATGCACTAATTACATGAACATAAAAAATAGTATACTCAACCCTAGTCTAATCTAGTCTAAGAATCCATATTCATTTCCCTATTTTAAAGCTCTAAATATTAATCCTAATAATCCATTAAAAAAACTAATCCATAACCCCTTATAAACTAAGATTTGAACACTTTTGCCACTAACTATCCTTCTTCTAGCTATATTAACCCTATAGAGAGGTTCAACTAAATGATGTTCCTAGTTTTACTAATATAGAAGTTGTGCCAGCTTCTCACTCCATTGTTATTCTTAATATTGATTTTGTCTCTTCCTCTACCACTCTCTCTCATAAGGCCACCACCCAAATCCATTAGGGTTTATTGATCGATCACAAAAATGAAACACATACTTTTTCATAAAACTCTAGGCTTCAAAGTCTTTTAAAAATTGTTTGCAAAGTATCTAAAGGATGAAAAACTTAATAGAAGGGGTTCCCTCTTTTACCTCAAATTATTAATTTCGTGATTCTACCTAATATTCTTACATGGAACATTAGGGGCCAAAATTGTGATAGATAGGTTAGAGATTATAAAAGGTTTATGTCTTCTTAAGACTAAGTTCAATTTTGATAGTGTTATTGGATATTATTTGCCAACAAATTTAATTTCTTCTCTATTGCGAGATGTTGTAACAACTTTTAAATTTCTGTTCATATTTGAGTAAAATGGAATCTTACTATAGTAAATTTTAGTTTTATTAATGTTCACCCTTAATATATTCATTATCTTTTAAACATATATGTTGACTGTAATGTCATGATCACTTTTTTTTTTTTTTGGTTAAAAATGGGGCCCTTGGTAGGAAATATCTGTGATAATCCCTTTTTAATAAGTCCCATTATTTATGAGAACCTTGGATTATTGTTGGTGATTTTATTTTATTAGATATAGTGTTGAAAATATTCAGTGGAATCCTATCCATCCCTTAAGAATATAGGATTTTAATAAATTAATCTTTAATGTTGAATTACTTTATCTTCCATTTTGGGGTCTCTTTAAGTATTTTCAATATTAATAACATTACAAGCAAATTAGATACATGCACAACCATGCATTATCTAATTCTCAATGGTTAAACTTATGTCCTCTTTCCTTCTTTAAAATTTTTAGTCTATGTAGATGTGATTACTCCCCCATTGTTCTTTAACATAGCTCTCATACTCAAATTTTTAGAATAATTATTTATAAGAATTTTTGGTCTCCTTGTATTTATTTCTTTGATATTTTTTAGTGTGTTATCCTTGGTGATCCCATATCTTTTTTATATAATAGAATTTAAAATCTAAAAAATTCTCTTAAAAATACTAATTGGAACTCCTCTTCATTCATTTAAAATAAAATGAAGAAGGATTTAGAAACCCATCCATTTGACAACAATCTTTTCATTTAAGCTCTTATAATAATGTAGGACCTATCCATCCTCTTAATTTTGAACATTGTTGGCTCAAGCAAAGGACAAAATCTTCCTAATTTAAAAAAGGTGAAGAAGATATGAAATTCCTTATAAAAATATTCAATTTAAGGGAAGTAGGAGAAAATTTATTGTAATTTTTTATTATCATCAATTATTTCTCAGGATGGCATTTTCAAGGAGGTTATAAATTATTTTATTCTCATTTTCATGGTGATTAGAATTATACACAATTTTTTTACTGAATTCCTCAAAGACCATGTCTCTAATATTAAGATCAAAAGTTTCTTCTAATGGATTTATTTTATAATGATATAAAAAAGACTCTTTCTACTATTGGTAATGAAAAAAATTTGGGCCCTAAGAGTTTTACCTTCAAAGTTTTTTACAGGTGCATGGCCTTTTGTGGGTTCCTTGTTTATCACTACTATTAAATATTTCATCACTATTGCTCACATGCCTAATAAAACTAAGAATATTGCTATTACTTTAATTCCCAAATCCAATCACTCCGTAAGATTAGTAGATCATGGACCTGTCACATTATGTAATGTTACCTTTAATGCTATGTCCAAACTTCTTGCTAAAAAAATCCAAAGGCCTTCTCCCTAATCTGACTCAATAAGCTCATGCTACCTTTTATTTCTAGAAGGGATATTATTGATGACTGTATATTGGCTATTGAGATTCTTAGGGATATCAATCAAAATGATTCTTAGAGTATTCTTTGTGAAAATATTGGTCTTATGAAAGTCTTTTTATCATGCAAACAATTGATTTCTATACAATATACTCATTTCCCTTGGTTTTCCTACTTTTTAATCAAATTATTTCAAATATTCACAAAAAATGTCAATTTATTTGTTAATATTATGGGAAAATGATATGTTTCAACAACTCCAATCATGGTTAAGATAAGGATGCCCTATATCTCCCTCCCAATTTACTATTGTCATGGATGCATTTTTTAGCCGCATAGAGAATATTTGTTCTAGTTCTCCCTTTACAAATATCTCTTCAAGGAATGATAAAGTCCATCACTTCATAATTACAAATGATTTTATGGTGTTTCGATAGGCCTCTAGCTCCAATCCTTTTGCCCTTGGAATCATTCTACATACCTTCAATAACTAGACTAAACTTGTTGCTAATTGTAATAAGTCATTAATGTTCTTCAAATTTTGATAAATCCTTTGGAGTAAGTGTTTTTATCTAAAATATTGTGACTTTCTATCAAATCTCTTTATTGGTATTACTTAGGTATCCCACTCTCCTTTAATAAATTGAATCAATGTCATTGTTACAAAAGGTCAGATAAACTTATGTGATGACAAGATGGGTTAAAATAAGTTTTCTCCTTTTTCTAGGAAATTCTAGCTTTTTTGCTCTACAATGTGGAATTAATCTATGACATTGCCCATGGTCCTCATGAAGAATCACAAGTGTTTTTAATAACTTCCTCTATGGGAATGAAATAATTAATAAAATTCACATGATATCCTTTTCTTCTAAATTCATTTCCTAGAGATAAAGGTGGCCTTGGTCTTTGCTCCATTAACACTTTACTCTCCTAATATAAAGTTAAACTTATTTATTGAATTTATCATGATAATTCTCATCTTGTAAATTGGCTCAATAATATTTAAATATCCTAGTAGATCAAACCTTCCAATAATTACCCCTATTTTTTGAAATAACTTAACAAGAGTGCCTATAGACTTAAGAATATGATTGAGCTTAAGGTTTGTGATAAAAGCCACCTATTTTTTTTCTTTATCCCTTGATTCAATGGGGTCAATCACTTTGGAAATAGTAGAGACCAAATTATTTAGGTCTTCTAATGTGATCAATATACTAAATCATCTAATTTCATTGATAATATTCAATGTTGTCTTCCTCAAAGCTTTAATGTCTCATTTCAGGATTAGATTATTAAGATAATTATTTGTGATTCTCCTATCGCTTACTATTGGCTAGGAAGAAACTCTTTTACTAATAGGTAACTTTACTCTATTATATATTAAGAAATTCCAAAATTTGTGTGGCATCAGCAATTTTAAGCATAGAGTGTATGATATTAATAATTATTCTTTTATTTCTTAAAAAAATTATTAAAAGTGACCAGAAACTGCTGATTTCATATTAAATATGGGATTTTTGTTTAATCAGAATTCTATCTTATATAATAATCACATAAAACTAACACACATTAATTTTTTAGTGTGAAATTTATGTCAAGGTTATAAAAAATGCATTTATAATGAGAGTTTGTTTCATTTGTAAGGATCTGAGAATCAAGTTTAATAAATAAATATCTATATTTGGTGTAAAATTACTGTAAGATTTTGCTTTTTGCTGCATATATTACAACTTAATAAGTGTGAAAAAAATAAATAATATTTCTGGAATAAGGTGTCTAATGGCCTTTCATTGACTAAAAAAATTGTTTGACATTTGTTACAAATATAAGAAATGGAATAGGTGGGCTTCTCTCCCTAGCATCATAGCTCCCTTGAATATTATATTGCAAGAAGATGGTGTTTGAATAATATTAGATACTATCTAATATTACTCTTTTTTTTTTTCCTTCAAAAAAAAAAAGAGTAATATTATATACTATACTTTTTGGACATGTTTTTTTTGAAGAAAAATGCCAATTGCATAAAAAAAAAAAACTTATTACAAACTAATTAAAGAAAAGCTAACCCATCACATTCCACCTTTATTAAAGACAAAAAAAGGAGGAATATTTTCATAACTAAGATCATCCCAAATAATGTTACTAAACAAAGCATAATTAGAACACAAATAGGAAAATTTATTACAACTCCTTAAAGAAAAAATTAATAAAACTTGTTTGAATTCTTTTAGAAAAGAATGATTTTCCTCTAACAAGTGATTAGTATTCAATTACTTCACTGAATTTTGGAGCAATTTGATAATATTAACATTGTCACCATCAATAATTATTGAACAACTTTCTTCATAGCACAAACCACCATCAGTTCCAATTGGGCTACATCCCAATGCAGACATTTAAAGTCAAATGAAAGCAAGAATCTACGTTTATGATGTTTTAACACTCCGCCAATTCAAGCTTTAGTAGATCTTAAATAGAAGCATCAATATTCACCTTTATATATTTGGGTGGAGGGCAATGCGAAGAAAAATATAGCTTAAACTGCTTGCTAACATCCCATTTATATGAATAGAAATTAATATTAGAAGATGCAAAAGCAAAAGAAACAACATTTGCAACAACAAAAACCATGATGTCCTCATTTCCACCATGTACCACTTTATTCCTACTTTTCCAAGAAAAAAAAAAACTGTTGTGATGAAATAATTTGTATAAGAAAGTCTTTTTAAACTTTTGGTGCAACTCACAAATGTAGAAAAAACCGGCACTTGATACCACCATTTATTTAGAACTTTTATTACTTGAATAAGTTTATCACACCCAGCTGCTATACGGCTCATGTCCTCCACAACAATACATCCTCTTGGACAACCAGCATGATCTAACATCCTTCTATAATTCAAAAATACATTAGAAGGAATAGCCTCCTTGGTTAGACACCACCAAAAAAGTTCTACCCAAGGTCTCAGCCTCAACTTTTTTATCCAGCTCTAGTAAAAATCCTAAATCAAGCCTTCTTCACGGACACCTCATGAGCCAATGCAGCAATGATCTTCCCAGTTTCCATCGCCTTCTGCTCCACTTGATCCATACAAACACCGTTATCAATTGGAACTTGTAGAATCAGTTCAACCAAATGTATTTCCAAAATAATTTTTCAATCTTGAGTCACATTCCATGACCCATTTAAGATAAAATTATTTAGACCATATCCCATATCTTACCAATCAGCAACAAATGTAGGCCACCTAACAATATTCCTGTCAAGAATCCATACATCATGAAGTCTATTAATAGAATTTCGTTTTGAAGCTTTCCATCTAACAATTGGTCACAGAAAAGAAGCACCATTAAGAACAATTCTCCAATTAATCGAGCTTCCTTTCTTAACTTCAGCATTCCAAATGTCTTTACCATATTTTGCAATCAAATCGTGATTCAATAAAGAATTTGGTTTGTCAAATGTCTCCCTTGAATATTATCTTTTGGTTTGCATAACACATTCCAACTTGTTTTTCTAAGCCCATTTTTTGTTCCTTTCTAGTAGTTTCATCTCTAGTAGCTCTTGCAAAAGCCCTAAATCAAGCCTTCCATCGATGCCTCATGAGCCAAAGCAACATTAATCTTCTCAGTTACCATCGCCTTTTGCTCTACTTGATCCATACAAACACCATTATCAATTGGAACTTGCATAATCAATTCAACCAACTATTTCTCAAAGTATTTTTCATGTTGAGCCACTGACCCATTTAAGATAAAAGTTTTAAGACCATATACCATATCTTTCAAATCAGCATCAAATGTAGGCCACTTAGATATATTCCTATCAAGAATCCATACATCAGGAAGTCTATTAATAGAATTTTGTTTTGAAACTTTCCATTAATAATTGGTCAGAGAAAAGAAGCACCATTAAGAACTTTTCTCCAATTAACCGAGCTTCCTTTCATAACTTCAGTATTCCAAATGTCTTTACCATATTTTGCAATCAAATTGTAATTCAATAAAGAATTTGGTTTGTCAATATGATTCCAAGCAAATTTAGCACAAAGGGGTCCAACTTTTGAAACGGAAGAGTAAAGGCCACGACCACCCTTATCTTTTGGTTTGCATAACACATTCCAACTTGTTTTTCTAAGCCCATTTTTTGTTCCTTTCTATTAGTTTCTTTAGCTATTGAATGTAATTATAATGTACTTAAGATATTTTTTCTGGTCTACAACTTTGCAATTCCTTTTAGTGGAGATTGTTATCACGTTATTTCTCTATTTAATGGAATGATTGACGAGGCCCAATTTTCCCAAATAAAAAGTCAAAATCCAACTGAATTCAAAAATGTGGCGTCATATATACACCAAAAGAAAAAACAAATACTAAAATAAAATTTTATATTTGATTTTTTTTTGTACATGATAATACACTTAAAATCATCTAAAAAGGAAAAATCTAGAGAGGTAGAATGTACTTTATGCATGAAATTATCATTCAACGATTTGTACAAGAGTTTGATAACATTAATGCTATCTTCTTCAATACAAATGCTTTCAAATTTAAGGAATTTATTTAGGCACTTCATTTTTCATATGAAGCGTCTGCTAGGGTTTTGCCCCCTTCGGGCTTAGCCCGCCGCCTTCATCTTCTTCCGCCCCTTTCCGTCGAGGGGTTTAGCTATGGCGAAAAAGCTTTTGGATCCTGGATTCCTTGCTGGTAAGCATCCTAAATCGTTTAGGGATGCTTTGTCTGGTGATTCCATCATCTCTTTCCCGGATTTCCGCATATCTTCGAACCGAGGTATGCCATCCTTATGGTCAGTAAAAGTAGAATCAGGAATTTCTTCACCTTGCTAAAAAATTTCGTTTGAATTTGCTTTGGTTTGGGAGATTTCCTCTCAAACGCCCCACTTTAGATTCTATCCGTAAAATTTTTTTCGTTTTGAAATTATCGGGAGAATTTTCGGTCACTCTCTTAAGAGATTCAAACTAATGTTTTGATTAAGCTTCATAATGATTTGGATTATGCTAGGGTCTCTTTCTCATAGATCTTACTTGGTTTTTTGGTGTTTCATGAAAGTTATTAAATGGTCCCCTGTTCTTGATCTTGCTGAGGAATCACCGGTTGTGCCTGTTTGGTTGTCTTTTCCTGGTTTACGCCCTCATCTGTTCTCTTTCTCGCATTTTGTTCGGTTTGGGTTCCATTTTCGGTAAACCGATACATACTGATAATGCAACTGCAGTTGGTTCTAGACCTTCTGTAGCTCGTATTTTGGTCGAATTAGATGTTACCAAATCCTATCCAGATTCTGTTTGGTTAGGGCCGGATAAATTGGGGTATGTCCAGAAGGTTGTCTTTGAATGCATGCCTGTTTTTTGTTCTGCATGTAAAACTTTAGGCCATAATAAAATGGAATGCTCTAACCGGAAATCTAAAATTCCCACGTCTGAGCCTATAGCTGCAAATTCTCTCAAAGAACCTATTTCTTTTGTTGATCCGGTTATTTCTCGTGACTGTGATGAACTGGGTAATGCGGAAGATGCTTCTTTAGCTAAAGATGCTATTGATTGTGAAATTCCTATTAGTAGTAATATGGATGATGATGAGAAAGTTGCTTTGCCTGTTATTGTTGGTCGGATTGATCCTATCGACCAAGCTGGTGTTTCTATTAATGCTGGTGGAATTAATGAGACTGAGGTGGTTGTTGGGCTGGATGTTGACACTGTTATTGGTGGTGTTGGTGGGATGGAGAATGAAGTTAGTTGTGCTTTGTCTCCTTATGCTCCTCCTTTTGTTCCTCCTGTCTTATTTTCTAATTTTGTTGAGGTTGTTAATGTGGCTGCTTCGGTGGGGGTGTCTCTTGATGTTATTTCTCCGGAACTTAATTTAGCGAATGACCCTAAATGTAATGAGGGTATTAATTCTTTAGTTGATGTTCTGGTTAATGTTGTTGATTCGCATTTTGCTGGAAATTTTTTGGGTGATGTTTCGGGATCAAATGTGCGGAACAATTTGAATTGGTTGGAGTCGTCGGAGGAGGAATTGGGTTCTGATTCTGATGATGATTTCATACCTTCGCCGGAATTCTGTGGTGGTTCAGATCCTGGTTTTGACTTTAATCTTGTTAATGTTAGGCCTGTTTCTGTGGTTGGCTTTCGGGGCAGGGCCCGCGGTCGTGGTCGGGGTCGCCGTCGCCGTTAGTTTTTTGTTTCTGTTTTCTATGGTTTTTGGCTTGTTGTGGAGGTTGGTTCAGTCAGTTGGTTTTGCGTCGTTTTAGGGCAATGATGGGTTGGGGCACATCATTGCGTCGTGCTTGTGGCAACCATAGCTGTGGGTTCATTTCGGGTAGCTTCGAGGTGCTATTGGATGGCCCTTGTGACGTGTTGCTGGTGTTTGCCTCAACCGCCCCTGAGCCCGCACCTTATTTTATTTTCCTTTTCTTCTTTTTTCCCTTCTCTTTCTCTCATATTGTACTGTTCTCTTAATTCTTATAAATAGAAGTTTCAGTTAAAAAAAAAAAAAAAAAATGCTTTCAAATTCTTTCGTCCAATCTTCTAATATTTCTTTTATTTTTTAATCGGGTTTTCCAATAAAATCATTTTTTTTTCAATAAAAGATTTGATTTTTTTATTAGTTGGATGAAAATAACCATACTTTCTTTTTTGTCGAGTTTAAATATTTTTATCCAACTCGATAAAATTCTATAAATATACCTTAATTTTTAAACAAGTACTCTACGAGACAATTTATTAATCAGTAAAACGCAGCCATCAAAAGTTTAGCCAAATTGATTATAAAAAATTTCTGTTTATTTGAAAATGAATTTTATATCAATAATGCCTTTTTGCTTCTCTACAACTCCTTATAAAAGCAAGATGATAAAAAAGAAAAAAGAACTTAGAATGATAACCTGAAAGGATGTAAGAGATGCTTTGTGGCATATAATGAATAAAGTCGGCTTCCACTCTCTGGAAAAGAATAAGATTCTTTTCTAGACCCTAACTTCTGATTACATTTATTTTGTAAATAAAATATTGATATTTACAATTAGAATTTTTCAAATTCATGCAATTTTGTTGAATGAGTATCAATCCACCATTATGATTTGAGATTTTAAAAATTTATATTTAATTCAATTTATTTTTATTTTTATTTTATGAGACATGGACTGCATAAGTGTAAATTACATAGATGCATTAAAAATTCTTCAAATTTTTTAAAGAAGCCAACAAAATTCTCAGTAAACCGACTTCGTTAAAGAAAGATTATTATTAGAAAAAATTTAAGTTGGTGGATGAGGCTTAAAAACTAATGCAAATGTTTGATTCTTCCCTTGGAACTACACTTTGTTCGCTCATAAATTTCTTCCTTTCTTACCAATCAGATTCCTCTCATGGATGTTTTCTCTTGGGTTTCATTTGGGAAAGCTTTCTTACTTTTTTCTAAAGCAGCTTTCTGCTACAAAAAAATTAGTTCAACAAAATTTTATACTAAAATTTTGTTTTGGATGTCAGTAAGATAATATCCAAAACAAAGCCTTGGACTCCTCAAATCTGATGTCTATGAGCCGCATCTTTGTCTCTCAGCAGTGAGAATGACTCCTCTTAGCAACATACATGCTATTCATTATTCGCAGCACTCTAAAATTTAATGTGCAATAATTTTTTGTTGTATAGTTTTGATTAAACTATATTTTGTACTTAGATAGTATCTTCAATCAAGAAACAAGAAGCACATAACAATTAGGCCCTTGACTATTGCTTCATCCAATGGACTTGTCCGAGAATTATAGCTACCCTTGTCAAAGAGACTCCTGAAACCCCCCCCCCCCCCCCCCCCCCCCACCCCCCCCCCATTACTGTTCATTACAAGAAACTTGTTTTTTAGTCCAAGGAACTTCCAAACATTAACTTACTAGCCTTATTGCTCATATCCAAAAGTTTTGCTCTTGATCGCTCTTGAACGCTCATCTAAGGCGCTCACCTTAGTTGAACATGCAATGTTAGAGGTAGGGATCAACATCTATATTTTTCAGTTGATCAACATGTTAGTTTAGGCCCATAACAACCTGATAATATACTATTTTTTATATTTTTTTTGAAGTGTAACATTTCATATAGCTCTCCTAACCATATAATTTAAACGGTCTAGTAGTACTTTTTGTTCTTACTTTCCAAAATTCTTCACTGCTATTGCATTTCTTTTTTAGATACAATAGCTTCACATAAGCTATCCATACTCACTCATTTAGTATTCTAACCCTAACCCACTAATAACTAACTAGTAGGGTTGGGTATCATCCAAGGTTAATTTTGGATTCAATATCTTTTAAGTATGGTTAGCGTAAATTGATGTATGTCACCATAAGATAGGCTCATAGAAAAAGATAGAAAAATGACGAGATCTATAAACATAGAGACCAAAAACTATGTTTTATAATGAGTTGATTGAGATGTAGAAACGAAACATGAAAATGGTCTATGATGTGCCAGGGAAAGTTCAATTGAAATCCTCAAGAGAAAGCAATTCAAAAAGTACCATTAGACTTGATAGCCCTCCAAATAGATTGTTTAATTTATTGAGTTGATTTGTATTCACTCAGAATAGCACACCAAGAGGACAACCATAGGATTAAGGGAATGAGCCCATTTTTCCCCATGATATCCATGTTATCGGAGTTCTCCTCAAGATTTTTTAGTGACACCTCCTAAATACTTTCATAGTCTACATCTCCACATGTCATCAAGTTCCCTTAGGATTCAATGAATTATGTTAAAGTACTAAAAAATTTCTAGGACGTTGAAGATGGGAGAGAACTCATTTACTTGAGTTTGAGAAGGAGAGAGTGAGTACCATGACTTTTCTGGTCTAGTTATAGTATATTCCTTTTGTTTTTAGGAAATGAAATTTCCATGATTTCCTTCCCTTTATAAAGATTCACTTTGACCTCTTATGGTGCAAGGAGGAACCAAAAAAAACTTTCCATAACAAAGAATCAAAAGTACACATTAATGGCTTATGTTGTAGATTATACCTTTTTTGTATTGAGATTGTCATATTTAGGTGTTGAATGTATTGTACTACACCAAAATCACCCATGTACAACTCAAGATTTCTTCCTTTATACTCTTTGAAGACTTGATCCATCATGCATTTTAAGGTCACCCCCATATTTTTTTGGACTAAATGAAATACCTATGAAACAGTAGAGGCATGTCCCTAAGATGAAGGATATCTTTTAATAGTTATTTTGGTGCATCATTATTTGGTAGTAGCCTAATAATGCATTTAAAAAACTCATAATTAGGAATTTGATCACTAAAATAATTGATAATTAAATCCTTAGGAGTGGGTGACCATCCTTTGGAGATTTCAAATTAAGATTTATGAATTTTAAACATATCCTTCCTTTCACATCCATGTTATGCAAATCCCTATGCTGGAAATTCGTTGCATGAATTGTTCCTCATGAATGAAATTGAAATTCTTTATTTTCTAGTTGATGATTTTTGGCCTCCTTAAAATTTAGTATATGATAAAAAGACATCAACATCTATCCCTGCCATTCTTACTATAGTATGAATAATAATATTGATGTCATCTCTAAGAGCTTCCTTAAGATTATCTCAATGTTTTGTTTTGAAGGAAAATGTTTTTTCAACGTTCACTCCAGATTATTTTCTACTACATTACAACTTTCACTATCATAGTGGTATACAAACATTGTCCCTTCTATACCCCTAGTTACAACAACACTTTTGAAAACCTGTTACTTTCCTAACAACATTTAGGTAGCAATCTTATGAACAGATTAGATCACCCTTTATTATGATCTCTTGGCGTTATGTTGGAAATCTCTCCACCACATAATACATCAATATGAGTATTCTTAAAGTTTAGATAAGTGGTCACAATAATATTATGTTGTAGGTGCCAAGTGTGTAAGAACCCAAATTTTTTTAAAAATATTTGTAACGAATCTAAATTTTTGTTTGAACTAGAAAATTGTGGTAATAAGACTGTGACACTACGACAATGGGTCTTTAGGCTAAGTTGTGATAGAAATCTCCACTTCCACATTAGAACCTATGTTCTATAGTAAATATTGATTCAAAATGCAACATTGTGGTTCTGAGTGGTTATTCTATTGTGCTATGCACTAGAAACTAAGTATATATTCTCCACTCACTACCACTTACCTACCTCCTCGACATCACGATGTCGACTTGCATGACAAGGAACAAAAAGGGATGGGGAGGAAAGGAGGACACAAAAAAGAGAAAATCTATATTTAGTTTATTAGACCTCTTTGTCAGTTTTATCAAAATTTCTCAAGTTGAGGTAGGAGACTTATTCCCTACTTTTATTTTCAGAGATTTTTATTTTGATTGTTTAATTCTCTCCAAAATTTATTTTATTATTTTTTTTTTTCTATATTTATTAAACTTTTTTTTGCATAATATTTTATATATTGTACTGATTATTCACTACATTTTGACTAGAACATTTTTTATTTCACTAAGTAAAAGAGAGGTTATTGTATTTTCAATAATTTGCACTAAATAAAAATTTGAGTATTTTTATTTTTGCACACTATTAATATAAGCATTGTCAAAGAAATTTTGTATGTAATTGAGTAATAGCTGGTTGAAATTACTGTTATAATATTATGTTAATAATATATGTGAGGATAAGTAAAATGCTTGTTTTACAGATGTTTGCTAAAGACTAACTGACCTTTTTAAGATGGTAAATGGATGAGCATTCCTTTAAATACAATGGTTTAGTGTTATCCTTTATCGATTCAAGTGTTACACTATTTGTGAGTTATAAGGAGTTATTAATTTACCAAAGGGAAAATAAAGAGTAACAACTTTATTTACTTAGCAAATGATTATTGATACTGATTATTAATTCTAGAAGAATGTTGCTTGGTCATGACTCTTTACTTATTTTGTGTTATTACTGATATGCATATTATTTATTTTTTTGTTAGTATATGATTTTATTATTGTTTCATGGATTTATTATCAATGTAGGGATTTATTGTTATTGTACTGTACTACTTTACTATTAATATTAATAGATGATATTGCTGTCGGTTCATTCACTAATAATGATATTGATTCTTTGATACTATTACTTGTTAGTGATTTACTATTACCTATATTGAACATATGATTATGAGATTGAATTGATATGTATAATATTATATGATTTTACTTTATTGATATAATTTTGATGGTCTTCATCGAGGCATTAGTTTTAACCAATTTATATGATTTCTTAATGATTTAATAGTATTTCTATGATGACTACCTTAGTGATTTGACACCCATATTAGTTTATTTATTTCTGCACTCTAGTTTTAGTAGCTTTTATACCCTATTGTTCTACTACGTTATAGATTTTCTTATTAATGCCTACAAGTTTTATTATTTATACACAAGTTCATGATCATATGACTGCTACTGCTATGAGTTGAATGACGACATGCATACTACAATTTATCATGCTTTGACTTTAGTTTTATGATATAGTGATTTTATTCGGCTCTTTAGCTCGTTATATGTGTTGTAAATGATTTAAGGTTTAGGTAGAGGACTAGAAGTGTGAAACTGACTAGGACTCTCTATGATGTTTTGTTATTATGTTTACTTATTCTTTTATACTCAGGACTTAATAATGTGTTATATTTTTCATATTCTTTTGTATTATATATATTTTTTGGAACAATGAATACAACTTTATATGGATGTCTTACCTATTAGATTTATTATTGCTGATATTATTACTAATTAAAAAATATATTGCTCTTGCGGTGTTATATAAAGATTAAACGAAAATTTCATCCAATTTACATTTTATGGCATGATAGAGTGACTAACCACTATGAAGATTGCCATCATCATATATTGTCATTTACCCTCAACCACATATTGGTTATAAGGTGATCATAATTTCGGTGTCTCATTGCTTGCCTAAGAAATTGTTATGTATCTTTAATGGGGCTGAGTTGAAAAGTAACTTGGCTTATTTTATTGCTAATTTGGTGATTGGAAATTAGTGTGATGACCACATTGGCATCATCGAAGGGGTTACCACTTGTCATCTTATCCTTTTCAACAAAGATAATTTGAATTACCTCAACTAATAGCATTTGGGTATTATCACAATGTTAACATCACTTGGACATTCTCAATTGAGACTCTCTTAGTTAAATGTCTTGATTCCATTTCCTTCAAAGATAGAAATGAACATCCAAATGATGTTGATAGTGCAAGCAAAAAACTAACATCTTCCCATTGTATTCTATAGGCAACTTTGTTGTTTACATCATTAAGAATGTTATGATGAATTTTATATATTGGCCAACTTTATTAATTTATATTCTAAGCTTCAATGTCTTTTGTACTTTTTTAGCTTATGCCCATAATCTTTATTGAATGAGACATATTTGGAGGTGTCCCTGGCATAGTGCCAACCTTCATTCACATTGAATGCTTTATAAAAATATTGTTTCTATTGGCCTAACCAACCTTGGCCATTGATAAGCATATGTAAGTGATAGTTTTCTATTAATGATTAGGGTCTGAGCCCCAATCTCTATATGGGTGAGTTTCATGCAGTTCATCTTTTATTCGTAGGATGGCTGGTCTTGTTATCTTGAATCATCATGTTAACATAGGCACCATTTATTTTTTATGATAGTATTGATCCAATTTTTGGTATTATAATCCCTTCACTTATGTGCACTTAAATGGCTCGTAAAAAACCCACGATGTGGTCTTTCATTTCTTATAGTTCTTTGGAATAAGTAGCTACAAAAAAAACACAAAAAGATTATTATGATCTTTTAGTTTATGTGGTTAATTGTTAGTTCGATATAGTGATTATTGTCAATGATTATTGATTGCAAAATGTGATATTTTGGTTGTAGATTAAATGATTTAAGGATTAATGCAGATTTATTAAAGAGATGTTGCATGTTGATTAAGGTGTTAACTGAAGACAAGCTGATAGACAATCAGGAGTGTGGGTGATTTATTATGACCTCGTACAAAAATAAGGAAAATAATTGGAATGGATCAACTTCAACAATCATTTTTATAATCTCATAATGAAAGGTAGAGAGCACCTTTATTTTGACAAAATCACAAAAACTTTGCCATTTTTAAAGTTGTAATTTAATATTTTACGGGAAGAATGTGAATTTTTATGTTCAAATAGATGAATTTCTTAGATGAGAGATATCACTCCCACAATGTGGGGACCTTGAAAGTTCACTTGTTGTTTTTAAAACAAATTAAACTTTGGAATGACTCACCAAGAGGAGGGTGAATTGGTATTTCTAAAAACCTTTTCCAAAATCCTTTTAAAACTATATAATGAAATTTAGAATCTTTAAAGCATAAGTAATTAACAAAATCAATATTAACTTTTTCTTTTTGATTTTATAGAAAAAGCCAATTATAAACATTTTTTTCCCTTTTACTTTTAAATTTTCTATTTTCCTTTTAAAATAAATATGAAAAGAAATAAATCAAGATGTTTTTAATATTATAATAACAATAAAATTCAACCAGATTGTAGAAAATAAAATATGCCGGAATGAAAAATTAGTATAAAGTAAATTCAAAAAAGAAAAGAATGCAAAATTGATTTTATAGGGGATTGAGAAACTTAACCTATGTCCAGTCCCCAAATTCTTCCTCTTCAAATATTTCATTAAATAATAGTGACTAACCTTCATCCCCTATGTCTAGGCTTATAAGCTATGACAAAATCACTTCTCTCTCCTCCATATAGAGGAGAGTCAAAATCCCTTTCACCTTACAGGTGCAATGGAGAGCAAAATTCTTTTTCACCTCCTTTGTGCGGTGGAGTAGCCTTAATCACTTTTATCTTCCCATTATGGTGGAGTAGCCTAAATAACTTTTACTTTTTTATTATGGCAGAGTAGATGATGATGTTTGGCTTCAAAGTTTTCCTTCAAAAAGCTTCCCTCAAGATAAATAATGACATATGGAGGAACTCAAGTAGAAGTTAGCGGGAGAAACATTGTGAAAAACACTTCTCAAACACTCTCGACACACTCAAGACTCTTCTCCCTCTAATACAACCTATCCCTTTTCTCCCTTTCTTAAAGCTCTCTATTTAAGGACTTAAAAGAAAAGATAACCTCTCAACAATAGATGACCCAAGAAAACTAAAAGACTATTGCACTTAATAATAGTTTGAATAGTGGGCTTTTAAAAATCATAAATTTTTAATTCTTTTGACGCTATTCATATAGTACAATAAGATTATCATATAGTATGATTCATTCATAACTTTAATAGATCATCCTTAATAATTATACATCATATAGTATGATTAGTTCAAATTAAACATTAGATCATTAAAAAAGAACCAATGTTCGTATAGAGAGTCATCTAGTGCTTCAGAAAGTACATTACATGATCGTCTTATATGATATGTCATTAATTTAGATATGATTTTATTTCTTAATTAACTAATTTAAATTAGGAAATATAAGATATTGCACAATACAAATAGGTTCGTACGATTTATATACGTTGATTTTCAAAATTTCATATTTACCTTTTTAAGTAAGTTTTATTAAGCAGTGGAATTTTTTATAATAGCTATTCATTCAATATAATGTGTTGGTCATACAGTACAATTCAATTCACTTAAATATTATTTCTCTTATTTAAATTAAATATTTTAATTACTTTAATTTAAACTATTAAAATAGTATGATATGAATCAATAATATAATTTAATTGAAGAATTTAACATTTATTAATCATTCCCCTTATGTGTGTATGAACGATTGCTAAGCTAATATACACCTTTTTGCTTATACTGACTCAAAAAAAAAATGTACTATTTCAATTAAGTTTAAACTATACAACTACTTTATTGAGCTCTATTTCTCTGATGAAGCTCTGTGTATGTTGAACCTGAAATATAATGCACACAAAAAGTATATGTAGTATATAAAGTTGGACAAAATTAACATCCAATAATATCTGTAATCATCAAAACACAAGGGTAGACTCATGGATTACAATAATTTTAACCTTTTTTTAATGATGATAAATATTATTGGTGGGAATTAAAAATTTCATTTAATTTCATTTTAAGCTCTCCCATTACTAAGTGATTCCTTTAAAAATAAGGAGAACATTTGATAAATATTATTTCCATGCTTGTGTATGATCAATTACAAAAAGATTTTTTAGCATCTAGATCATTCCTAATAAAGGGGTAATCTTATAACCATCACATCAATTCAAAGATAACATGAAATTAACACATTAATAAATATTCACATCAATCAATTGATTGCAACTAGCACACAGTTGTTTGATTGAAAAATGTTATAATTTTGAAAAAGATTAATTAATTTTCTTTGGGGAAATATTAATTTCTAGAATTTTAAAATTAAACACATTATTATGAATAATATATCACCCAGGGAGGTGAACATATGATTCCCTAATAGGTTAAAATTATAAAAAAAATTTCATTCATCTTTATTATCGTAGTCAAACTCAAGAACGAATCATATTTGACCTCGGAGGGTCAAAATGAAATTTAATCGAGTGTTTGAATCTGCTAATCTAGATTAAAGATCATTTATTTCAAAATCAAAAGTGCGATAACAATTGATATATCTATCCGAAGAAAGAAGATATCAATCAGTAGCGATAGTTTGAAAATGACGATAATGATCGTCGGGTTTGATTTTTTCCCAAAGAGAATTAATTGAGGTTTTGAAAAATTGATTTTAAAAATTTAGATCTAGGTTTCTAAATCTCCTATGAGCGCAAGCCCTCGTAGTTAATTACATCGTAGGGGAAACTAGAGTTTTGCTACGAATACTCTCGATTAAAATAGCGGTACGAATTTTATTTAAAAAATTTAAAGCTTGATGTCAAAGAATGAAAGGGTTGGAATTTTCAAATGGGATTGGATCAAAATTGAAGACTTATTTCTTGAGTCAAAGGAAGAAGTATAGGAGGTGTTTTGAGATTCTGAATTACTTCAGAGAACACCTCAGCCTATCTTAAGTGTTGGGTTTGAATTTGATTGAAAGTGATTTAAGTTTAAATAGTCAATTTTATTAGAAATATGGGATTCAATTCCCAGAGATTAAGGTCCTATAGCCCAAACTTGCCTCGAAACCTAAGTCTAAATTGGGTACTAAAAAGTAACCCGAACCTAGCTAATGCAGTGTAACTCTGGACTTACCCCGGCCTAGATTGGGGAGCCAGCTAAACCACCTAGACGCTTTAAAAACATGAGTCCGGTATTTTAATGTTGAGTGGTCGGGATATTATTTAGAGAATTTTAAAGGAATAGGGTCGACATCTTGATCAGATCCTTAATTAACCCCTTAACTTATGTCGGGTATTTAATGTCTAAATAAATGCAACTAAGATTTAGACTCTTTTAAGTTTATATCTAATGCAATGCATGCATATCGACTAGATTAAATGTTCAAAATTTGAATAAAGAAGTTTTAAAAACATGCTTAGAAAATAGATTTTTCTCTAAAAGAATACACAGATTCCCCTTGGGCAGAACTGCACCCTCATAGGCCAGGTGGTCTGCCAGAACCCGCAGGCGGGAAGGTGCCTAACAAGTGAAAAGAAAATGCAGCAATTATGAAATGAGAACTCCCGATGATCCGGGGCTTACTTCTTAAAATATTAAAGTTTCTATGTGAGCTTAAATGGTTTAATTTTGTTTAAGTATAAATAGTTTTGAATGAGTCCTTAAGAGCCTACAATTGAATTCCAGGTCAAATCAAATACGATATGCATGTAAAAAGACTTGAAAAGCAAGTAGTTATACTGTGCAATCAAGTAAATAAATTAATTAAATTAATTATTCAAATTAAAAGTCCATAGGCAAGTGTCTTTTAATATTACATCCCAGAATTATAGAAAAGTAAAGTGGTAGAGCACCACTGACAACAACCCGGATTCTACTCCTAAGACTTAAGTGATTTTGAGATTTGGGATTCTTCTCTCTATTAACTTCTTCACCTTCTCACGAACATCTTGATTTGTCAGTTCCGGATATCCAAATGAAAAGAAACTCCTCCTCGAACGAGGTGTTATCTTTCCTCTTTGAATATTTGGAAAGTATCCTAACTTGACTTCTAAATAGAAGAAGAATCCCCCCTTTAGAGATGTCTTCTCCTCTCTGAAATTCAAGTTGGATATTAATATCCCAAACCCAAAACACTTCAAATGTTTTATAACCATATCATATTAAATTTACATCAATCAAAATTAAAAAATCTAGACTCAATCCTGCAAGATTATCCTAATAATCAACAGTTATATTATCCCAAGCAGTTATTATTTGAAAATTTAAATGCAAAATTTTAGCCACACATAGCCATGCTCTTTTAATTTAAAGGGGGCCTTAAGCGCATCAAGTACCTATGCAAAAGATGATAATATATATATATATATATATATATATATTTGAATTTATTGCCCCCTTTAATTTCAATGCCCTGCATAAGCATGGCCGCTTCGATAAGATTGAATCAGTATAAATCATCCCTAACCTTGGGGTCAATCTAACGTATAATTAGTCACATAATGCAGGAAGTAAGTAAATAATCATATCAATTCTACGCTAGAAAACAACATGTATTGAAAACTCGAAAATCCTACAAACAGCGAAAAAATAAGCACCAGCCTAACCTAAAACTAGAGTTGGTTGTCCTAGCAAACCATCTAAAGTGTGCGAGTTAGGCTGTGTGGTTTTGATATCTCCTAAATAGGATTATTAGTTAAAGTGATTTGATGTTTTGATTTGTTGACAGGCTTAAGGAAATTTTTAGTTAAAGTTTAAATATTAATGATTTAAATTTGATTTTAATTTTTATTTAATTATTTTTTGAATACCACCTTTGTTTCTCACCGAGGCCGTGAAGTTTATTTCCTCTTCCTTGGTGCTAACTGAATAGCCTCGTAGGCCTAGGTTACCAAGTGGTACCCGATATAATTAAGTGGCTTAAGTTGATTAATGATTAAAAGTTAATGAACTTAATTTAAGTTTGTTAATTACTGATTTTTAAGTTGATTAAACATTTTTGGAGTTTAAGAGTGATTTTTGAGTTTTTGAAAATTTTTGGATTATTTTAATTATTTAATTAAGGGGTCAAAAATTGACTTTTTAATTAAAGTTAAATTCTAAAAAGTTAGTATTTTATTAAAATATCATACCTTAATATGATTGTTTAGACTATAAGTACGATGAAATTGGATTTTTTTTACATTTAGTTATGAAGGTTTGAAATTTTAGCTTGATTTTGACTTATGTTTGACTGGTTTGTTGATGTTTTGATTTTGATAGATTTTGGAAAGTTTGAAAATTTTAGTAAATACTATACTTAAGTTTGACTTGAATGCCTTTGAGTTTGGTCAATTTGAAATTTTCTAGAATTAGTTATGATTTTTCAAAGTTTAAGTATTTATTAGAATTTTTAAAATTGTTAAATTAAGGGGCGTTTTATGATTTGAGTCCAAATGAGCTCCAAACTCTTTGAAATCAACTTCAAAGGTCAGGAATGACATAACGAGAGATTCCCAAGTGTTTGGAAATTTTTAGGAGTTTTTAATTATTTTAAATTAATTAAATTAATTAAATATTGAATTTAATTTAAAATTAAATTAAGCTTCAATTTAGTGTTAAGTCACAGGGTTTTTATTTTTCATTGATTAAGGGATTGATTTTGGTCACCTAAAGGTCTTACTTGTAATTTTTGGATTTAAAATGAATTTATTATATTTTTTGGAAGGTTTAAAGGCTGAATCATTGAATTAATTAATTAAATATTTTAATTGATCCTAAAATCAAAGAAAATATTTCTAAAGGCTGATAATGTCACTATGTTTGAAGTGTTTGAGTTTCTAGTTTAAGTGAGATATATCCTATTCACAATTAATTTTCAAAGTTTTCTAATCAAAGTCCCTAATGACACTAGGTTTAATGGGTTCAAATCAATGTTTTAACTAACCCTCAAACTTAACATATAAGTAAACACATACAATCAAACTAGTCACTAATCATCCCCATTAATTATATTCATTCAAACTCAATAAAAGCTTAAAATTTCAAAGGGATCTCTCAAAATTAAGGATCTAAATTCATGTAGTTTTAAACTAGATTTTAATATATATATATATATATATATATATATATATATATATATATATATATATATATATATATATATATATATATATATATATATATATATATATATATATATATATATATATATATATATATATATATATATATATATATATATATATATATATATATATATATACATTATTTAAAAAATTAGATAATTAAAAATATTATCAAAATTATTTTAAAATATATAAATGAGCGATCATCTAATTTTTCTTTTTATAAAATTTAAAATAAATATTTAATTTTGAAAATAATTAGTTTTAATATTTAATTAAATATTAATTAAATATTAAAATAAACAAATAAGGTTAAATCATTTGAAATAAATAAAGTTTTAAATTTTAAAATTAATTTCAACTTAAAATATTTAAAATTCTAGAAATTTTAAAATATTATAAGTATTTTTTATTGAATTTTACTTGAATTCTTAAACATTTAAATCAATTAAATGAATTTAAAATTATTTAAAAGTAATTAATTTCTAAAATAATTTTTAAATCAAACTTAATTACATCTTGAATATTTCGTGGAACTTGAAAATGATTTAAAATAAAGTTTTGAATTTTGGAAATAATTATAATTTTTTGTTAAATATTAATTAAAAAAATTAAATAATTAATCTTTGAAATAATTTTAAAATATATAAAGTATTTTAAATTGTTTTTAAATCTAAAATTTAAGATCTTGAAAATCTGAGCATTTTGATATAAAAAATTAAATTTTTAGATTTATATTTTATTTTTATTATTTTTTTTTTGAATTTTTTGTTATTTAAAAAATTTGAAATACTAATTAAAATTAATTAACAAGTTCTCACGGCGTGGCTAACACGTGGCGTGACTGCATTGGGCAATCAAAAGGCGGGCAATAATTGCTAGCGTTGGGCCCACGCGGTTACTACTTAAGTGACTCAGCGATCCGCGGTAGCCACTTGATCCTCCGCCTTAACGATTGAACGGTTCAGATTGAGCCGGACGATTAATTAAGTGGAGAGACTGATCAAGGAGTCGGTCCAGAGAGTTGTATGACTCAAGCTTGTAGACTATCTAGAACTTGCCTAGCCTACGCAAGAACTAGACCGAGACCCTAAACAAGAAAAATGACTCATTCTTTTGACTGGGTTGATGAAATGGCTTGAAATTTTAAACTCAGATTAAAATCATGAACATAACTAATGGGAAATGGAAGCCATAGTTTGAAAAGCACTTTTTTGAACGCTATTTAACCTAGTGTAGCCTAAACTAGGGTTTGAGTTTTATGAAGATCTTACCGTTGGATTGGAAAAATTTTTAAACCTCTGAGCTCTTAGACTGTCCATGCTTAATATTGAAGAAGACTTCACAAGCTAATAACGCCTGGATCGAATGGTAGAACACCTTCAAGGAAAAATGCCTCGGTTTGCTAGAGATTTGCCGCCGGTGAGCTTTGGACTGTGGGGTTTAAATGGTATTTAGTAAAGGGAGATCTGGAAGGCTCAAATGAGCTATGTTTAGGACTGGAGGAGCTCAAGATAGTGAGAGAGGTCTAGGGTTAGAATGATTTCATCTCATTCCCTTTTTCCCTATTCAAAATGACCCAGGCAGTTTGAATGGCTGAGATTGATTCAAGAGCTTCCAGGGTGATGCCATATGTCCCTAGAGCAGTTGGAAAGCTGAGGGAAAGGATAGCCATGTGGAAAGCTCTCTTGGTCCCCACTTGAGCACATGGGAGGATTGAGAGCCATTTGATTTCAATCCAAGGGTTGGGGGGTGTTATATGAAGGTTCTAGAATAGGATTAGAGCTTCTTGAGTGGATTATATTAGAGGGGATTAGCTCTAGGATTGATTTGACCCTCTTTTATTCCATTTGAATGCTTATTGACCATGTTGACTGGTCAATATCCAAGTGGACTACTGAGGTGGAGGTAAAGGGTGTCTTGAATGTTGTTATGATAGGTTGGAGGGGGTTTAAATGGGTTGGATTAACACAAGCTAAGAAATTTGGCCATTTAAGAGTTTGTTGACCATGTGTAGACTGGTCAATTGACCATGTTGACTGCTGAGGTGGCAGCCAAGTGGCCTTAAGAGCAAGTATTGGAATGAATTCAAAGAAGTTTAAAGGTGTTGATTGACTATATGAGCAAGTTAGTGGATATCGATTGAGATTTTGATCAAGTTTCAACGAGTTGACTTGGTCAAATCAAATTAGATTTGACTCCTCACTGAATGGAGAGTATTCAAGTCATGGAATAGATTTATTTTGAAAGCTTAATGAAGTTTGAAGGCATTGTTTTGATCATGCAAAGTGATTTAACCTAAGTAAGCCAAAATTGACTAGAATTGGGTTTAGTTGACCAAGTAAACTGATGATTGGGTCAAAGTGTCCAATCAGATCCAAATCACTAGGGGGAATGATCAAAAAGACTTGAAGGAGTTCTGAATGCATTTGAGGTTTGATTCAAAGTGAAAAAGCTTAAGCATTTAAACAGGTCAACCTAGGTTGACTTGGTCAACCAGGTTAACCTACGGTCAGGGTTTGAGTCCAATAGATTGGGTTTGATATTTGAAAATTGTTGGAAGTGGTTCCAAACAATTTGGGTATCATTTGGTTTGAAATTCACATTCAAACCCCTAAGGGGTATTTTTGTCATATTGACCCATGGTCTATTGGGGGTCAAAGTGAGTCCAAAAAAATATAGTTTAATGTTCAATAGGTCATAATCAAGTGTCTAGAAATGATTGGAGGCTTTGTAAAAAGCTCCAAGGTCAAAATCCACTAGGTGGCAGGTCTAGTGGCATAGGTTGTAAATATTTAAAGGTTTTACTGCCTTTAAATTTCAATTCAATTGTTTAGGCTAGGGATCTCAGAATGTATTTGAATTTAGAGGGTTTCCTCTAGAGACATGTCTTATCATTATGAAATTGATAGACTCTGAATCAGAGGTCATTTGGCTTGGTTTTGAAATGTTTGAAAAATCCCAAGAAAAGGCCTTTAGGACAAAGCCTTTGGACTTAGGATTTGGATTTGAATTTCTGGATTTGAGCTAAAATTTAGATTTGAATGCTTGGACTTGAATTGTCCAAGTCAATTACAATCATTTGGATGATCATAAATGATTGGATAGGGTTAAAGCTAGATTAGAGGTTAAATCAAAATTTGAACTAGTTTAAAGTCTGGATTAAGTTGGAGATTAAATTGCCTAAGAATCTAGACAAGTTTTAAGCTTGGCTGGGTTTAAAGTCTAGGCTGGTTTGAGGTTTGAATTGATTTGAAATTTGGATGTGCTTGAAATTTAAAATTTGAATTGAGAATCGGGATTGGCTTGAGGTCAGAATTGATTTGAAGTTTGAATTGGTTTGAAAGCTAGGTGGATTTGAAATCTGGGTTGATCAGGATTTTGAATTGATTTGAATCTAGATTGATCCTAAAATCTAGAGGGACTCTAGGGTCTAGAATCTAGAAGTGTTCTAGGGCCAGGATAGATCCTGAAGTCAAGAATCTAAAAGGATCCTAGTGTTTTGATTGATTTGAATTTTGGTTAATCTAAGATTATATTGATCCTAGGGTCTAGCTTGAATGATCTAAGGTCTTGGTAGATCCTAGGATCTAGGGTATGGAAGAATCCTAGGGTCTAGATAGATCCTAGGGTCTGGATTCTAGGAAGATCCTAAGGTCTATGTAGATCCTAAAGTTTAGAATCTAGAAGAATCCTAGTGTCTAGGAAAATCTTATGATCTAGAATGATCTACAGGCTAGATTGGTCTAGGATTAGGATTGATTTTAAAACTAAGTTTATCTAGAATTTGAATAGATTTGGGGCCAGGATTAATTTTGAGTCTAGGAAGGGTCTTAGTGACCTCATATAAAAATGAGGTCATCAAATGAACCACCAATATGTGTACTAAAATGAAGTTCTAGTGCACATATTGGCATTGACCGAGTTCAAAGGTCAAGTCTGGAGTTTTTATCCTAAGGGTAGGAAAAGTCTATCCCTAAGGAATCAGAGTTGGATTTGATGCTAGGGCAGTGCCACAGAGGGCATACTCTACCACTAGTGAGTCTAATCCTAAGGGTAGAAAAAGTCTATCCTTAAAGGAAAAGAAAGTCTGGGTGATCATATAGAAAGGACGAATTCCTAACTATAGAGGATCGGGTCTGAGTTTGATTATAAGGGAAAGGGAAGCCTAACCTTAGAGGATTGAATTTGGATTTGATTCTAAAGGAAGGGAAGACCTAACCTTAGAAGATTGAGTGATTGTATAGGAATGAAGAATTCTTAACTATAGAGGATCTAGTATGAGTTTTAAATTTGATTCTAGGGGAAGGGAAGACCTAACCTTAGAGGATTGAATTATGAAATTTGAATCTAATGAATGGAAAAACCTAACCTTAGAGGTTTGAATTTGAGATGAATACTAGGGTCGTGCCATAGAGGGCGTGCTCTACCACTAGCCGATCTGGTAATAAGGGAAGAAGATATCTAACCCTAAGGAAAGGAAAGCTTAATTTTAAGACTTGAGTTTGAAAATGAATTCAGGATGGTGTCACAAGAGGCATACTCCACCACTGGGGAGTCTAATCCTATGGGGGAGAGAACGTCTAACCCTAAGGAGAAGAAAACCGTGGTGCTCCTATAGGAAGAAGGAACTTCTAAATATAAAGGATCAAGTCTGGGTTTTGATTCAAAAGAAAAGGAAAGCCTATCCTTAGGAGACATAGTTTAGGATTTGATTCTAAGGGAAAGGACTGTCTAACCTTAGAATATTGAGTTTGAGTGAATACTAGGGTAGTACGACAAAGGGTGGACTCTACCACTAGCAGGTCTAATCCTACAGAAAGGAAGAATCCTATCCTAAAGGAGAAGAAAATTAGATGATCTTGTGAGAAGGGAGCATTGCTTCTCATAGAAGATCGGATCTGGATTTTGAGTTTAGGATGGTGCCATAAGGGGCATACTCCATCACTAAAAGATGATATTGTGGAGAGGTAACTTACTCAACTCAAAAGATCGTGTTTGGAATTTGAAACTAGGATGGTGCCATAGAGGGCGTGCTCCACCACTAGTAGGTCTAATCCTAAGGAAAGAAAGCATGATGACTCACATCTATCCTTAAGGAAAAAGAGGCTAAAAGATCTTGGGGGAAGGAAGCATTGCTTCCCAAAGAGGATCGGGTCTGGATGATCATATGTATAGGAAGCTTTCTCTATATAGAGGATCGGTCTGGAGTTTTGGAACTAGGATGGTGCCACAGAGGGCGTTCTCCACCACTAATAGATCTAATCCTAAGGAAATAAAGCATGATGACTCACATCTATCCTTAAGAAAAATAAACTAGAGGATCTTGTGGGAAAGAAGCATTGCTTCTCATAGAGGATTAGGTCTGAATGATCATATGTAGAGGAAGCTTGCTCTACATAGAGGATTGGGGTCTAGAGTGATTGTATATGGAGGAAACTTGTTCCATATAAAGGAAAAGGTTTAGAATGATTGTATGTGAAGGAAACTTGCTCCACATAGAAGATCGGGTCTAGAATGATCGTATGTAGAGGAAACTTGCTCTACATAGAGGATCAGGTCTAAAATAATCGTATATGGAGGTAACTAGCTCCACATAGAGGATCGGGTCTGGATGATCATATGTAAAGGAAGCTTGCTCTACACAGAGGATCGGGTCAGGATGATCGTATGCGGAGAAAAATTTCTCTACACAGAGGATCAAATTTGACTTTTGGAATTTAAGATTTTAATGATTTTTGAATTTGCATTGATTTAGTTTTGAGTTTAAGGATGTTTTAATTTGAAACTTGATTTAAAAAATTTTAATTTGAAGTGTTCTGAATTTGAAAATTGATTTGATTCTGATATGTTTAAGTTTGAAGAGTTTTGAATTTGATTTAGTTTTGACAATCATCTAGCATGGAACTTCCTTAAGAGCCACCCAAACATTTGAAAATTTTGGGTGGCATACATCAGAGTTGACAGTTAATGTTTAACATTCACTTAAACATCATCTCTACGATAAGAGGACAATCTTGTGTTGGTTCAAACTCCACCACCGATCTCTCGGTAGGCTAAGATATACATCCAAAGAACCTAGACCAAGTCTCCTAATTAGAAGGTTCTAAGTAGCGCTATCTTATCACGAGCTTAAAACACTCAGACTTTATACTATTCTGAGTTTTATTGAGCATTAAAGATAAAGCTCTGTAAGGCCTCGAGCTCTATAAGGCCTCGAGCTCCTTAAATTAGAGTTGGGCACTCTCATCAGTCGTGGTTTGATTTTTAATGGCAATTTCTAGCATTATAAAATACTCCTCTAATTGGGTTGATCGTGGACCCATCATAGAGTTTAATTTTGTTGAAAAAGCCTTAAAGGAAAAGATGCCTACATGTAAAGACTTACACATTCCTCCAGGATAGGATTTGAATTTTTATCAGGAGTAGAGGATTCGTCCATTTTATTAGAAATTTCCTCTTGTCATTTGGACCCTATCGGAACAACAAGCGAGAACAAATTTAGAAGTACAGTGAAAGGTTGAGTGACTACTACCAACTTGAACAGGTTTGAGAGTTTAGGTTTTGTAGACCCAGACCAAGTTTTGTAGAAACAAAACTGGGGTATCCCTTTAAAAAATTTTGAATTAAAACTAATTTCAAAGGGTTTAAGTTGAAGAGAGAAATTCAATCTTTTCAATTCTCTTGCAGAGATTCTTCAATCTGATAGAAAATTCAAGCATGTTGAGAATCTAGATTCAAGATTTTTAAAGTCAAGTATTTAATGGTGATCCGAATTGTTTTTTTTTTTTTTTTGAGATTTAAGGATTCAAAGGAAGGAATCCATCTTACTCTTATTCTCTTTTTCTGGTGGCACACTTTGTGCGTCTTTTGATTGATTTTGAGCATTCGCCCATCTTTTGACTTTTGGTGCACTTCGTGCACTTCTTGATTTTTGGTACATTCACCATCTTTTGATTTTTAGCGCATTCGCACGTCTTTTGATTTCAATAGAATTCGATAAGATGCTCCACTTTCTTTTAAATCTTGAAATGTTTTATCTCCTTTTTATGCTAGGATTATATCTCAAGTATTGGAGAAGAAAAAATATTCTCTTATACAAGGAAGAATAATCCGCAAAGCGAACCTAATCTTTTGATGGGAATATTAACTTGACTAAAAAAATTTTTGAATAGATTCAGAGCATGTAAGAGATGCCTATTGAGATAGAGAACTTCAAGAAGATTAAAAAAATTTCATTTCTAAAGTCAACTTAAGCTTGATATAGATCTTAACTCAAAAGTTAATTTAACCCATAAGAGCGGTGGGAGGGAGGAGTATTCAAACATTTGAGGGAGTCAACTACAGCTCTCTCCAGCTTAAGACTTAAGGTAGAGGTCAATTTTCACTAAAAAGATGAATCAACTTTTCCTAAAAAATTTTTTCCAGTACACTTGAGAAATTGACATGTTTTTTTAATAGTTGCTAGTCTAGGTGGCAAGACACTTGTCAACTTGGAATTCAATTCCTACAACCTCTTTAGAGGGAGAGACTGTTATAGGATCTGCACTATCTCTAGATAATGCGGCAACATTACAATCAAAAGATTTATCGTGATAAGACCCATCAAAATTTAAATTTTGACGGCATCACTATCTAACACAATCTTAGATTATTTATCCTCTCAAGTTACTACTAAACTAGTAGTTAAGAGAATGGCACCCCGGGTGGTTTCTACTCCTCCTCCTCTGTAGATGATGTAGTGGGACACGTGTAGTAACTCACCTTAACGTCGTCTAGTAGAGTGGATAGATTGCAACTATCAACTGGGGGCCGATGGCCTATTGCTGGTGCTCGCTCAATTCTTTCTTGCTTGAGTCTTTCGATGTCGTAGTCAAGAAGAGGTATTGAAGATCGTGCTCTCATCCTCACAACCTCCCTCCTTTGAGTAACAAGAGAAGAGTGGAAATGATTTCCACCAAGGAGTTTGACGTAAGAGGACCAATGAATTCTTGATTGACCTCAAATTTAACTTTTTTAAAGGTTTTTGACTTAGCATTCATTATGGCCTTAACAACCTTCTTTCTAACTCATCGAAGGTTGTTCTTCCTCTTATTTTTGTCAACGACAAGGGTGATAGAACTTGACCCGATCTTAGACTGAGATGGTCTTTCATCGATCATTATTGACTTCTGGTTCTTATCCTCTTGAGTAGAGGGTATAGTGGATACAGAGGAGACAACGACCTCCATCTTGGAGATGGGGCAGTCAGCTCCTAACCCTAAAGTAATTTCTACAAAGGGGGAATCCCCTCATATCGTGTCAGAGAGATCAATCAGTATTTCTCCATTAATTGAAATCTCGAGGTTTTGAAATTTCATCTCATACTGAATTAAATTGCCATTGAGAATTTCTTCTACAGGCACATCTTTATTCAGTGAGAAGACGAGTTTCCCAGCCATTTGAGTGCTTGATTTCTTGGAATTAAGAAAGTATTTTGAATTAGTGATTTTGAAATAAAATTTGAATTTTAAGTTTGATTGATTTTCTTCAAAATTCTATAACTCAATCGTGTTCAATTTACACTAAACAAGGTGGTTCATAAAATTAACAAGTGAAACTTAAGGGTTGAACTCGACTCTTTTGCTACACCAATTGACTTGGGGCAAAATGTCAAAGTTTAGATTTGAATTTGAAATCAATTTGAGGTTGAATTTATTGTTG
This sequence comes from Dendrobium officinale, assembly GCA_019514585.1. Lineage (NCBI taxonomy): Eukaryota > Viridiplantae > Streptophyta > Magnoliopsida > Asparagales > Orchidaceae > Dendrobium > Dendrobium officinale. The sequence goes on along the minus strand of CM033683.1, from coordinate 65,031,422 downwards.
AAATCAAACTCGAGTTTAATGTTAAGATTGAGTTAGACTTAAAGTTGAATTTGAATTTGAATTTGAGGTTAAAGCCGACTGGACCTTCTTCAAATTTTGCGACTCAACATACTGAGATTCACTCAATCATATAGGTGTTCTGATTTAAAAAATATATTTAAATATATATATATTTGAAAAATATTCAATTATCTTTGGGAATATTTAATTTTTTAAATTTTGAAATCGAACAAGTCATTATAAAAAATATATATCATCTCGAAAGAGGATCATATCGTTCCCTAATGGGTTCAGATTTCAAAACTATAATCGTATCCGGATTATTGTAGTCAAACTCAAAGGGAGAATCACATTTGACCCCGGAGGATCAAAATGGAATCTAATCAATTGTTTGACTATTCTAATTCGGATGAAAGATCATTAATTTCATAATCGAAACCACGATAATAGTTGATATATCTCTTCGGAGAAAGAGGATATCAATTATTATGGATCGTTCGAAAATGACGATAATGATCGTCGGGTTTGATTTTCCCAGAGATAATTAATTAGAGATTTTGAAAAAATTGATTTTGAAAATAAGTTCTGGGTTACTAAACCTCCTACGAGCGCAAGCCCTCGTAGTTAATTACATCATAAAGAAATTGGAATTTCCCTACGAAAAACTCTCGATTAAAATAGCGGTGTAAATTTTATTTTTAAGATTTTCAAAGTTTGATATCAAAGGAGAGAAATGATATGAATTTTCAAATGGGATTGGTTCAAGATTGAACACTTATTTTTGAAATCAAGGGAAGGGAAGTAGGGGACTTTTTGAGATTCTGAATTACTTCAGAAACATCCCAATCTATCCTAAGTGTTAGGCTTATATTTGAAAGAAATTTTTAGTTTGAGTGGTCAATTTTATTAGAAATTTGGGATTCGATTTCCCGAAAGTTGAGGTCTTATGGCCCGAGCCAGCCTCAGAACCTAAGTCTAAATTGGGCACTAAAAGTTAGTGCCCCGAACCTAGCTAGTGCAATGCGGATCTGGTCTTACCCCGGCCTGGATTGGGGAGCCAGCTAAACCACCTAAACGATTTTAAAATAATGAGTCCGGTCTTTTTGTAGAGTGGTAGGGACATTAATTAGAAAATTTTAGAGAAATGGGGTCGACATCTAGAGCAAATCCTTAATTGACCCCTTTAACTTATGTCGGGTATTTGATGTCTAAATAGATGCAATTAAATATTAGACTCCTTTAAATTTGTTACTAATGCGATGCATGCTAATTGACTCGATTGAATGCAGAATTTGTATGTAGCAGTTTAAAAATTTTGGCTTAGAAAATAGGTTTTATCCTAGAGATTGCATAACATCCCCTTGACAGATCGGCACCCTCATAGGTCAGGTGGCCTGCCAGAACCCGCAGGCAGGGAGATGCCTAACAAGGTTGAGAAAGTACAATATGTATGCATGAAAACCCTCGGCGAGTCCGAGCTTACTTCTTAGGACCGTTTAGAGTTTCTATCTTATCTTAAAAATTTTATTTAATTAAAGTAGAACAATTTTGACAGACCCCTAAGAGCCTGAATTCGAATTCCAGGTCAAACCAAATACGACATGCAAGTAAAAAAAACTAGAAAAGCAGGAGTTCTAATGCGCAATCAATTTAAATAAATCAATCAAATTAAATATATCAAATTGAATGTCCATAGGCATTTATTATTACATCACAGAATTTTGCAGAAAATTAAAGTGGCCGGGCACCACTGACTACAACCCGGATTTCTAATCCTAAATCAAATGACTTTGAGATTTGGGATTCTTCTCTTTGTCCACTTCTTCGTCTTCTCACGAACATCTTGATTTGTCGGTTCCGGATATCCAAATGAAAAGAAACTCCCCCCTTAATTGGGGTGTTATCTTTCCTCTTTGGATATTTAAAAGGTATCCTAATTTGACTTCTAAATGGAAGAAGACTCTCCCCTTTAGGGATGTCTTCACCTCTTTAGAATTCAAATTGGATATTTATATCCCAAATTCAAGTCATTTTAATTAAATACAACCTTTATACAATCAAATTTACATTTCAATTAAAAAATGAAAATCTAGACTCGATCCTGCAGGGTTATCCTAATAATCAACAATTATATACTCAATCCCAAGCAGTTGTAATATAGAAAATTAAAATGCATTTTTTTAGCCACACTTGGCCATGCCCTTTTTATTTAAAGGGGGTCTTAAGCGCAGCAGGTACCTGTGCAAAGAGTATATAATTTTTATTAACTGCCCCCTTTAATTTCAGCTCCTTATATGAGCATGGCCACCTGCATAAGATTGCACAAATATATAGATTTCGTTCCTAGCCTATGGGTAGGTCTAATGCACAATCAAACACAGAGTGCAGAAAGCAAGTAAATAAACACAACAATTCTACACTAGCAAACAGCATGCAGTGAAAGCTACGAAAATCCCGGCACACAACTGCAGAAAGTAAAACACCGGCCTAGCCTAAAACTAGAGTCGGTGATCCTAGCAATCCATCTAAAATATGTGGGATAGGTCGTGTGGTTTTGATATGTCCTAAATCGGGCAATTAAAATAAAGTTGCTTAATGTTTGATTATTGATTTTAAGGGTTGAAAAGTTAATGTATTTTATTAAAAAAAAGTTGATTGCTAATTTTTAAAGATTTGATTAATTTAAGTTTGCCATTAATTGATTCGTGGCATTGTGCCACCAGGCTCGAGGAACCAGCCTCCTTAGGACACTTAGCCCCGCAGCCCGGAGTAGTTCAGTCGATAAACCAAATTAATGTAATTAAATTAAAGATTTTAAAAGGTTAAATAATTAATGATTAATCCATTTTAAGGTTTAACACCCCTTAGAATCCATTCGTGGCGTTGTGCCACCAGGCTCGAGGAACCAGCCTCCTTAGGACACTTAGCCCCGCAGCCCGGAGTAGTCCAGCCAATAAACTTCAACTTTAGGATGGTTGTTGTGTTTTAAAAGGTTTGTTAAATGTTTTAAACATTAAGCTAATGTTTTCTGGAGTTTTAAAGCAATTTTGAGTTTTATGAATTTTTGGAATATTTTAATCATTTAATTAAGGGGTTAAAAGTTGAATTTTTGATTAAAAATGTTTTCTGGAAAGTTTGTATTTTATTAAAATACTAGACCTTACTACGATCAGTTAGAAGGTAAGTACGTTGAAATCGGATTTTTCTACATTTTATTACGAAGGTTTGAAGTTTTGAACTAGATTTTAACTACGGTTTGACCAAATTATTGACTTTTTGAAATATTACAGATTTCAGGAATTTAATATTTTTAACAAATATTAGACATTATTAAAAGTTGAATGCAAGTGAGTTTGTTCAATTTGGATTTTTCTGGAATTAATGATGAAGGTTCAAAGTTTTGACTACTTAATAAATTTTAAAATTGTTTAATTAGAGAGCCTTTTTGGGATTTTGCTCCAAATGAGTTCCCAACTCCTTGAAATCGACTCCAAAGGTCAGGAATGACCTAAGGAGGGATTCCCAAGTGTTCGGGAAATTTTGGAATTTTTAATAATTATTAATTAATTATCTTAATTAAAGGTTGAATTTTAATTAAAATTAAATTGAGGTTCAATTTGCTGTCCAATCAGTTAGATTTCAATTTTCATTGGTTGAGGGTTGAATTCTGGTCAATTAGAGGTCTTACTCATAATTTTTGGATTTAAAATGGATTTATTACATTTTCTGGAAGGTTTTAAGGCTTAATTAAGGTTTAAACTTAATTAAATCAATTAAAGAGCTTAATGACTTTTAAAACTTCTAAAAATTTTCCTATGGGCTGAGGGTGTCACTAAGTTAAAGTGTTCAAAGTTTGAGTCGATAGGAGGTGTATCCTAATTATTGGGAATATTCTAAGTTTTCTACAAATAAATCCTTAATTATTGTCCTTAATGTCCCTAAGTTTAATAGGCTTGAATCAAAGTCTTGCTAACCCTTTAAACTAACATCCATAGCATGTACTCACACCAAACAAACCCTAAATCTAGGAGAGCCTAAATCTAAGTGGTGTGTGCACAACCTAAACATGCAAGAACTAATATTAACTAAGATGGCTAATGATATGATTAGTGAATAATTAACATGTAATTACTCACTAATCTATTCCCCATAAACTTTATTCACATATTCAACCCATGCTTAAGATTCCAAAGGGATCTCTCAAATGCTTAAGGATTTAAATGTATATATAGTTTTAAAGTAGATTTTAAAATATATAAATATATGTATATAAGTATATATATTTTAAAATAAAGATAATTAAAAAAAAATATTATTAAAAATAATTTTGAGGGTTTGAGAGACCCACTGATTTTCCAAAGTTATTAGAAAATAAACTTTTCTTTTTTTAAAAAAAAAAAATTTGATATAATATTTAATTAAATAATAATTAAATATTAAATATAATCAACTAATTGAAATTAATGAAAATAAATTGAGTTTTAAAATTTGAAAATAGTTCTAAATCAAAATTCTTAATTTTTTTGAAATTTTGATATATTACTTGAATTTTACTGAAAGTTGAATTGAATTTATATTTTTTTTTTAAGTTTTAAAGTAATTAATCAAATTTAAATAATTCAAAAATTGATTAATATCAAAAATAATATCTGAATTAAACTTAATTAAACCTTAATTGTTTTCTGAAATGTTAAAATATCCAAAATAGTCTTCACTCAATAAATTTTAAATAGTTATTTAAATTTGAGTTTAATTAAATAAATATTTGAATATTTTGAAATTAATTAAAATATATATATATATATATATGATATACATCTTAAATTAACTTTATTTTAAAATTAGGTATATATAAAAAAAAAATTGATCTCTGATTATATAAAAAAGGTAATATTAAATTTTTATATTTTGAAATATTTTTAAATTAGGTTTAATATTTAATAAGATTTGATTGGTTATTAATTTAAAATTATCAAATAATTAAATTAATTTTATTTCTAAATTAAAGTGTTTAATTAATTTTTTTTTGAAAATATTAATATAAAATAAATATTTTTATAATTTTAAAATAATTTTAAATTAATTTAGAGGAAATCAGTAATTAAAAATGATTTAAAACTAAATTAAATCATTTTTTAATTACCTGACGGCGCCGGCACTACGTGGCTCAATGGCGTTCGTCGGATCGCAGCGCGTGACGGCGGTGCGACGTGGCGATTTCAGGGTCGTTGGATCAAAACCGCGGAAACGGCGTTTAACGCCAATCATTGGCGGCGGCGGGATTAACACGCGGCGCGTTCTAGTTCGGTCAGCCAAGACGCGGCGGCGGTCAAGCGGGCCCACGCGGTTTCGAGAACCGCGGCACTTAACCACGTCGGCACGTTGTTACAGCCGTTGGATCACTTACGTGATGAAACGAACGACTGGGATCAAATCCCGCGGTCTGATCTCGCGTGTAGAGATCAAACGGTGGGATTTCGATCCCGCGATTTCTGATCGACGGTCCGGATGGCGCCGAACCAGAAAATCAGCCGTTTGATCACAGGCCGGTTTGAGAATGCCACGGTACAGCTTGATCTGGGCCGTTGATCGCGTGATCAACGGCCTAGATAACGTGCAGATCATGCACGTCCCGAGCCCAAAGTCCGGATCAAATAAAACGACTCGTTCTTTCGATACAGTTAATGAAATAACTTGAAATTTTAAATACGGATTAAAATAATGAACAGAAGTAATGGGGGATCATTAAAAATATTAAATATGCATTAAATGAAAAGTTAATTAAACCTATGTGTCCTAAACTAGGTTTAGAGATTTACATTGATTTAATGGACGGATTGAACCGTTTTTGGATTCTCTGAGCTTGTAGACTGTCCACGAATAAGTTCCTAGTTGACTCCAAGCTCCGACACGCCACGAATCTCCTGGAATAAGCCTTGGACGGGTTGGGTAGTGAGCTCGCCGGAAGATCGCCGGAAGCAGCTTTGACCGGAGAGATTTGGGTAAGGAAATGTTAAGGAAGTCCAGTAGAGCTCGAACGAACAAAGAGTTCAGCTGGAGGAGCTCTAGGAAGGTGAGAGAGTATTCAAGTTAGAATGAAGCTCTCTAGGGCGTTTTACCCCTATTCAAACGTCGTCTCCAGGTTGAATCAATGGCTAAGATTAAATGGCTGGACCTCCAGATGCTGCCATGTGTCACTAGGAGTTGGTGGGAGCAGAAGCCAAGGACGGATCAAGGACATCCTACATGGAAAGGGCTTTTTGTCCTTTATTTGGACACATGGAGTAATGGGGGCTGCTAGATCAAGATCAAAGGGTTTAGAACACTTCTAAGAATGTTCTAGAGGCTGTATTAACAGCTGGATTAATTAGGAGTTGAGTGGATTAGCTTAAGGGATTAATTTGGCCTCTTAAAGAGCTCATTTGACCATCCATTGACTGTTTGACCAGTCAATGGGTCCAGGGGTGCTGAGGTGGCATGTGAGGGGTATTTTAAAAATTATTGAAATGAGTTTGGGCTAGGTAGGCTAGCTTGAGTCAAGCCAAATGAAGATTTAAGCCTCTTAAAGGGGTTGGTTGACCATGTTGACCAGTCAACTGGTCAACCCAGGGTGAGGTGGCAGCTAGGGTCACTTAAAGGATTAATTAGAGTGGCTAAAAAGGGTTTGACAAGAATTTGCATTCATTTGGAATTTAATTCAAAGTAAAAGGGCTTAAAGGTTGATTATGGTCAACCTAGGTTGACTGGGTCAACCAGGTGGGTCCCAAATCTGGAAATGGGTTCAATCAATTCAAAATAACATTTCAAGTCTATTGGATGTGGTCTCAAGGTCTAGGAAAGTCATTTGATTCAAAACACCTGTTTGAACCCTTAAAGGGCCTATTGGGTCAAACCTGTTGACTTGGTCAACCAGGCTGACCCAGGGGTTGGGAATTGGTCCAACAGGTTTGAAATGACATTTGAAATTAGTTGCAAGTGATTGCACTCAGTTTGGAGTTCATTTGGTTTGAAATCACCATTTGAACCCCACAGGGGTATTTTGGTCATTTTGGGCTCATGGCCACTAGGGGCTGAGATGAATCCAAAAAAAATTCCAGTTTATCACTCAACATATCAATATTAAGGGTCTGGAAGCGACTAGAGGACTTGGTGAAGGCTCTAAGGTCAAAAACTTCACAGTGATAGGTCCAGTGGCAGGGGCTGTAAATATTTGAAGGTTTTACAGCCTTTGGATTTCAATTAAGTTTTTGGGGTCAGAGGCCTCAGAATGGGCTCAAATTTTGAGGGTTACCTCTAGAGACATTACCCGTCAGTGTGCAACTGACAGACCCTGAATCAGAGGTCATTTAACTAGATTTCAAAGTGTTTGAAATTTCAATGGAAAAGGCCTTTAGGACAAAACCCTAAGACTTTGGATTTGGCTTGATTGACCTAAAATCTAAGTAGATCCTAAGGTCTAAGCTCTAGAAGAATCCTAGGATAGATCCTAAGGTCAGGATTCTAAGAGGATTTTAGGATTTGAATTAATTAAATCGATCTAAGGTCAAGAGTAGTCCAAATGACCTCATACAAAAATGAGGTCAATAATAGGTTCACAAAATTGATATGAAAAATCTAAAAATTAGGCTTAACTCCTGCATTTCACCAATCAACTTGGGATGAAATGTCAAAGCCCAAATTTTGACTTTAAAATTAAAATTGAAGTTGAATTTGAGTTCGAAATTGAATTTGAACTTAAGCTTGGAACTGAATGGATCTTCTTTAGGCTTTGAAACTCAACATATTGAATCATGTTCAAATATGCAAGTTTACAAATCAACCTGAAGATCCTAAGAATTAGGCTTGACTCTTTCAACCCATCAAGTTATTTGGGGGTGAAATGTCAAGGCCCAGAATTGACTTGAAAGTTTTGGATTTGTATTACATGTGTTCAACTACAATAGAGTGTCATAGAAGACACATGGTAACGACGGTTGAAGTAGGTTAGAAAGATTTTCCTTCACTTTTGAAACTCAAAATGTTGATTTTTATTTTCAATATAATGGTTAACAAAAATTAAGAGAAAATCTAGAGACCTTGACTTGACTCTTTCACTGCACTGACTAGCTTAGAGTGAAATAAAATCCAAGTTTGATTAAGGGTTTGAGTTTGCATTGCCTATATTAAACTACAAAATGGTATGGTATGAAACATATGGCAACGACGATTGAAACTAGACAATTATGGAATGAATTTGAAAGTTTGAAATTCCGGCAGCATGTCCCCTAGTTTTAAAACTCAATATGTTGAACTAGCATTCAACGTAAAGGTTAACAAATTTAGAGGGTGAGATTCTAATAAGTCAACCCGACTCTTTCACCCCAACGAATTGTTTGGGAGTAAAATGTCAAAGCTTGACTTTGCTAGAAAGATTCAAATTATAGAATTGAATTTGAATAATAAGTCTATATTCTATCACATTTATCAAATCATAGGGGTTACAATTTTATATGTAATGATAGAATATATGGCTCAATTAAGGTTTGAAAAAGATCAAATTTTATTATAGGATTGAAGCTATGATTTTGAAATTGATTGACTTTCTGTAAATTGTGAAACTTAGCATGCAGGAGATTTATTTGCATGCAGGTTTGCAACATATACAGGAAGATTTTGGCTTAACTCTTTCGCTCTACCAATCAAGTTGGAGGCAAAATGTCAAAGCCCAACTTAGAGGGAGGTTTCCTACTCTCACCACTCTTTTAACATGTCTTAATTGAGTTGGCCACACTCACCCAAGGAAGAAATGGGTAGAGGGACCAACGAAGAGAAAGATAGTCAAAACTATCGATGCAATAAAATTTGTACCTCTATTAAAGATGGAGAGTGAGATTTTACCCCAGCGGAGTTGCCATTTTTTTTTGTTTGATTGAAAAATGTTATAGTTTTGAAAAATAATATTTTCTTAGGGAAAATATTAATTTCAAGAATTTCAAAATTGAACGCGTCATTATGAATAATATTTCACCTCAGGAGATGAAAATATAATTTCCTAATGGGTTCAAATTATAAAATTTTTTTATTCATCCTGATTATCGTAGTCAAACTACGGAACGAATCATATTTTACCCCAGAGGGTAAAAATGAAATTTAATCGAGTGTTTGACTATGCTAATCTGGATAAAAGATCATTAATTTCATAATTAAAAGCACGTTAATAATTGATATATCTCTCCAAAGAAAGAAGATATCAATAACTATCGATAGTTTGAAAATGACGATAATGATCATCGGCTTTGATTTTTCCCAAAGAGAATTAATTAAGGTTTTGAAAATTTGAATTTGGAAATTTATGTCTTGGTTTCTAAGTCTCCTACGATTGTAAGCCCTCGTAGTGAATTACATCGAAGGGGAAATCGGAGTTTTCATACGAATACTCTCGATTAAAATAGCGGTATGGATTTTATTTAAGAATTTCAAAGCTTGATGTAAAAGAAGGAAAGGGTTGGAATTTTCAAATGGGATTGGATCAAAATTAAAGACTTATTATTGGAGTCAAAGGAAGAAGTATAGGAGGTGTTTTGAAATTCTGAATTACATCAGCCTATCCAAAGTGTTGGGCTTAAAATTGATTGAAAGTCTAAGTTTAAATAATCAATTTTATTAGAAATATGGGATTCAATTATCGGAGATTGAGATCCTATAGCCCGAGCCTGTCTCGAAACCTAAGTCTAAATTTGATATTAAAAAGTGACCCGAACCTAGCTAATGCAATACAACTCTGTAATTACCCCAGCCTGGATTGGGGAGCCAGCTAAACCACCTAGGTACTTTAAAAACTTGAGTCCGGTCTTTTAATGTTTTGTGGTTGGAACGTTGTTTAGAGAAGTTTAAAGGAATGGGGTCAGCATCTAGAACAGATCCTTAATTGATCCCTTAACTTATGGCGTGTATTTATTGTCTAAATTAAATGCAATTAAGATTTAGACTCTTTTAAGTTTGTATCTAATGCGATGCATGCACATCGACTCGATTAAATGTTCAAAGTTTGAATGAAGAAGTTTTAAAATCAGGTTTAGAAAATAGATTTTTTCCTAAAAGAATGAGCAGATTTCCCCTGGACAGAACTGCACCCTCATAGGCCAGGTGGCTGCCAGAACCCACAGGCGGGGAGGTGCCTAACAAGTGAAAAGAAAATGCATCAATTATGAAATGAGAACTTTCGGTGGTCCTGGGCTTACTTCTTAAAATGTTAAAGTTTCTATGTGAGCTTAAATGTTTTAATTTTGTTTAAGTAGAAATAGTTTTGAATGAGTCCTTAAGAGCATACAATCGAATTCCAGGTCAAATCAAATACGACATGCAAGTAAAAAGACTAGAAAAGTAAGTATTTCTACTACACAATCAAGTGAAAATCCATTAAATTAATTATTCAAATTGAAAGTCCATAGGCAAGTGCCTTTTAATATTATATCTCAGAATTACAGAAAAGTAAGGTGGTCGGGCACCACTGACAATAACCTGGATTCTACTCCTAAGACTTAAGTGATTTTGAGATTTGGGATTCTTCTAGCAATTCACTTCTTCGCCTTCTCACGAACATCTTGATTCGTCGGTTCTGGATTTCCAAATGAAAAGAAACTCCCCTTTAAACGGGGAATCTTTCCTCTTTTGATATTTGAAAAGTATCTTAACTTGACTTCTAAATGAAAGAAGACTCTCCCCTATATGGATGTCTTCTCCTCTCTGAAATTCAAGTTGGATATTAATATCCCAAACTCAAAACACTTCAAATGATTTACAACCATATCAAATAAAATTTACATCAATCAAAATTGAAAAATCTAAACTCGATCCTGCAAGGTTATCCTTATAATCAACAGTTATATTATCTCAAGAAGTTATTAATTGAAAATTTAAATGCATAATTTTAGCCACACTTGGCCATGCTCTTTTAATTTAAAGGGGGTCTTAAGCGCAGCAAGTACCTATGTAAAATATGATAATAATATATATATATATATTAATTTATTGCCCCCTTTAATTTCAACGCCATGTATGATCATGGCCACATGCATATGATTGAATCTGAATAAATCATCCCTAACCTAGGGGTAAATCTAATATACTATCAGTCACAGAATGCAGGAAGTAAGTAAACAAATATATCAATTCTACGCTAGCAAATAACATGTAATGAAAACTCAAAAACCTAGCATACAGCAGAAAAGTAAACACCGGCCTAGCCTTGTCCTAACAAACCATCTAAAGTGTGTGAGGAAGACTGTGTGGTTTTGATATGTCCTAAATAGGATTATTAGTTAAAGTGATTTGATGTTTTGATTGGTTGAAAGGCGTAAGGGAATTTTTAGTTAAAGTTTAAATATTAATGATTTAAATTTGAATTTAAAATTTATTTCATTATTTACTGAATACCACCTTTGTTTCTCACTGAGGCCGTGAAGTTTATTTTACCTTCCTTGGGGCTAACTTAATAGCCTCGTAGGACTGGGTTACCTAGTAGTACCCGGTATGATTAAGTGACTTAAGTTGATTAATGATTAAAAGTTAATGAATTTTAATTTAAGTTGGTTGATTACTTATTTTGAAGTTGATTAAACATTTCTGGAGTTTTAGAGTGATTTTTGAGTTTTGAAAATTTTTGAATTATTTTAATCATTTAATTAACGGGTCAAAAATTGACTTTCTAATTAAAGTTAAATTATAGAAAGTTAGTATTTTATTAAAATACTAGATCTTAACACAATCAGTTAAACTATAAATACGATGATATTGGATTTTTCTATATTTAGTTATGAAGGTTTAAAGTTTTAGCTTAATTTAGAATTAAGTTTGTCCGGTTTGATGACTTTTTTATTTTGATAAATTTTGGTAAGTTTAAAATTTTTATTAAATACTAGATTTAATTTTGATTTGAATGCTTTTGAGTTTAGTCAATTTGGATTTTTCTAGAATTAGTTATGATTTTTTAAATTTTGAGTATTTATTAGGGGCTTTTTATGATTTGAGTCCAAATGAACTCCAAACTCCTTGAAATTAACTCCAAAGGTCAGGAATGACCTAAGACTGATTCCCAAGTGTTTGGAAATTTTCTAGAATTTTTAATTATTTTAAATTAATTAAATTAATTAAATATTAAATTTTACTTAAAATTAAATAAACCTTCAATTTGGTGTCAAGTCAGAGAGATTTTATTTTTTGTTGATTAAGGGATTGATTTTTTTCAGTTAGAGGTCTTACTTGTAGTTTTTGGGTATACAAAGAATTTATTATATTTTCTAGAAGGTTTTAAAGGCTTAATTATTGAATTAATTAATTAAATATTTTAATTAATCCTAAAATCAGAGAAAATGTTTCTAAGGGCTGAAAATGTCACTATGTTTGAAGTTTTTAAGTTTCAAGTTCAAGTGAGGTATATCCTAATCACAATGAATTTTCTAAGTTTTCTAATCAAAGTCCTTAATTTTTGTCCTTAATAACACTAGGTTTAATGGGTTCAAATCAATATTTTAACTAACCCTCAAACTTAACATATAAGTAAACACATATAATTAAACAAGTCCTTAAATCTAGGGAAGCCTAGACTAAGTGGTGTGTGTTTCCTAAACATGCAAAGACTAAATATGATAAACATAATTAAGATAAGATTAGTGAGCAATCAATAAAAGATTATTCACTAATCATCCCCATTAATTATAATCATTCAAACTCGGTCAAAGCTTAAAATTTCAAAGGGATCCCTCAAAATTAAGGATCTAAATTCATGTAGTTTTAAAATAGATTTTAAAATATATCTATATGTATATATATATATTAAATATGATAATTAAAAATATTATCAAATTTATTTTAAAATATCAATGAGAGATCCTCTGATTTTGTTTTAAATAATTTCAAATAAATATTTAATTTTGAAAATCTTAGTTTAATGTTAAAAAAATATTAATTAAATATTAAAATAATCAAATAAAGTTTTAAATTTAAAAATTAATTTCAACTTAAAATATTTAAAATTCTAGAAATTTTAAAATATTTGAAGTATTTTTTATTAAATTTTACTTGAATTCTTAAACATTTAAATCAATTAAATGAATTTAAAATTATTTAAAACTAATTAATATCTAAAATAATTTTTAAATCAAACTTAATTACATCTTGAATATTTCTTGGAACTTGAAAAAGATTTAAGATGATGTTTTGAATTTTGGAAATATTTAGATTTTTTTATTAAATATTAATTAAAAAATCAAATAATTAATCTTTAAAATAATTTTAAAATATATAAAATATTTTAAATTATTTTTAAATATTAAATTTAAGTTCTTAAAAATCTAAGCATTTTGATATAAAAAATTAATTTTTTGGATTTATATTTTATTTTTAATAATTGTTTTTGAATTTTTTGTTAATGAAAATAGTTAAAATACTAATTAAAATTAATTAACAGGTTCTCGCGGCACAGCTGACACATGGCGTGACTGCGTTGGGCAATCAAAAGGAGGGCAATGATTGGTGACGGCGTGCCCATGCGGTTATGACTTAAGTGACTCAGCGATCCTTGGCAGCCACTCGATCCTCCGCCTTAATGATTAAACAACTTAGATTGAGCCGGTCGATTAATTCAACGGAGATGCTGATGAGGGAGTCGGTCCAGAGAGTTTTATAACTCGATTAAAATCATGCCCAGCCTACGCAAGAACTAGACCGAGACCCTAAACTAGAAAAATGACAAGTTCTTTTGACTGGGTTAATGAAATGGTTTGAAATTTTAAACTCAGATTAAAATCATGAACATAATTAATGGGAAACTGAAGCCATAGTTTTAAAAGCACTTTTCAGAACACTATTTAACCTAGTGTAGCCTAAACTATGGTTTGAATTTTATGAAGATCTAACCATTGGATTGGAATGGTTTTTAAACCTTTGAGCTTGTAGACTGTCCACACTTAATGTTGTAGAATACTTTACAAGATAATAACGCCTGGATCGAACAGTAGAACGCCTTGAAGGAAAAGGCCTCGATTTGCCGGAGATCTTGCCGCCGGTGAGCCTTGGAAGGTGGGGTTTAATTGGTATTGAGTAAAGGCAGATCTAGAAGGCTCAAATGAGCTGAGTTCTAGACTGGAGGAGCTCGGGATAGTGAGAGAGGTCTAAGGTTAGAATGATCTCATTTCATTCCATGTTGCCCTATTCAAAATGACCCAGGAAGTTTGGACGACTGAGATTGATTCAAGAGCTTCCTAGCTGCTGCCACAAGTCCCTAGGGCAGTTGGAAAAGCTTAGGGAAAGGACAACCATGTGGAAAGCTCTCTTGGTCCCTACTTGAGCACATGGGAGGATTTAGAGCCATTTGATTTCAATCCAGGGGTTGGAGGAAGATCTATGAAGGTTCTAGAACAAGATTAGAGCTCTTTGAGTGGATTGGATTAGAGAGGATTAGCTCTAGGATTGATTTGACCCACTTTTAATCCATTTAAATGCTTGTTGACTGGTCAATATCCAAGTGGACTACTGAGGTGGCAGTAAAGGGAGTCTTGAATGCTGTTTTGATAGGTTGGAGGGGGTTTTAATGGGTTGGATTAACTCAAGCAAAGAAATTTGTACATTTAAGGTTTTTTTGACCATGTGTTGACTGGTTAATTGACCATGTTGACTGCTGAGGTGGCAGCCAAGTGGCCTCAAGAGCTAGTATTGGAATGAATTCAAAGAAGTTTAAAGGGTTTGATTGATTATATGAGAAAGATAGTGGATGTAGAATGAGATTTGATCAAGTTTCAACGAGTTGACTTGGTAAAATAATATTAGATTTGACTCACCACTAAATGGAGAGTATCCAAGTCATGAAACAAATTTGTTTTGAAAGCTTAATGAAGTTTGAAGGCATTAGTTTGATCAAACAAAGTGATTTAACCGAAGTAAGCCAAAATTGACTAGAATTGGGTTTAGTTGACCAAGTCAACTGATGATTGGGTCAAAGGGTCCAATCAGATCAAAATCACTAAGGGAAGTGATCAAAAAGACTTGGAGTTTTGAATGCATTTGAGGCTTAATTCAAAGTGAAAAAGGTTAAGGGTTTAAACTGGTCAACCGGGGTTGACTTGGTCAACCAGGTTAACCTAATGTTAAGGTTTGGGTTCAATAGATTGGGTTTAATATTTGAAGATTATTGGAAATGGTTCCAAATAATTTGGGGATTATTTGGTTTAAAATTGACATTCGAACCCTTAAGGGGTATTTTGGTCATTTTTACCCATGATCAATTGGGGGGTCAAAGTGGGTCCAAAAAAATACAGTTTAATATTCAATAGGTCATAATCAAGTGTCTGAAAGTGATTGGAGGCTTTGTAGAATGCTCCAAGGTCAAAATCCACTGGGTGGCAGGTCTAGTGACATAGGCTATAAATATTTGAAGATTTTACACCCTTTGGATTTCAATTCAATTTCTAAGGCTAGGGACCTCAGAATGGGTTTGAATTTGGAGGGTTTCCTCTAGAGACATGTCTTATCAAAATAAAATTGATAGACTTCTGAATCATAGGCCATTTGGTTTGGTTTCAAAATGTTTGAAAAATCCCTGAAATGGCCTTTAGGACAAAGCCTTTGGACTTAGGATTTGGATTTTAATTTTTGCATTTGAGCTAAAATTTAGGTTTGAATGCTTGGACTTGAATTATCCAAGTCAATTACAATCATTGGGATGATCATAAATGATTGGATAGGGTTAAACCTAGATTGGAGGTTAAATCAAAATTTGAACTAGCTTAAAGTCTGTATTAAGTTGGAGATTAATTTGCTTAGGAATCTAGACAAGTTTGGTGCTTGAGTGGGTTTAAAGTCTGGGTCAGTTTGTGGTTTGAATTTATTTGAAATCTGGATGTGTTTGAAATTTAAAATTTGAATTGAGAATCTAGATTGGCTTGAGGTCAGAATTGGTTTGATGTTTGAATTGGTTTGAAATCTAGGTGGATTTAAAATCTAGGTTGATGAGATGTTTGAATTTATTTGAATCTAGAATTATCCTGAAATCTAGAGGGACTCTATGGTCTAGAATTTAGAAGTGTTCTAGGTCCTGAATTCAAAAATCTAGAAGGATCCTAGTGTTTGTATTGATTTGAATTTGGGTTAATCTATGATCATATTGATCCTAAGGTCTAGCTAGATTAATCTAAGGTCTAGGTTGATCGTAGGATCTAGGGTCTTGAAGAATCCTAAGGTCTAGATAGATCCTAGGGTCTAGATTCTAGGAAGATCCTAAGGTCTATGTAGATCCTAATGTCTAGAATCTAGAAGAATCTTAGTGTCTAGGAAAATCTTAGGATCTAGAATGATCTAGATGCTAGATTGGTCTAGGATTGATCCTAGGGTCTGGATTAATCTGAGATCTGGATAAATTTGAGTTTTGAATAAGTTGATTTAAAAACTGAGTTGATCTGTAATTTGAATAAATATGGGGTCATGATTAATCTGGAGTCTAGGAAGGGTCTTAGTGACCTCATACAAAAATGAAGTCAACAACAGTAATAATTATAAAAAATCTAGCACAAAAGTAATAGAAAAAGAAAACACTACCTATCTTAAAAATAGAGTTGGTTGTCTTAATAAATAATTTAAAATATGTGCGTCGGGCTATTCGTTTTGATTTTTTCATCAGGGTGTGTGGTTTGGATGTGTCCAATGCTGGGTAATTGGTTAAAGTTACCTAGTGTTTTAGTTTGTTAAGGGTTAAAAGGGGTTTAATTTGAATTTAAGTATTAATGGTTTAGTAATAATTTTAAGATACAATTTTAACTGTTGATTTATTATTACCATTGTTTATACTAGGGCCATGAAGTTTATTTCATCTTTTTATTTGGCTAAGTTAATAGCCTCGTAAGCCTTGGTAACCCAGAAGTAACTAGTATTATTAACTGATTTGATTAGCTTAAACTTAAGAGTAAATTTTTTTTAATTAAATTGATTATTTTGCTAGTTTTAAGGATTAAGTTCATATTTTTTGGAAATTTAATTAATTACTGAATTTTAAAATTTTCTTCAAATATTTTAATCCATTAAATAAATGTGTCAAAATTTGACTTTTTAGATGAAGTAAAATTCTAGAAATTTACTATTTTTCTAAAATATATAGATCCTAAAGTGAGTAATTAGATATTAAGTTTGCTGGATTTAGATTTTAATAGATTAAGTTATGAATTTTTAAAGTTTAGGTTTAAATTTGAACTATAACTCTAAAAAAAAAATTAAACTTTTTTACTTTGAGTGCTTTCTAGAGGTTGATATTTTTGATAATTACTAGACCCTTGATGAAGTCTAATGCCAGTGAGTTTGTTCAATTTTAAAATTTGTGGAAATAATTATAAATTTTTTAAATTTGGGTATTTAATTTAATTATTAAAATTTTTAATTAAGAGAGATTTAATGATTTTTGATCCAAACTCATTCCAAACTGCTTGAAATCTCTCACAAAGGCCATGGGTGACCCATAGGGGTGTTTTCAAGTGTTTGAAATGTATTTTAAAAATTAGTAATTTCTAAATATCTAATTTAATTAAAAAGTGATTTTCCTTAAAAAATTAAATCAAGCTTAAATTAAAGGTCTAGTCATATGGATTTTTATTTTTTAAGTTGGGGGCTTGATTCTAAAAAGTTTGAAATATTATTTTCATTTTTTTATTCAATTTGAATTAATTATGGGTTTTAATGTTTCAGGCTTAATTAAGATGTTTATTTTATGTTAATTAAATTTTTTACTTAATGAGTTCAATATTGGTAAAATTTTAACCTAAGGTGGGTAATGTCTCAAGGTTTACATGTCTTTAATTTCACCCCTATTTGGGGAATATTTGAATTTATATGATTTTCCTAAGTTGTTAGACCCTATCCTTAATTTTAGTCCTTAATGTTGTAAATTTGGATTCAAGGATTATAATTTTGATGATAGCAAACATTTCTAACATCTCTATTTTTCTATTATTACCCTGCCTACTAACATTTCAAGTCCATAAGGTCAATTACAAATCAAGCTATCTCAAGATTGGGTAGATTATGACTGGATCAGTCTGTCAGCATATTTCTAGTGTTTTTACCTTTTCTTGAGTCAAATGTAATTTTGTGGATCATGATGCTAAGTAACCTTGCATACACACACTCTAGGGGAGAAAGTTTTATCTGTTTTAGAGTTTTTTATTTTTGAACATATCATTTGGGATGATCCAAAATCTTCATGTATGATTAGTTAAAATAGAAACTCTAATTAGGACATCCTGGTTAAGGTAGCTGAATTAAGCAAATCATCCTAGACGATATTAGAATCGTCCTAGATGATATGCTCAAATCAGAAAAAATCAGCCACCAACTCTTTTAGGCATTTTATTATTTTTAGACATCGTATAAGACATCATCCTTAATGATGCATTACAGTTTTCCTAAATTAGTCTGATGAATAAGGAAAGTAATTAATTTTTGATTGATCAATCATGTCATCCTAGACAATTTTAGGATCATTCTAGATGATCTGTTAAAAAACTATAGGTTATTCTTGAATCATCTTAAAAGAACAAGGCGATCTTTTGGATGATATTTATTATTTTGAACTATTCATACATGATGATTAAAGAATCATCCTGGATGATAAGTTAATTTTTTTATAGTCCAATATATAATGTTTGGCCAAATAGAGTGATTCTCTGGATGATTCTTGATATTTTGAACTAATCATACATGATTATATATTCATCAACCTGGATGATCAGAATAAGTATATCTTTTAATCAACCAGCCTATCCCAGATCATGTTGGCTGATAAGGCTAATAATCTACTTATCGTATAAGATGCTTTGGATGATCTTTATCAATTAGTTGCTATATAGGGAAAATTTGTAGCCCTTCTATATAAAATCTCTTGTTTACTCAAGATAAGATCTTTTACTACTTTCCTAACTTGAGAGGGAGAGCTTGGGAGAGAGAGAAAGGATCTCATGAAGGGGATTTTATGAGGGTTTCACAAAGGTTGCTCCAAGAAAGGATCTGAGTCATCTTCTCCAGTCATCATCCCTAATTCCTTGGAGGTTCTAGAGAGGTCTACTTTAGCAATTGATCATGGTTCTCTACCTACTTCAGGAGGAAGAGAAAGGAGGTCGAAGTTCTCTTCCTGCTTCAAGAGGAAGCGAAAGGGGATCGGGTTTTCTGCCTCATCGAAGTAGGTGGAATGGTGTTTTGTAAAGGCTTCACTGCCTTATTGTGGGAGAAAAAGGAGAGTAACAAAGTTTACTGTAATACCCAGAAGAGAGGCTTCATGGAGTGGACGTAGGTTAAGTTGACTGAACCACAATAAAATCTAGTGTGTTCTTCCTTACTGCTTTCTATATTTAATTTTTGCACTTTATTTTATATGGGTGATTGTTTGGTTTAGATCGTGATTTCTAATTGATAATTTTTTAAAAACACCAATTCACTCCCCTCTTGGTTTGTCTCGGGCCAGTTCATAAGGGTTTAAAAACTATAACAAAATTTCAAGTGGTATCAGAGCAGGATTCATAAAATCTAATTTTTGAAAACTTTTTGAATTTTGATCCATGGCTAACTTCAATAATCATAATATTAAATAAGGTTATTCCATTACCTAACCACCATTGATTGATAATATATCTTTTAATTTTTGTAAAAAATGCATGTCTATATTTTTACAGTTTATTTATTATTGCATGTGGATGCTTATTAAAGAAGGTTATTCTATACCGTCACATGAAATTTATGACATCAAAACTGAACTTCCTTTTATTGAATGGACTTTTGATGATAGGGATCTAACACTACTTAATGCAAAATCCAAAACTAATTTTTTCGTGCTTTGAAGTAAGAATATTACATGCGTGTCTCAACTTGTATCGCTAGTAAGGAAATTTGAGATAGATTATGTATCACTTATGAAGGCACAAGAAAAATTAAACTATTTAGGTTGAATATTTTACTTCATGATTATGAACTATTTCATATGAAACCTAGTGAAACGATAATAATGTATACTAGGTTTATACAAATTATCACCTCCTTGCATACCTTAGGAATAGAACTCACTAACTATAAAAATGTTAATAAAATTTTGAGATGTTTACCTAATTCCTATGATACTAAGATAAATGCTATCATTTAATCCAAGGATTTGAATACTTATACTATTGAAAACTTACTTGGGTCACCCATTGCTTACAAGCAAGGAGTGAACCAAAGATAACTTGATGAAGGGGAGAAAAAAAGGAGAAAACTGTGGTGCTAAAGGCCAATGACATGGATACTAATTCTTTCGTGTCTAAAAGTGATAATGTTTTCTTAATCACTAGGTAATTTAAAAGTTTTCTAAGGAAGAAGTAAAAGAACCATCATAACTAAAATAAAGGTAAGAGTAGCAGGAATTCTAAAAGTTCTTCTGATATGATTTCTTTTAAATGCAGGAAGCTGGGACATATTCAAAATGCTTGTCCTACACTAAAGGCCCACCCAAGAAAGGAGAAGGGTGAGGAGAAACCCAAGTTCAGGAAGGATACTATGTAGTTTCAAAAGGCATTCTAGGTAGATTCTGCATCTGACTCCTCTGAGACTGAAGCTGAAGAGGAGACAAAAAACCTATGTTTGATGATGGATGATTATTTTGGTTAGTCTGACCAAGAAGAGATATGTGAACTAACCTATGATCAATTACTTGAAGTTTCAACAAAAATTCATGCATCATATAGGAAACTTAAGAAATTGCATGCTAGCTTGAAATTAGAATTTTTAAATTTGCAAAAAAAGTGTGAAGCTTTGCTTAAAGACCACTCTACAGTTGATAACAATCACATGCCATTATTTAATGAGTTTGATGAGTTAAATAAAAATCATTCTGAGTTGGTAATTGAGTATGATTCATTGAAAGCATCCACCACTACACTTAAAAATGATTTTAAAATATATATTAATGAATCTGAGAGTAGGGAGCATTATTTAAAAGTTGATAATGTTGTTTTAGAATGTGTTCAATCATTTTTTAAAGATGAATTAAAAGAAATTGAGAAAAATAGGGTTCCATCCACACCTGAAAATTTTTTTAATCCTAATCCAAAGCTAAAAGTATTGTAACCTAGGAAGAGGAACTAAAAACTCAAATAGATTAATAAACCCTTTTTCTGGTGTTTGATATTTTTATATTACATGCTAGGACACATCTCACACATTTACACTATTCCTCATAGTACACATTAGGTGTGGAGACTAAAATTGCATAATTCACAGCATAAGATATATGCATTATATTCTTCTTTCCATAAGAAGTGACACAAACTTATTTGGATTCCTAAATTTGATTTTTGATAATTTTGTAGGTGTGCTTTCACAAAAGATCTAATGAGAGCATTTGGTACCAAGATAGCGGATGTTTATAACATATGACTAGAGATGTCAATAAATTCATTTTGCTGGAGGCTAGGGCTGGAGGAAGGGTCACTCTTGGAGACCACCACCAGGAAAGTGGTGGGTGCATATATAATCAAAAACTTGAGAGAACCTTTTGATAGAAAACCTTTTACTTATTGATGGCTTGAAACATACTTTTCTCAGCATTAGTCAGCTTTATGATAAAAGTTTTAGCATAAAATTTTTAATAAACACATGCATCATTAGCTTGAATAGCAATACTATTTTGAAGTGAAAAAGGATTAATAATATTTACATGCTTAATTTAAATAACATTGAATATGCTACTTTATTTTGCTTAAAAATAGCTGTTGAAGAGTCTTAGTTATGGCACAAGAGGTTATGTCATGCCAGCATAAAATCCCCTAGGAGAGTGACCCAAAAAAGACCTAGTTAGATGTGTCCCCAAGCTTAAGTTCACTAAAGACCATCTGTATGATGCTTGTCAACTAGGGAAATAAGTCCAATCCTCACTCCATTCCATTAAGGTCATTAGCATCTCTAAATATTTAGAAGTCCTTCACATGGATTTATTTGGACTCATTATTACAGTCATCTTATGGAGAAATTATATGTATTTGTGATTGTCGATGACTTCTCGAGGTTCATTTGGATTAGATTTCTTTCACGTAAGAGTGAGTCTTTTGATGAATTTAGATCCTCCTCCACTTAGATTCATAAAAAGTTAGATTGTGAGATCTTGACCATCCATAGTGACCATGGTGGAGAGTTTGAAAATGAGAGATTTAGAGACTTCTGTGAGAATCAAGAGATTAGTCACAACTTCTTAGCTCCTAGGACCCCCCAGCAAAATGGGATAGCTGAAAGGAAGAACATGCCCATAGTTGAAGCTACTAGAGCCATGCTTTCTGAGTATTCACTTCCTAAATACTTTTGGGGTGAAGTGATAAATCACAACTTGTTATGTGTTAAATAGGGTGAATGTTAGATCAAAATTGAATAAGACACCATACGAGATCATTAAGGGTAGGACACCCAACCTTTCCCACCACCATGTATTTAGCTGTAAGGTTTTCATTCTTAATAATGGGAAGTCACCATTAGAAAAATTTGACCCAAAATTTGATGAAGAGTGTTCTTAAGATATTCAAGTGTGGAGAAACCTTTTAGGGTGTTTAAAAAAAGAACATTGGTGGTGGAGGAGACTACTTATGTAGTGTTTGATGAATCTAATCCTAAGAAGTCTAGAGTTGAGGAAGAAGATGAAGTTAGAGAGCTTACCCAAGGAGTAAAAAATATAAATCTAAAGGAAAGGGTAGAATCTAGACAAATTTTTCCTAGAGAATTGGAAATACTTATCGAGTCATTCTAAAGAACTGATCTTAGGAGACAATTTTAAAGTTATTAGAACTAGGCATGGACTTAAGAATGAAATTAAACCACTCTGCCTTTATCTCAATGACTGAACCCACCAATATCAATCAAGCCCTTTTGGATAAATTCTAAATCTTAGCTAAGCAAGAAGAACTTAAAAATTTGTGATGAATGATGTTAGGGTGCTAGTAGAAAGACCAAAGAATCAAAGTGTGGTAGGAAAATAAAAAGAGTCTTTAAGAATAAAATGAATGATTATGGTTTGGTGGTTAGGAATAAGGCAAGATTGATGGCTAAGGGATACAACCAAATAAAAGGTATTGATTTTGAGGAGATCTTTGCCCCTGTAGCTATATTGGAAGCCATTAGAGGGCTATTAGCCTTTGCTTGTTATAAGGGATTTAAGTTTTTCCAAATAGATGTTAGGAGTGTCTTTTTAAATGGGGTAATAAAAGAGGATATGTTTGTAGAGCAACCCCCAGTTTTGAGAGTTCTCAATTTCTAAATCATGTTTTCAAATTAAAAAAGGCCTTATATGGATTAAAACTAGCACTTAGAGCTTGATATGAGAGGCTTAGAAAATTCCTACTAGTGATGGAGTTTGTTAAGAGGAGCGTAAACACCACCCTTTTTTCCTGAGAAAAGTAGAAGATGAGTTACTTATTGTTCAGTTCTATATTGATGATATAATTTTTGGATCTTCTGATAAAAAGTTATGTGATGATTTTTTTTTAAAATAATGTGTAAAGAATTTAAGATGAGTATGATGAGAGAGTTGTCCTACTTTTTAGGGTTTAGCATAAGATAAATGGATGATAAAAAATTTCTAAATGATTTAAAATAAATTAAGAACAATTTAAAGAAATAAGAAATGGATAAAGCTAAGCTAATAAATACTCCCATGAGCTCCAGTGTTTAGTTGGATAAGGACCCAAATAAAATATATCTATTGATCAAAAGATGAACAAATGAATGATTGGATCATTACTTTACCTGACTACTAGCCGACCTGATATAGTGTTTAGTGTTTCTATTTGTGCTAGTTTTCAAGCTGATCTTAAAGAATCCCACCTAAACTGCAGTTAAGTAAATCTTTATATATATCTTATGGAGCCAAAACTTAGAATTTGATATCCTAGGCTCAAGATTTCTTTTTAGAATATTGTATATTTTTATTCTAATTTTGTAGGATGTAGGGTTGATAGAAAGAGCACTTCTAGAACTTGTCAATTTATAGGACAATCTTTACTCTCCTATTCCAGTAAAAAATAAAACTCTGTTTCACTTTCCACTACTAAAGTTGAGAGCATTGCCTTAGGAAGTTATGTGGTCCAAGTCCTTTGGTTGAAGAAACAAATTCTATATTTAGTATTACCTGTAGACATAATTTTAATCCTATGTGATAATACTAGTGTCATTTACATCTCTAAGAATCATGTTCAACATTTAAAGGACCAAATACATTGACATAATGCATCAATATATTAGGGACCATGTTACCAAAAGAGATATTAAGTTACACCATGTGGCAACTGAGAATCAACTGCATCATATCTTTACTAAATCACTGGCCTTTGACACATTCAACATCTTAAGAACCAAATTGGGCATGATTGATATAAATATATAAACTTGATGCTTTCTGAATTATTATTTTTATATTTTTTTGATATGTTGTTTGTTTTTATTTTCTATTCTTTATTTGATTTTCAGTTTTATGTGTTGATTTTTATTTGCTGAGGTTTTTCAGTGTTTTCATTTATGATGTTCTTATTTTTTTTTCAGTTTTTCATTTTGGTCACTACTGAAATGATAATTTATGCCTTATTTTTATTTTAAAAAATATGTATTCAATATTTGATATCCCTAAATCAATTAAAGGTAGAAACACAATTAATTGTTTTCCCTTCCTCTAACTTCTTTTAGTAGTGTAATTTTCTTTTTTAAATAAAAGTCAATCTCAAATTAACAAATGGACTTTACAATTGAGATTTTTATATCTTATTATAGTAATATAACATATATAAATAATGTTAAAAGTCATTAAATCACTTTCAAGCTTTTATAATCTTATCATTGTATTTATCATATGAATTTATTTCTATTTTGGTGTTTACTTTTTTTTTATATTAGAGAGTGATTTTTTTTTTCTCTAATATCTAGAATATATTCTCACAATTGAGAGTATTTAAAAGTTTTGGAAGGGAGCTTGCTTGCAAAAATGACAAGAGGCATAAAATGAGCCCAAAAATAAGAAAATTTGAAAAGATTCTCAAAGATCACCAAAAAAATTAAAAGACACACAAAGTGTTTCAAAAATCAAAAGATGTGTAAAGTGCGCTAACCAATTGACAAAAGGCATTAAAATGAGCCCACAAGAAAGCAAGCTTCATTCTCTTTCAGACATTTAAAACTTAGAAGAATTCATGTGTCACTTGATACATTCAAAGATTTGATTTTGAAATATATGATTGTGACTAATTACTTTGGTATGATATTTTATAAGATATTTTTTTGTAACGAAGTTTTAAACGGATCACATTTTTTTTTTCAATTGATTTTTTTTAGAGTTAGACCATTGTTTTCAAGAGATGGTTTGCCCTATAAGAAATCTGAGCTAGGGTTAACAGGATCAATTATTCTACCATTTTTTGGATTTCGAGGATGTTAACTCATTTTCTTAAAAATTTTTTGATTCAATCACATGGAAAATTTATCATATTATTACATTGATAAAAAAAATATTAAAAAAAATATTTAATTAAATGTTTTTCACTCTTTTTGATCATTTTTATTATCTTTTCATTATTTTATATTTTATTTTTTCTTATGATGTTTTTTGTGATGTTGTTTGTTTTTATTTTATATTTTTTTATGTTTTCTTTTTTTTATTTTCCTCTTTTTTTGTAATGTCAAAAGGGGGAGTAGTAGTAGTGTTAGTGTGTTCGTTGTATTATTATTTTTCTTTTCGTACTACTTGTGGTTGTAACACTTCCTTGATTTTAGTAAAATTTTATATTGCTTGGCTCATAGAGTTTTATGTTACGTTATGTTTCATTTAATTGCTTAAGTTGAATTTCTTACCAAATATTTATCATCATCAAAATAGGGGAGATTATTACAAATCTAACTTTAAGGATTATAATTTTGATGATAGCAAACATTTCTGACATCTATATTTTTTTTACTATTTCCCTACCTACTAACATTTAAGGTCCACAAAGGGCAATTGCAAATCAGGCCAGGTAAAGATTGGGTAAATTAGGAATGAGCCAGTCTGTAAGCATATTTCTAGTGTTTTAATCTTTTCTTGATGCAAATGTAATATTGTGGATCTTGATGCTAAGTAACCTTACACACACACACACACACACACACACACACACACACTATGGGAGAGAAATTTTGTCTATTTTAGAGATTTTTATTTTTGATCATATCATTCGGAATAATCCAAAATCATCTTGGATAATTAAGTTAAAAATAAAAACACTAATTAGGGCATCCTGTTTAAGGCAGCCAAATTAACCAAATTCATCCTGGATGATATGCTCAAATCAAAAAGAATCAACAACCATCTCTTTTTGGCAAGCTATTATTTTTAGACATCAGTACATTACATCATCTTGGATGATACATTATAATTATGCCTAAATTAGTATGATGATTAAGAAAAGTAATTAAGGTTTGATTGATTGATCGTCATAGTCAATCTCAAAATCATCACGGAAGAACATGGGTGACATTCTAGATGATATTTATTATTTTGAACTAATCGTACAGGATGATCAAAGAATTGTCTCGAAATGATAAGTTATTCTTTTGATCATCCAATATATAAAGTGTGGTTGAATAGAGTGATTCTATGGATGATTCTTACCATTTTGAACTAATCATATAGGATGATGTACTCATCATCTAAGACGATCAGAATAAATAAATCTTCTAATCGTCCAGCCCGTGTTAGAACATCTTGGCTAAAAGGGATAAAAATGTATTGATCGTAAAGAATGATTTTTGTTGGTTAATTACAAATTAGGGTAAATTTATAAGCCCTTCTATATAAGATCTCTTATTTACTCAAGATGAGATCTTTTGTTGTTGTCCTGACCTGAGAGAGCCAAGAGGAGTGGGAGAACTTAGAAGAGAGAGAGGGGAATCTTATATGGGGGAGTTTATGAGGGTTTTACAAAGATTGCTCCAAGAAAGGATCTGATTCATCTTCTCCAATCATCATCCCTACTTCCTTGGAGATTCTAGAGAGGTCTACTTCAGTGATTGATCGAGTTTTTATGCCTGCTTCAGGAGAAAGAGAAAGGAGGTCAAGGTTATCTTCTTGCTTTAGGAGGAAGCGAAAGGAGGTCGGGTTCTCTGCCTCACCAAATTTGGTGGAAAGGCATTTTATAAGAGCTTCTCTACCTTGCTATGGGAGCAAAAGGAGAGTAGTCATTGAGTTTAGTGCAATACCTGGAGGAGAGGCTCCACAGAGTGGATGTAGGTCAAGTTGACCAAACCACTATAAAATCTTGTGTGTTCTTTTTTATTGCATTTTTGCATTTAATTTCCACACTTTATTTTATGTGGGTGATTGTTTGGTTTAGATTGTATTTTCTATTTGAGAATTTTTTTAAAACACCAATTCACCCCCCCCCCCCCCCCCCCCCCCCCTCTATGTTAGCCTGGAGCTAGTTCATAAGGGCTTAACATCCCTAATGAATTTTCACTTAAATGTCCATAAGTTATGCATGTTTCAAATCAAAGTTCTCTAACCATTAAAATTAACATAATCAAACATATTAAACCAACAAAGTGGTCTAATACTAAGCGTATCAAAAGGTTTGAGTTTCCAATATGTGGGTTCACCAATAATAGAAATATTTGAAAATTCACCCTATGGACAAATTCCCCAGATAAATGCTATTAAACCGATATGGTAAGGAGGGCAATTACCAAAACATTGGTTAATCAAACCCAAATACAAGTAAAAGTGCCTAAATGATGAATATGCCAAATAAAGTAAAGTTGTTGCGACTCGAGCTAATAAGTTTATCTTTTTGATGATAACAAATATTATGGCTCACAATTTTATATATCCTATTATTTTCATTATATATTTTCTTGTGTGTATACTAATATTTAAGGAACACCATGCAACATCCAAGGAAGTATCAGAGTTCAAGATTGGGTAGAATATGGTTATATTGATAAAGAGTTTGTAATATTCATTGATGTAATTTTAATTTCTTGAGTTCAATCATATAGAAGTGTTTGCTGCTTTGGTGTCCTTGCACATACACACTCTAGGGGGGGTGAGAACTAGTCAAAACTAAAAGTTTAAGTTTTGAACTAATCGTAGTGGATGATACAGATCATCTAGGATGATCAGCTCACTGAGCTGGTCTTACTGGACGATTACGATCATCCAGGACGATCTTTTATGTTCTTGCAAAACAATATTCGCCAATGATAATTTAAGTAAAGGATTTTAGATTTAAATTTTATTCATAGTCATCATCACAAATGATCAAGATCATTTAGATGATCAATGCTAATCATGCCTAAATTAATCATGTGATTAAAGGACTAATTTTGGTTAAATTGTTCAAACAGATTGTCCTAGATTATATGTATTGTACTTAATGATGTTTTCCAACATATTTGATTTTCCTAAATTGCCCAAAATGAAATATCATAACTTTTCTTCTAATTGGCTAGGATGATCCATATTATCATACTAGATGATATGTAAAAATTTTATTTGATCATCCAGAACTATCCTGAGATCATCCAAGACTACCAAGTCCAATTATGCACATCGTCTTAGATGATCCTATGATCATACTAAATGATCTTTGGTGCTGAATTGAGTTTTTAGGTTTTTCTAAAGCCATTTATTTAAGCACATCATATTGGATGATCCTTGCTATCATAATTCATTTTTAGGGTTTTTCAAAGCTCTTTATTTAAACTTTTTCAAGGCACCTAGTACGTATTATGTCTTCATTTCCTAAAGTATAGATAGGAAAGGGTGGATTTTGAGAGGGATATGATCATTGGAGGGGGTTTCAAGGGAGTGTGGAGGGGGTTTCACATGGTTTCTCTGATAAGCTTGAACTTTATTACCATTGTATTCAAGTTCATCTTGAGGGATGTTTTGGAAAGAAAAAGATCTCTTTAGTGTCAAAGGACCCGGCTACTCTGTTGTATTGGGGAAGGTGGAAGTGATTTTGTAAGGGCTTCTCCACCTAGTTTTGGGGGCTAAAGAAGTGTCACTAAAGGTTTTGTGAAATAGTCGGAGGGTGCCTCCGAGGATTGGACATTGGTCAAGTTGGACCGAACCACTATAAATCTATTATGTTCTTTCTAATTATTTTTTCGCACTTTATTTTTATATGATAAATTGCTTGGGTAAAATCTTTAGTTAACCTTTTTTTTTTTTTTTTTGATTTATTTTTGATTCAAGATATAAAAACTTTTTTCTTTTAGTAAAAAAGTTTTTAAATATCCAATTCACCCCCCCCCCCCACTTGGTAAGCCTCGAGACTAGTTCGTAAGCTTAACAACCCTTATGAACTTTTAAGTAGTATTAAAGAGGGATTCATAAATTAAGTTTTTGAAAACATTGGAATTTCAATCAAGGGCTAATTTTTGTAATCGTAATATTATGGAAGGATATTCAATCAACCGACCACCTTTATTTAAAAATATTACTTTTGACTTTTGAAAAATTTGCATGTCTATGTTCTTGCAATCAATTGACTATCAAATATGACATATGATTCTAACTGGTTATTTTATACTGTCACATATTATAAATAGAATTAAAATTAATTTTTGTTTTAATCAATGGATTAGGGTAGAATAAATTAATGCTTAATTGAATGCTAAATATTTAAACTATTTTTTCTGTGATTTAAATTCTAATGATTATATATTAATATTCACATGCACTACTCGCAAAGAAATTTGGGACAAATTATACACTACGTATGAAGGAATTAGTGAAGTCATGCAATCTATGTTGAATATTTTAATGCATGATTATGAACTATTTTTAATGAAATCTTATGAGACTATACTAAACATGTATACCATGTTTACTCAAATTGAGACATCATTAAATGTTTTAGGAAAAGAATTTTCAAACTCTAAAAAAGTTAATAAAATTCTATGTTGTCTACTTGATAAGTTTGATGACAAAGTTGTTGTTATTTTTGAATTAAAAAATTTAAATAAATATTTTATTAATAATTTGATTGGCTCACTCATTTCATACGAGTAAAGTTTGGGTCAAAGACTTTTGGATGTGGGTGAAATGAGAGTCCTAAAAAGTCAAGACATGGATAAAAATGGCTTACTAGATGACGAAAGTGATGAGTTTATAAGAAAATTTAAAAATATACTAAAACAAAAGCATCAACATCAATAAAATTAGAATAAAGATAAAAATGGTAGGAATGTTAAGATTTTCTCTGATATTATTTATTTTGGGTGTAAGAAATCCAAATATATGAAAAATCAATTCAATAATTTATAAACTCTTCATGCAAAGGAAAAGGGTAAAGCTAAGCAAATAATAAAAAAGGAAAATAATAATAAAAAAAAAACTCCTGGGCAAACCTAGCTTCTGAATCATCAGACCATGAGTAAAATGATATTTAAATCCTTGCTTATTTGTTTATTTATTTTGTATTTGCATGTATGTTTTTATTCGTTGTGTTTTTGTTTCTTTTATGTGTTTTCTTTAGGTTTTTTTTTTTTTTCTTCTTAATTTTTTCTTTAAAATTTTAAATTAGTCGTTACATTTCTTTATGAAGTTTTCTCTGATTAAAACAGACGTATCAATTTTTACACTTTAGAAAATTAATTCTTTTTCAAAGATCATTTTTTCAGAAAAAATGAATAATTTACATCATTTTTTTTTTAATTTTTATGGAAGTTATGGTTGACTTCTCTAAAAATAATCGAAGGAAGAAAACTAATGATTTTATCTCTCTATCTCATTTCTTAATAAGGATATTTTACTTTTGATTGAAAATCTTTATCAAATTATATCTTAGATTTTGAAATTGAACTTTTTTATCTCCCTATTTTTTTTCTATCTCATAAGGATCTTTTACAAATTGTTGAATCCGGCTAATTATTTTCTTAATCAAGTAGTTCATTTTTGTCACTAGAATGGGTTTGTTTTGGTTTTTAAGATTATTGAAATGAAGCATATTTGTTGAAAATAAAATAGGCAAAAAATTAGCCAAAGCTGAAAAAATATGCAATGATGCCAAATATGAAAAGATACGTAGAGGGTATCAAAAATCAAAAGATGCGTAATGACGTCAAATATGGAAAGATACACAAAGTGTATCAAAAATCAAAAGAAGTATAAAGTGTACCAAAAACGAATAAAGAAGCATAAAATGAGCCCACAAGAAGTTAGCTTATCTTTCTTGTATTTCTTAAAACTTAAGAAAAAAAAACCTTTTATCTATAGATATTTTTTATACTTGAGTTTAAAAATCATGATTCTTGATTTACCTATTGCATTAATGTTCTATTAGATATATTTCATGAAAGGAGTTTTGAAAAGATTAGTGTTTCTATCTCTAATTTTTTCCTTGATTAGATGTTGGCTTAAAAAAAAATTTCAGCCTTTAAAAGAACTTGAGCTTAGATTAACAATTTTTTAATCTCTAAACTTTTTTGGTTATGCATTGTCAACACATGCATTACTAATTTTTTGAATAAAATCAAGAGTTAACTTTCTCTTTCTAAGAAAATTTTAAATTTCAAACTTATTCTTCTAAAAATATCTTCTTCATTAGATTAGGGATCGTTTGTTTTTTATTTGTCGGTGTTTATTATTTCAGGTTTCGATGCTCCTCTTCTTTTTGATAATGTTAAAGTGGGAGAACATACTATTCTTTTTATGTATATATTTTAGTTTATCTTTTTATCTAGTTAATTATTATATTTTTGTTATTTTAATTTAAAATGAAAATTAAGAAGAAAGAAAGTTTTTGTTTTTTCCTATTTTTAAAATTTTATCTTAGTGAGGGGAGATTAGAAGAAAATACCTTTAGTATGTAAAATTCACCAGTAATATTTGTCATCATCAAAAAGAGGGAGATTATTGTGACTCGAGCACACAAGTTAATATTTTTTATGATAACAAATATTATGGCTTACATCTTTATGTCTCCTAGTTTTTTCATTATATACTTGTTTGTATGTATACTAATATTTTTGGAACTCCATGCACCATCCAACGAAGAATTAGAGCTCAAGATTGAGTAGAGTAAGGCTATGTTGTATATATATTCTATAATATTCATTGATGTAATTTTGATTTCTTGAGTTCAATCATCTCAAAGTGTTTGATAGCTTGGTGTTCATGCACATACACACTCAGGGCAGTGAGATCTACTCAAATATAAAAGTTTAAGTTTTGAACTAATTGTACTAGAAGATTTAGATCATCAAGGATGATCAACTTATTGAACTAATCGTACTGGATGATTTTGATGGTCACATATGATCCTTTATGATCTTATAAAACAACCACCAATGATAATTAAGGTAAGGATTTAAGATTCAAAGTTTTTAAATCCCATCTCATCTAGATCATCAAAGATGATCAATACTAATCATGTCTAAATTAATCACATGATTAGGGGACTAATTATGGCTAAATTATTTAATTGGATCATCTTGATGATCTGTATATTGTACTAGATAATGTTTGCTGGCATATTTAATTTTTCTAAATCGACCAAGATGAAATACCATAATTTTTCTTCTAATTAGCTAGGACGATCCCCAATATCGTACTGGATGATCTGTACAAATTTGAATTGATCATCTAGGACTATCCTGAGATCATCCAAAACTATTAGGTAAAATTCTACACATCATTCTAGATGATCCTTTGATCGTACTTAATGATATTTGGTGCCAGAATTGAGTTTTTAAGGTTTTCTAAAGCCATTTATTTAAGCACATCATATTGGATGATCCTTCGATCATCGTGGATGATCTTTGCCAACATAATTAATTTTTAAAGTTTTTTAAATCCCTTTATTTAAGCTTTATCAAAGAACTAGGTAAGTGTCTTTGGTATCCAATGTGTCTTCATTATTCTGGAGAAAACTTGAAGAGAGTACTTGAAAGGGAGAGAGTAAATGGTGGAGTTTGAGAGAGAGAAGATCCTTGGAGGGAGTTTAAAGGGAGTGTGGAAGGGGTTTCACATAGTTTCTCTGTCAAGCTTGTACCTTAGTAACATCGGATTCAAGACTCATCTTTAGGGTAGTTTTGGGAAAAAGAATATCACTTTTGTGTCAAAGGACTCGACAACTCTGTTGTACCGGGGAAGGTGAAAGTGATTTTATATGGGCTTCTCCTCCTAGTTGTGGGGATAAAGGAGAGTCATTAAAGGTTTTAGTGCAATGCTCGAAGCCTCCGAGAAGTGGATGCAGAACAGGTTGGACAAAACCACTATAAATCTAGTGTATTATTTTTTATTATTTTCTGCATTTTATTTTTTATTATGATTAATTTCTTGGATGAAATTTCATATTAATATTTTTATTATTAATTTAATTTGTTTGCACTGCAAGATATAAAAAGATTTTTCTTTTACTTTAAAAAGTTTTTAAATATCAAATTCACCCCACCTCTTGGTTAGCATCGTGACTAGTTCATACGGGCTTAAAAACCCTCATGAATTTTTAGAAGTTCCATATGCAAATGTCATAAGTTCTTATATTGGATCTAATTTATTCTCCTCATAAAAAAATACGCTATATTTAAAGACCTCACATGAAGGTTTGAATGTATGCAAAGGAACTAAAATTGAATTGTAAGGAATTTCTAAAAAAAGGTCAAATCATGATTCATTATCTTGAAGAATTTAAAGGCCAAATATATAAGGCTCATCAAGGTTTTAAAAATTTAGAATAGGTTATAAACATGCTCTAATTTTCAACCCCTAAAGTCTAAATAAATTTGACCACTAGTTGTAAAATAATTAAGGAGTATCATTAAGAAGATAAGCCTAAATTATTATTCAATTAAAGGTCAAAACTCTATAAAAATATTTTTAAGTTAAAAAAGGTTTCGTGCTCATTCCATAGAGGTATTATATGATATATTTGGATGAAAAATGAATTAGTTGAGTTTTTTGAAGTTCCTATTAATTAATTGGATTTAAATTAATTTATATTAATTAAACTCCTAAAAGCAATGGTGGTGGCCTGGGTCACATAGCAGGCTCTGGTTGGCTGATTCATACCGTAGTCAATGAATGTTGGTGGTGCCTTTAAATGAGTATGCTTGCATCGCTGACAATCATTTGCATTTAATGTGTAGTTGCGACAGGTACACACAATTTCCACTAGTCTGTGTCAGCATTACCATGGGGCTGTTGGATCTTCTACTTTTTTGAATCAATGGTAGAGATCTGAGTAGCAAAATGAACTGTATTATATGGATAAATCAAAAGATGAAAAAATATGAGCCAATTATCGAGTGATCATGAAAGTTCGTTAGGGATGTTAGGCCCTATGAGCTGGCCCAAAGCTAATCAAGAGAGAGAGAGGTGAATTGGTAAAAAAAAATATCTTTCAATCAAAACACAAATCAAAACCAATATCACCACAAAGAAAATCAAATGTAGAAATTAAATGTGAAAGTAATAAAGGAAAGAACACACCAGATCTATAGTGGTTCGGTCAAACATTGACCTATATCCACTCCTTGGAGGCACCCTCCAAGTATTGCACTAAACTAAGTGTCTCTCCTTTAGCCCCCACAACTAGGTGGAGAATCCCTTACAAAATCACTTCCACCTTCTTCGATGTGACGGAGTTGCCGGTTCCTTTGACACCAAAGAGATCTTCTTCTTTGGTGAACTTCCCTCAAGATAAGCCTCGAATCCGACGATATTCAGGTGCGAGCTTACCAGAGCAACCGTGTGGAACTCCCTCCACACTCCCTTGAGTCCCCCCTCACAGGAACTTCTCCCTCTCTCAAACTCCACCCTTTCCTCACTCCCTTTCAAGCTCTCTCTTTAAGTTTCCCCCAAAAGAACGAAGCTACAATGGCTGCAAAAGACACTTACCAAGTGTCATGTCATAGCTTAAATAGAAGATCTCAAAATGAGCTCATTAATGCAAGTTGCTAACTTTATCGTCTAAGATGATACTAATATCGTCATGTACGATCATATCAAAATAAGCCCAATCAGCCGGAATGACATGAGACAATCAGAAGAAATTTGTTCATATCATTCAGGATGATAATATATCATCCTATACGATCAGAATAAATCGTGAAATATCATCATGAACATTGCCCTAAAAATGAGCTGTCTGATGTCCAATCATCCAACGTATCGTCCCGAACGATCTTGCCATCGTCCAGGATGATTTGATCATCCAATCAAGTCATAATTGCTTTCCTTAAATGCCAGATTAATTTTAGAATAATTGTCCAGGATTGTCCTGGTGATATTTTATAGTCCTGAACAATCCCCTGGATGATGTACAAAAATAAGTAATTCCTAAATAGATCTGGCGGCGGATTCTTCTTGTTTTGAGCCTATCATCCTGGCCGATACAAAATCATCCAGGACGATATTTTTTTGCATAATGACGGCTGCTTTAATGAGGATGCCCTAATCAGGGTTTCTGCTTTTGAACCAATAATCCTGGACGATATAAAATTGTCCCGGATGATGTTAACAAAAATAGCAAACTCTAAGGAACAGTCATAAATCTTCCAAGTTACAAAGCATTAGGAGCCACACCAAATACAATAGACTCAAAAAAGAAAAAAGGGTACAAACTGACTCTGACCTAGTCTACCCAATCTTGAGTTGATTCCAAATTACAGTCTGATTGTGTGGACCTAAAATGTCAGAAGATAAGGTAGTCATAGAGAAATAAAAGTATTTGCTATCATCAAAATCATAAACCAGAAAATAGATCAGCAACAATCTCCCCCTTTTTTTATGATGGTAAACATTGATATTTTAATTTTTTTGAAAGAAAAAAAAGATACAAATAGAATAACAACAACAATACATTCTCCCCCTTTGACATTATCAAAAAGAGAATAGACACAAACAATAAGAATAAAATGATTAAAAGATAAAAGCAATCCCTGATCTAGTGAACAGAACAAATATTCTTAAAATGAGAAAGTTACCTCTTGATTTTATTCAAAAGCTTAGTGAGAAATAGATTAACAACGCATAATCTAAAAAAAGTAAGAAATTCATAAATTGTTAATACAAGCTCGAGTTCTTTTAAAGACTCAAAAAACTTTTTAATTCAATATCCAAATCAAGGAATAAACGGAAAAAAGAAACATTAATTTTTTAAAACTTCTTTCGTAAAACATATCTAATAGAAGATCAATACACGAATTGCTGAATTAGGAACCAAGATTTTCAAGCACAAGTTTTGAACATATAAGGGATTTTCTTAGGCTCTTAGTAGTATAAGAAAAATAAGCATTTTTTTTTGTGGGCTCATTTTATGCCCTTTGTCACTTGAATGGCTCTTTGAGCATCTTTTGATTTTTAATACACTTTGTGTATTTTTTTTTTCAATTTAGAGTCATTACGCATCTTTTGGTCTGGCATCATTGGCCACTATTTTTATTATTATTTTCAAAAAATATGCTTTCTTTCTTATATTTTCAAAAATAAAGTAAAACCAAATTATTAACAACACGAACAACTTGATTAAAAAAATTTTAAGGTGTATTCAACAATCTTGCAAAAAATTCCTATGTAATAGAAAAAATGTAGGGAGATGAAAAAAAATCAGTTTCAAAATCCAATTTAAAATATGATAAAGATTTTGAATCAAAAGTAAAATAACCTCTTTAAGAAGAGAGAAAGAGAAACAAAAATCATGAGTTCCCTTCCTCTGACAATTTTTAGAGAAATCAACCACAACTTTCAAGGAAAATACAGGAGGTAGATTTTTCATTTTTTAGAAAAGTGATCGTGGGTATTGATCAGAGAGAAACCCAAAAAAAAATTAACAAAAAAAGAAAAGAAAGAAAAAGATAAAAAAAAAGAAAATCACAAAAAAATAAAGATCCAAACAGAACATGCAAACAAAAAAATACAACAAAGGTTTAAGCACCATCTTGCTCCTGGTTCGATGCTTCAGAGACCAAGTCTGCCCAAGAAATTTTTTGTTTTTCATTATTTTCCCAGTTTAAAACTTGCTTCGCTTTACTCTTTTCTTTTGCAGGAAGAATTCTTAAATTATGGCATTAATTTTTCATATGTCCAGGTTTCCTACATCGAAAGCAAACAACATCAGAAGAAATCTTGACATTCTTACTATTTTTACCTTTATTCCACTTTTGTTGATGCTTATACTTTGGTGAGCTTTTTAATTTGCTTGACCAGTTATTACTTTCGTCACCAACTAAGCTACCTCTTTCCGTATTTTCATCTTTTAGCATTATCGTTTTACTGCATCCAAAAGTCTTTGACCCAAACTTTGCTCGTAGGCAATGAGTGAGCCAATCAAAATATCAATAGAATATTTATTCATGTTTTTTGATTCACAAATAGCAACAACTTTAGCATCAAATTTATCTAATAGACAATGAAGAATTTTATTAACTTTTTCAAAATTTAAAAATTCTTTACCTAAAGCATGCAATGATGTCACAATTTGAATAAACCAAGAATATATGTCTAAGATAATTTTATAAGGTTTCATGGAGAACATTTCATAATCATGCATTAACATAATCAACTTGGATTGCTTCATTTCACTAGTGCCTTCGTATATGGTGTGTAGTTTATCCGAAATTTACTTACCAGTAGTGCACGTGGATACTAACATAAAATCTTCAGAATTTAAAGCACAGAAAAAGCAATTTAAAGATTTTGCATTCAATTAAGCATCAATTCGTTCATCTCTATTCCATTGACTAAAAGGAATGTCAGCTTTAATTCCATCTAAAATACGTGACGGTAATGAATAACCAGTTAAAATCATACGCCACATGCGAAAATCAATTGATTGCAAAAAAATAGACATGCAAATTTTTCAAAAATCAAATGTAATATTTTCAAACAAAGTTGGTCTGGTGATTGAATAACCTTCCACAATATTAATATTTGAAAAATTAGCCATGGATCGAAATTCAAAAGCTTTTAAAAACTAGATTTTATGAATACTGCTCTGATACCACTTGAAAATTTATTAGGGATGTTAGGCCCTGTTGACCTCATTATTTGAGGTCAATTTCCCTAGAATCAACTCTAGTACCTAGGTTTTCGTAGCCTAGTGTGGATGTCGCACCCATAGGATTTCCCTTAGGTGGACGCCTAATGACGTAGCATCGACTCGAACCTATCAATCAATTTGAATCAAAATCAATTCGATCCAATTTCAATTCAACTGCAAAATGAACTCAAATCAAGCTCGATTTTATAATTCGTCAATCTCAATCGACTCAATTTAATTTGATCTAATTCATTTTCGATCAAATTATTATATCGTTAGGCTCAAATCAATTCACCAAAAGTTTTTTTTAATTACCAATAAATTTTCTAAATCAATTTGAATTATAGACTAACTCATAATTTCATTTTAAATATATATGAGTGTGAGACTTAGGTGTATTAGGACCGGTCCAACCCCTCTCTCCCTCTCATTTTCAAAAAAAAAAAAAACCGAACTCAGCCCTCTCTCTTTCGGCAGTTCATAAACTTCTCCCCATTCTCTACAGTTCGCAAACCGCTCCTCCAGAGCAGTTGACAACTCCGATCTCTCATTCGCATGCAGAGAACGAACTTCCTTTCCCAGCCCATAAGAAGACAGAACGAAATCGTCTCTCACACACATTCATTCGCACAAGGCCCTCCCTCTCTGTAGTTCGGATCGCCTACAGTTCGCACGAACGGCTATCCAAGCCGTGGATTTCACTGTAGTTTGCGAAATACCCTTTTCAGGCTCTCTGCTTCGTGAACTGCCCCCTCTCCTCTATGGATCGCACACGACTGCTCTCTCCCACTCCTTTCTACCCCGAAATCAACCCAGAGCCAATTTCCTCTCTAAAAATTCTGGTACGCATACAGAGAAATGAAATCCCAAACCCAGGAACGATCGCCTCCTTCTAGTTCGCGAAGTCTTCCTCTCCCATTTCGCCAAGGCCCCATTGCCTCCTCCCAACCGATCTGAGAAGCCCTATTCGCGTGAGAAACCTTCAGCCCGCCGCTCCTCTTCGATTGGCAGAAATGAATCTCCATTGGCATGCCTTCAGCCGATCTCTCCATCCACTACAGTTCGCACGAAACCACCCAGCTCGCCTCTTCTCCTATTCCAGGTTGCACGAAGCCCAGGTCGAGCCCTTCACTTTCTCCGACCTGCTCCTTCTCTCCCGTCAATCTCACTTTCTCGGCTCCCTGTTTACAAGCTCTAGCCGCTAGTTTTCCTCCATTTCACAGGTATAATCTTTCCTTATTACCTTCTTATCATCTTGAGTTCAAAACTGCTGAAGTTAAGGAGTTTTCTGTTATGATTTTATTTCATTTGAAGGTTAAGATCTTGCAGGATTTTATTATGTTATTTTTGCTCTAAACTTGAGAAACAAATTGTTGAACTATATCTAAATTATATGAAACTTCAGATGGTCTTTTTATCATTTTAAATATATTGGTGAGTTCTTGAGATGAAGAGCTATGTTCGGATTTCTTCATTGTAACGAATTGTAGCATGTATTTTTCCATAATAAATCATTAATTAGAAGTTGTTAAGATAAACGCTGAAGTTAATTGAATAGTTTCTTCAATATATATGACATGTTGAATGGCGACATGATTTATGTTGTTCTTTGTTTTCATGAAGCGAACAAATCAGTAGTGGTTTGAGATTTTTGTGATCTGAAATAATTGATTTTTTTTTTATATAAAATTAAAAGCAGCCCTATGTATTTCTTTCAGCATTCTAATCTATTACATTTGAAAGTGGAAACTGAGTATATCTTGAGAAGTGAAAAAGTATCGAGGTTTTCGAAAGGAAATGAAAATATATGTGTTGAGTGGAAAAGTGTGTTTATAGTTGAAAAGTGAAAAGCTCGTGTTCAAATGAGAAGTATAGAATATGAGTTTGGGAAGAATGATATGTGTAAATATGAAAAATAAAATATTTACTTGTATGGGAAGTATGTATGGAAAAGTTTGTAGATTTTTTTTAAAGATTAAAAAAAAGTGAACGTGCTTTAAAAAGGTGATTATGTGATCTTCAGACGATGAAAGATATATATTTTTAAAGAGGTGAAATGTATAAATATGTAATAGTGAAGTGTGTCGAATGGTGTTTTAAATGTGTAGTTATTAAAAGTTGAAGTATTTTGAGAGGTAAAAAGTGTGTCTTAAAAGTGAAAGGTATGAATTGTGAAAGTAAAGTGTATGTGTAGAAAGGTTTATGTCTTGAAAGTGAAATTTTTGTATGAGAAAAGTAGGGTGTTGTGTGTATCTTTAAGAAGTTTTAGAGACGTAGAGTTTGTGTCTATAAAAAAAAAATTGATGTGTAAAGATGAAGTTTTATTTTGAATTGTATAAAAGTGGAGTTATATTTGAATTCGTGTGATTTGGAAAAGTAAAAGGTGGATATTTTAAAGGATGATTTATGAATGTGAGTGTTAAAAGAGAAGTGTATGTTTGAAAACTAAGATGTATGGTTTTGAGAAGAGAGAGAGAATGTTTGTGTTAGAAAATGTTTGGTTTGGGTAAATAATAAAAGAAAGCATAACTATTTTTCTCTCTCTCTTTACCCCTCTTTCTTTCTACTTTCTTGTGCCTTGAGATACATATTGGAAGATTATAAAATGTATTTCCGAAAGTAAAAGTTTCAAAAAGCAAGCAATCAAGCCAGTGTTCAAGCCCGAAGAAAGGTACGTCTTTATTTTCAGTAAATTTCAATTATTTTATTATTATTTATTAAAAGTGCTTCTAATCCTTGTTTTCCATATTTTCTCTATATTTGCATTAACTACGAGGAATGATATTGATCGAGTGGACAAAAGTACAAGGAGCTAATGACGTCAGTAGCCTCTATCCAACCGGGTAGAGGTGCTACGGGCGGAACCACCGGGTCGTAGCCCCCGGTGACTGTGAGTATTTCTAAACTTAGAAAACCTTTAGGGACCCCTTGATGTGGTGTGCGCAAACCCTTCCTTTTTAGGTCCCTGTAGTAACTTCAATTTAATTAGGATTATTTTTTTCTCTTAGATCCCTAAACCCCTTTACATGTACGAAATGTCCTAAGGGTTAGTAATAACAATTTTTTATCCCATACAACAGTAGTGACACTTAAGGACAAAAATTAAGGACCGTGTCTTAGATAACTTAGACTTAGGATGCATGTACACTTTAGGGTAGAAACATTAACATAGAAAACTTAGTGACATTCATCATTATTATTATTATTATTTTATTTTATTTTTACTTATTTATTTAACAAATTAAATTTAATTAATTAAAATTTTCTTTTAAATAATAATTGATTTAAGATATATCAAAACCACACTTTCTAATACACACACTTAGATTTGTTTTCTAGGACAACCAACTCTAGTTTTAGGTTAGGCCGGTGTTTATTTCTTTATTGCACTGTGACGGGCTTTCTCGGCTTTCATTGCATGTTGGATGTAAAACTGTTGGTGTGTTTGTTTACTTACTTTTACTGCACTCTGTGATATGATTTGATTGACGATTAGATTACCCATAGGTTAGGAGCGATCTGATTGTTAACAAAATTTTCTGTAGGTGGCCACACTCGTGCAGGGCAGAAAAAGGGGGCTAATTAATCAAAAAATTTATATAAATGCTACAGGTGCTTCAGCTGCTTAGCCCCCAAATAAAAAAAAGAGTGTGGCCAAGTGTGGCTAATTAATTTAATTTAAATGCATATATATAACTGCTTGGGATGATTTTTGTTTAGGATAACTCTGCAGGTGGTCTAGATTTTCTTTCTTTTTCTGTGAAATGTAATGTAAATGTAAATGTATTTGAAAATTATCATAAATGTGAAAGTGATTTTGAAAGTGGGATATTACATCCAATTTGGAAACCAAAGAAAGGAGAATATACCTTAAAAGATTATTCTCTTTTAATTGGAAAGCCAAATTAGGATGATTCAATACCTAAATAGAAAAGAAAATATCCCTCATAGTGATGAGTTTCTTTTCATTTGGATATCCAGAACCCGATGAACCTGAGAAGTTCATAGAAGAAGAAAAGACAGAACGAGAAGATTGAAGAAAGAAGATGAAGAAATGAAGATTCAAAGAACAATATATCCCATTTCAAAAATCACTTGCGTCATTCTTAGGATTAGAATCCTAGTTTGTTGTCAGTGGTGCCCGGCCACTTTACTTTTCTGTAAATTTTGGGTGTAATATGGACATTGGACATTGGACATTATATTTAGATTATTAAAATTTGTTTGTTTACATTGTTTGTGCAGTAGCTTTTTTTAGGGCCCTTGCATGCCGTGTTTTGTTTTAGCCTGGATTCGAATCGGAGAGATTTTTTTTTGTAAGGGTACGCTTAAAATTCTTTTACTTGTAATTAAAAATAAAAATTTTTAGGCTCACATAGTAACTCTAACATTCTAAGAAGTAAGCTCGGGACCGCCGAGAGTCAGCATAAGCATATTATTACTTTCTCTTCCTTGTTAGGCACCTCCCCGCCTGCGGGTTCTGGCAGACCACTTGACCTATGAGGGTGCAGTTCTGTCAAGGGGAAGTTGTGCAATCTCTAGGAAAAAACCTATTTTTAAGCCTAATTTTTAAACTGCTTCATATTCATTTTATGCATTCGAGTCAATTAGCATGCATTGCATTAGATACAAACTAAAAAGAGTCTAAAATATTAATTGCATTTCTAGACATTTATCACCCTACATAAGTTGAAGGGCTAATTAGGAACTGTCTTAGATGTTGGCCCCCAATTCATTAAAACTTAAACAACGTCCCTACCCA
The DNA here is from genome assembly GCA_019514585.1 of Dendrobium officinale. NCBI lineage: Eukaryota > Viridiplantae > Streptophyta > Magnoliopsida > Asparagales > Orchidaceae > Dendrobium > Dendrobium officinale. Next base: position 64,988,627 of record CM033683.1, on the reverse strand, counting down.
TCTTTTATAAGAGACTGGACACATGGTTTTAAAACGCCTAGGTGGTTAGCTGGCTCCCCAATCCAGGCCGGGGTAAGTCCAGATTTGCACTTCATTAGTTAGGGTCGGGTCACTATTTTATAATACCCAAATTAGATTTAGGTTCTGAGGTAGATTCTTTTTAGATCTTAAGTCCTCACCCTCCGGGAATATAATCCCAAATTTCTAATAAAATGTCAAGTTGAACATAAAATTTTCTCTTAAAATGTAAAGCCCAACATAGGATAGATTGAGGTTGTCTCTGGGCTTCTCAGAATCCGACACCTCCTACTTTTCTTCCTTTGACCCGCTAATAAATGTTCAACATTGAGCTTTCTCCTTGAAAAATTCCTACTTCTGTTTCCTTGTCTTTTACTTTGTACTCAAAAGGATATGAAATCACTGCTTTAATCGAGAGTTTTCTTAGGAGCTTCTCTCCTAGCATGTAATTAACTATAGGGGCTTGCCTCTATAGGGATTTGAGAACCCCAGACTAAAATAAACCTTATTTTATTCGTATAAAACAAGGGAAGAATCTTTGAGAACGTAGATATTTTTAAAACCTCATTTCAAATTTTGAATAGACTTGTAGAATGTTATTATTATCTTTTTAGATAATATAATATTATATTTGTTATATTCAAATTTAGAAATGATGAATTTTATAAAACTCATTCTCGCTTTTTAATATCTTGAAGAATGTTATGTTCGTCTTTTAAGATGATATAATATTCTTCTTGCCATATCTAAATAAAAGAATGAATAAACTTTTTTAAAAAAAACGTATTTCTATTTTTAAACATATTCCATAGGATTTCATGTTCATCTTTTGAGATGATATGTTATTCTTTGAACTATGTTTGATTATAAAAATATCAATTTTCAAAAGCCTTTTTTGATATTGAATCCATTGTAGAATATTGTGTCGGCCTTCGAGACCGTATTTTATTCTCAATGCAGTATTCGATTACAAAATAGGAGAAATCAAAATCTACGTGGTGTAACACAATTTTTCCCACCAGGCCCTATGAACTGGCCAAAAGCTAATTAAGAGAGAGAGAGAGGTGAATTAGTTAAAAAATATCTTTCAATCAAAACACAAATCAAAACCAATATCACCACGAAGAAAACCAAATGCAAAAATTAAATGCGAAAGTAATAAAGGAAAGAACACACCAAATTTAAAGTGGTTCGGTCAAACCTTGACCTACGTCCAGTCCTTGGAGAAACCCTCCAAGTATTGCACTAAACTAAGTGTCTCTCCTTTAGCCCCCACGGATAGGCGGAGAAGCCCTTATAAAATCACTTCCAATTTCCCCGGTGCGGCGGAGTCACCGGGTCCTCTGACACCAAAGAGATCTTCTTCTTTTGTGAACTTCCCTCGAGGCAAGCCTTGAATCAGACGATATTCAGGTGCGAGCTTCCTGAGCAACCATGTGGAACCCCCTCCACACTCCCTTGAGTCCCCCCTCATAGAATCTTCTCCCTCTCTCAAACTCCACCCTTTCCTCACTCCCTTTCAAGCTCTCCCTTCAAGTTTCCCCCAAAAGAATGAAGCTACAATGGCTGCCAAATACACTTACCAAGTATCATGTCATAGCATAAATAGAAGATCTCAAAATGTGCTCATTAATACAAGTTGTCAACTTTATCATCCAGGACGATATTAATATCATCCGTACGTTCAGTGCAAAAAAAGCCCAATCAGCCGGGACAATTTGAGACGATCAGAAGAAATTTGTTCATATCGTCCTGGACGATCAGAACAAGTCGTGGAATATTATCGTGAACATCGCCATGAAATGTCCAATCATCCAACGTATCATCCCGGACGATCCTACGATTGTCCAGGATCATTTGATCATCCAGGATGATTTGATTGTCCAGGATGATTTGATCGTCCAATCAAGTCGTAATTGCTTTCCTTAAATGCCAGATTAATTTTGGGAAAAATTATCCTGAATTATCCTGGACGATATTTTATAGTCCTATACGATCCCCTTGATGATGTCCAAAAATTAGTAATTCCAAAATAGATCTGGCGGCAGATTCTTTCTATTTTGAACCTATCATCCTGGCCGATACAAAATCATCCAGGATGATATTATTTTGCATAATGATGGCTGCTTTAATGAGGATGTCCTAATCAGAGTTTCTACTTTTGAACTGATCGTCCTGGACGATATAAAATCATCCCCGATGATTTACCAAAAATAGTAAACTCTTGGGAACAGTCATAAATCTTCCTAGTTACAAAGCATTAGGAGCCACACCAAATACAATAGACTCAAGAAAGGAAAAAGGGTACAAACGGACTCAGACCTAGTCTACCCAATTTTGACCTGGTTCCAAATTGCAGTCTGATTGTGTGGACCTGAAATGTCAGAAGATAAGGATGTCGTAGAGAAATAAAAGTATTTGCTATCATCAAAATCATAAAACATAAAAAAAATCCGCAATAGATCAAGGACTCAGAAAACATTATATGCATGGCTATGCAGTTTAAAGCCTTGAAATAAAAAATCCTTTGTGCTTCAAAAATACTTTACCAAATCAAATGAAATTTTAAATAAAGCTTGTAAATGTGAAGAGCATTTGTTTGGTTTAAAACACACTTAACGAAAAGCTACTTAAACCAAATAGTATAAATATAGCGTTAAGGATGTTCCACAGTTGGATGTATGGATTTTGTAGTTTAATGGCTTATTGAGCTTGTAAATTCTCCACCGATAATTTCCTAAGAGAAACTCATAGTTGAAATGTTCTAGCTCATGAGCAATGAGGCTTGGACGAACATGATGGCTCCTCTCACAAAAAACTCATCACCGGTGACATTTTATATTTGGATTTGGGCCAAGAAAGTGTAAAGGAAGACTTGTAGAGCTTGAATAAAAAGAGAGAATCAGTAGAGAAGCTCTTTGGGATGAGTATGCTTAGTGTGAATGTTTTGAGTCCTTTAGGTACTTTGATCCCTAGGGATTGAATTAGCGAGCTGGGATGCATTAGAGCCCTCCCTTGGATCATCAACAAATGTCCCTGGTGGTTAGATAAAAGTGGGGAAGGTTGACGAAGCTTCATTCCCATTGTTGGCTTGATGTGGGTGGAGGGAAACTTCTTGAGGTTTTATGTTTAATAAGAGCGTAAGCCTGGTTAGGGGGATCTAAGAGATCTTTATCCCTCATTTAGCAAGCTTAGGCCCAGAGTTTTTAAAAGGATTCAAAGGCTTAACAGGGTTTAACAAATCTAACTAATTTGTGTTATTTGTTGAGTATTGATTGGTCAAACCATCAAATATAGCTTATGTCAAGTTCAAGTGGTAGCTAGATGCTTGTTGAGTGGACTTCAAGATGTTTAAATGTATAACTTTGATACGTGAAGGAAGAGAACTCCTTAGGATGAAATCAAGCTATGGAAAGGAGTGAGATTGAATGGTTAAAAGATTTGACTTGATTAAATGCTTGAATTAATCCATGTTGGATTGAGTTAATAAAACCTGGGTCCAAATAACTAAGGCAACAACGTAATGTGTTTGGGTTTGAAAAATGTTAAACTATAGATTGGATGGAGTTGAATGGGTTTGATGCAATGCTATTCGAGTTTGAGTATATGATTAGTGTATATTCAATATTTGACCAAGATTGGCTACATTTGACAAGGTGAACTGGTTATCAGGTCAACATGACTAATCAGGTCCAAATCACTAGGAGAGACGGTTACAAATATTTGTAGAGGTTCATGCTTGATTTGAGGTTTTAATTTGGTGTCACTAAGGTGTTGATGGACAATTGAGCTAGCTTGAGCTAGCTCAATTGAGGTACACTAGTCCAGTCACAAACTGAGGATCCAATGATGAATTGTTTGATGTATAAAGCTTCAGGTGAAGGAGTTTGAGAACAATTGAAGCATCAAATATTAGTGTTTTGAGTAGGGTATTACACTAAACCTAAGAACTATGGTTCATGATTGATCTAGTCAACCATGGTTGACCTGGTCAACTAGGTCAAACTAGGGGTTCGAGTTGGATCCAATAGGTTCATGAGAGTATTTTAAGAATACTAGAGGTGGTATCAAGCCATGGACAGACCATTTGGCTTGAAATGGCCATTTGGACCTTTATAGTGCAATTTAATAAAAAATGAGATGACTTGGTCAACCAGGAATGACCAAAGCTTCAATTTGAATCAAATGCACTTCTAATGATGTTTAGGCTGCATTGGAGGAGGTTTTAATATTTGATATAATTGGGCGATGTTGAGGTTTGGAGAAAATTCCAATTTTCCCTTAAAAGAGTATTTTAGTCATTTGGACCCCTAGTTAACTGTGGGTCAACCTGGGTCCATGAAAGAGAATTTTTGTGTTCAACATATCATAAAAATGGAAATATACATAGTCAAGGGTTTTGAAGAAGGTTCCAAGGTCAAATTCCACAAGGTGGAAGGTCTGGTGGCATAGGCTTTAAATATGTGATGGTTTTACAAACTTTAGGTTTAATTGTGTTTCTATGGTTAGAGGCCACATATTATGCACAAATTTGGATGGTTGACCCTGGGGACATGCCCAGTAAACATTTAATTGATGGATCATGAATTGGAGGTCATTTGATAGGATTTTGAAGTTATTATAAAACCAACCAAATCGGGTTATAGGATATGGGTCCTTAACGATGAATTTTTGTCTAAATTTTAGATTTGAATTGGACTTTAGATTTGATTAACTAATTTTGATTTATCCACTTCAATAATAATTAATTGGCTGATTCTTTATGATTGGATATGATTGAAGGCTTGATTGAAGTATAAACTGAGGATTGATTGAAAAATAAATAATTTAAGGTTGATTGAGATTTGAATGATGATGGATTGAGGTTTGATTGAATTTTGGATGAAGCTTGATTATAATTTTTATTGAAGTCTGGGTTAATGTTTGGGTTGAACTCTAGACTAAGGATGGAATTGAAGTCTAGATTGAATTGTATATTAAAGTATGGATGGATCCTAATGTCTAAATGGATCCTGATGACCTCATACATAAATGAGGTCAATAGGCCCCAAATATGTGAGGTATTGGCATTGACCGAATGGAAAGATCAAATCTAGATTTTTGATGCTAAGGGAAGGAAGCATCTAACGTTAGAAAAACATGATTGATTTAATCTAGGAAAAATAGTGTTAAAACTCATAAAGAAGTTGAATTATATCCTTCGACTCATCCTCACTCAACCAAGAGCTTATGAAAGTTTGGCAATGGTCATCCTCTATTCCAAGCTTAATTTCCTTAGTTCATTGACTATTGATTTCATTTCTTTTTTTAAATTCAAGGGGTTCATTCCAAACCTTAAGTTCATTCAGATCATCTAATGTCTCCAAATAAAGCTCGTTGAGGGGATTAATAATTTTTATATGGACTTTCCCAAATTTATGATGATTCAATATCAAGAGATAATAATCATCATCATCAAATAAACTAATGTTATCAAAGTTTATACCACTGGCAAAATTTCTCTTATTTTTTATATACCAGAGGCTTTTGTGGTATCGGGCTTGACCCACCCTTTATCCATTTCCAAGCATTATACCTTAAGATACATAATGTTTTACACACACAAAAAGTAGTCAAAAGGTAATTCTATTAATTCATGGAAATCTTCCTCCTCAAGGATTACATCATATTCATTCCATGAGATGGAGGAGCCCGGGAAAACTTTTAGACTTTTCTTACTTCAGCATCTAAATTAAGAGAATCCTAAATCACTAACCCTGCAACCATATAAGTATATAGTGGGGTTAAGGTTAAGACTTTAATTATCCTACTTACCTTTTTATATATAGTTAATTCAGGCTTGTGACTTTAAACTTTTAGAGCATCATCTTCTAGGCCACTATCCTATTTTAAAGTGGGATCAAAATTTTGAGTAGGATTTATCTATCAATAATTAAATGGGATTCTTACATATGAGGCATGGCCTTGAGCACATGGTCTCTAGGCCATCCTCCCACCTCAGTGAGGTTAAATAATTAGAGGCGTAAAGACCAAACTAATGATGTTGTCTTCACTATCTGATTGTTGTATTTTTTTTTTTTTACTTCAATCTTTTCTCCTTTTGATTTCTTATTTCTTTCTGAACATTTTTCACTTAATTTCCCCTCTTTAATTATGACCTCCTTATTAGGATAGGTAAAGAACCCTTTTGCAGTGTAGTATGCAATATCCTCATAAATCCTAATCTCATGAATAGAGAATGGTTGCAATCACCCTTAATCATGTACTCAATGTCGTCTCATTAGTACTTGACGCATTGGTGTAGGGTAGATGGAACCATCCTACACTCATTGATCTAAGGACTGCTTAGAAGTGCGTTGAAGGATATTTTCAAATTGAGTAGGTGAAATTTGTCTTTTATTTTAACTCTCTATCTCTAAAGAAGTGTGATTAAACCTAAAGCTTTCTCGCCCTTCTCATTGAACCAATGTAACACCATCTTATTGGTTGTGAGCTTATACATATCCACTTTAAGGTATATGAGAGTCTTTACATTCATCATATTGACTGATGCACCCTAATTAATAAGGACTCTAGATAGCTTGAATATTCCAACATTTATAGTAATATAAAGAGGGCGATTAGGATTGGAAAAATCTAAGAAGTTAATCTTTGTCGAAGAAGGTTTCCCAAAAATATAAAGATTTTTCCTGGAAGTTAAGGCTAAATGAGGTAACTCAATAAGGACTCCCTCATCATCTTTGAGAGGAAAAGGGTGTCAAAGATACTTAACTTAGCCAGCAACATCCTAAGATGAGCTAAGATGTTGTAAATAACCTTGAAACATAAGGATCGGGACATAGTGGGTTGGAAATAAGATTTGATAATTGAGGAAGGATTGGAATTGGATATTTAGAGATAACTTGTTTGCCTTTCTCATAAGGAGGAAGTTTGGGGAGTAAGAATTTGCCATACTGCAGTTATACCTCTAAAATCTCCTTAGGAGGATAAATTGTGGCAAGATCCTTGTTCTCTATAGGTGATTGAATGTCTTTTTTTAACGAGGAGCCTGGATATAAAAATCCTATCATGATGGGACTCCCTTAAAAGTTAATTTTGATGGTGTCACCATCTGATGAAATCTCAATTTTATTTTCCCTTTATAGGTCAAATCAGGATAGTAGAGTTTTTAAATATCTTAAAAGATCTCAGCTGAGGTTTGATTATCATTTGTGGAAGAGTCATTTTGAGTTTCATTATAACCATAAATAAAAAAATTAGATACAGAAGGATCATTTTTTCATTGATTTTTAACCATTACCTTTGATGGGAAAGAGTAAAAGTCAGAAAACATCAGCGGTAATAGGGGTTTTATGCCACTATCCACCACCTAGATATATCTCTTATCAATAAGTTCCCTCTTTAAAAAAGTTTCACTCTAATTTTATTACAGTAGTTTCTATAATTACTAGAGAGGAAATCAGCTCAACATCATCCTACAATGGCTCCAGCTCAACCACAAAGATAAAGCCCATGGCTCTCATGAACAACTGCCAAGAAAGATGAAAATATTTGTTAATTGACTTTTTAAATTCTCAGGATAGAGCAATATCCAAACCATATTCAATTGACAAAGAAATGTTAGATTTGTTACTTAAAATTATCTTGACAGACACTTGATCCAGATCTGCCAAATATTTCTTAGGGATTATAACGTCAAATATTTCTTAGGGATTATAATGTTTCCCTATCTAAAATTTTTCTCAATCCAGTCCTTAAATACAATATAGTCCTTGATTGTGTGGCCCACCATGCAGTTGTAGGGCTAAAAATTGGGGCCATCACTCTTGTTTGCTTTTCTGGACTCTTGGCCTTCAGCAACCTGAAAGTTTTGTTTCTTTAAGAGACTCTTGGTCTTCATTATTGACTTACTTTAAATGGATATGCTCTCACTAATCTCTCTTTAGAAAAAATTGCGTAAGGCTCCCTAATAGGTTAAGGGGTTACCTGAAATAATTATTTTTGAATTTGCTATTGTTGAGGACCATTAAACTATTTGGAGATCAGTTTCTTTCCCTTACTTACTATAGAGATAGTAGGAATTTGCTTCTTAAAAGGCTTTTAAGTTTTGTTGGCTTTCTTCTCTTTGAACAAATCCTTCAAGAATGGCATCCAAGAAGACTATTCCTGCACGTTGTTTTCCTTTTTAAAAAAAAAATTCAAAAGTTTTTATTGTGAACCACTTCAGAAGAAAAGTAATAGGCCCATGGATATTCTTCAAATTAATTTATACTGCATGCTGTGAAAGTTTGTTAGGGATGTTAGGCCCTTATTAAATAGCCCAAGGTTAACCAAGATGGGGGGTGAATTGGTATTTTAAAAAATCTTCTTACAATCAAAGCACAACAGAGCTAAACCAAAATCACCACAGAAAATAAGTGCAGAAAACCTCGATCTATTGCTGAAGCTTACCTCTCCCAACCCTTCCAAGGCTAAGAAACTCTAGTGGAAGAAGAAGTGGAACAATGCTTGGAACAACCCTTGTGAATCTCCCTCACATGCTCCCCCTCACAAGATTCTCTCTCTCTCTCTCTCTCTTTCTCTCTCTCTCTCTCTCTCTCTCTCTCTCTCCTCTAGGCTTTCTCAGGTCAAGACAACAGTAAAAAATTATTCAAACTATTGAACAATAGCTCTTAAATATAAGAGCTTTAAAATAACTCATTAATTACAAGTTGCTGACATTATCATCTCGGACGATAGGTATATCGTCCTATACGATCAGTGCAATTTAAGCCAAATCAGTTGAGACGATATGGGACGAACAGAAGAAAGTTTTTCCTATCTTCCAAGACGATCATAAATCATCCTGTATGATTAGTTCAAATCACAGACTATTGGCCAGACAATCGCTCTGAAAAGAGTCCTGGACAATTCCAAAATAGTTTGATCGTCCGGGCTGATCTCACGATCGTCCCGGACGATTAGTTCAAATCAGGGAAAATTCTTCCAAAGCATCGCCCAAACTTTGAGCTGGCCAATCCTAATCATCCATACCATCACCTGGAATATGAGCTATCCAATATTGATCTTCCAGGAGCAACTTAAGATTTTTAAACTGATCATCCCGGCCGATCTTACGATCGTCCAGGATGATGTGATCATATCAATCATTTTAATTGCTTTCCTTAATTGCCAGATTAATTTAGGCATAATTATATCAAATCGTCCAGGCCGATACACGATCGTCCTGGTCGATTTCTAAAAATAAAGAATGATTAAATAGATCAGGGTGGCTGATTCTTTCTGTTTTGAGCTTATCGTCCTGGCCGATACATGTATCATCCAGGCCGATCAGCTAATGACGACTGCCTTAAGATGATGTCTTGATTAGGATTTCTATTTTGAATCAGATCATCCAGGACGATATAAATATCATCCGAGATGATGTGAGTAAAAACAAAAATTCTAAATCAGATAGAAAAATCACTCGAGTGTGTGTGTGTAGGGTTACTTAGCATCAGAACACTTCAATGGTTACAATTGACTCAAGAAATGGAAAAAGAAAATTACAGACATACTTAGACCTAGTCTACCCAATCTTGAGCTGGTTCCGATTTCTGTCCAATCATGTACCCTAAAATGTCAGTAGAAAGACAGTCGTAGGGAAACAAGAGTGTTTTCTAACATCAAAATCAAAATTCATGAACATAGATTTACAATAATCTCCCCCTTTTTTATGATGGCAAACACTTTGACGATCAAAAATAGTAGTTCAAATTTTTTAAAATTAAACAGTGAAAATAAAACAGTGCAAATACCAACATACTACTCTCCCTTTTGACATCTCAGAAAGGACGAGGAAATTAAAAAACAAAGTAACCCAAAAAAAAAAAAAATTTAACCAAGGCATGAACATGATATAGTCTTCCATGTGATTGATTTTAAATATTTATAAGTTAATTATTTAACAACATCAAAAATTTAAAAATGGTAGAAAATCCGATCATGTTAACCCTAAGCTTGGACTTCCTTCAGGGTAAAATAGACTTTTGAAATCGAAGACCTAACTCAAAAAAATTCAATTAGATATGAAAAAGGATCCATTCACCACTTAATTTCAGAAAAAATATCTTATAGAATAATGTATTAAAGTAATTATGTTAGAATCGCAAAAAGTCGAAATCAAGCCTTTAATTTTATCAAGTGATATATGAATTCTTCCAAGTTTTAAAAGTATTTTGAAAGGAGAGGAGAGCTTGCTTTTGGTGGGCTCATTTTATGCCTCTTGTCAATTTGAATGGCACTTTGTGCTTCTTTTTTATACACTTTGTGTATATTTTTATTTTCAATTTGGTGTCATTGCACATCTTTTTATTTTGGCATCATTGGCCACTTTTTTTGGGTTATTTTTGCAAGCTACATTCTATTTCAAAAAACTCTTAAATAGTCTTAGTTGTGAGTATATCTTCTAGATATTAGAGAAGAATAGCTCACTCTCTAATATAGAGAAGAACAATCCATAAAATAGAAACAATAATCGTATGAATAAATGTAATGACAAGAGTAACGAGGAATTCTTGATATGAAAAAAAACTTTGATCATTATACATACAAGATAGACTTGTTGTAGCAAGGTTAGAAAAGATCTTAATTGCATACTCCATTTGTTAATTTGAGATAGAATATTGATTAGAAAAGAAAATTGTGCCACTAAAATATGTTAGAGAGAGAGACACAATCAACGGTATATTTTTACCCTTTAATGGATTAAGAGATGTAAAACATTGACTATAAATTTTAAAAGCAAGAACAAGGCATACGATATCATTTCAGTGACGATTAAAAAAGTATAAAACACAAAACAAAAAATAAAAAAATATAAAGCAATAAATAAAGAAAAGAATAAGAAAGAAAAAGAAAATCAAAGAAGAAGAAAGAAAAAGAAAAGCAAATAAAAATAAAGTTAATGCATTTATGTCAATCACACCCAATCTGGTCCTTAAAGAGCTGAAAGTGTCAAAGGCCAGTGGTTTAGTAAAGATGTCAGCCAGTTTATTCTTAATTGTCACATGGTATAACTCAATAAAGTGATGTCTAATGTCATTGTGCTTAGTCCTTGAATGTTGGACAGGATTCTTAGAGATGCAGATGGCACTACTAATTTCATAGAAAATTGAGATGGTGCCTACAGGTAATTCTAAATCTAATACATGCTGTTTTAACCAAAGGACTTGGGCCACACAACATCCTAAAGCAATGTACTCAGCTTATGCAGTGGAAAATGCAACAGAGTTTTGCTTTCTACTAGACCATGAGAACAAAGATTGTCCTATGAATTGGCAAGTTCCAAAAGTACTTTTTCTATCCACCTTACATCCTGCAAAATTAGAATAAAAAAAATCTAATAATCTCTAAAGAAGTGTTGTGCCTAGGGTACCAAATACCTAAGCTTTGGGTCCCTAAAAGGTATCACAAAATTCTCTTAACTGCAGTTAGGTGGGATTCCTTAGGGTCAACATGAAATCTAGAACAAAGGCAAACGCTAAACATTATATCATGTAGGCTAGCAGTCAAGTAAAGTAAAGATCCAATCATGCCTCTATACTTCTTCTGATCAATAGACTTTCCACTTGGGTCCTTATCCAACGAAACACTAGAAGTCATGGGAGTATTAATTGGCTTGGTTTTATCCATCTTATACTTCTTCAAAATGTCCTTTATGTATTTTGATTGATTTAGAAAGGTTCCATCATCTAATTGTTTTATGCTAAACCCCAAAAAGTAGGACAACTCTTCCATCATACTCATCTCAAACTCTCTACTCATTGTTTTAGAAAAATCATCACATAGTTTCTTATTAGAAGATCCAAAAAGTATGTCATCCATATAAATCTAAACAATGAGCAAATTATCTCCAACATTCCTAAGAAAAAGGGTGGTGTCTACGCTCCCCTTAACAAACTCCCTTTCTAGTTAGCATGTGTTAAGCCTCTCATACCAAGCTTTGGGTGCATGCTTTAAATCATATATGACTTTTTTTAATTTAAAAATATTATTTGGAAATTAGGAACTCTCAAACCCTGGGGGTTGTTCTACAAACGCATCTTCTTTTATTTCCACATTTAAAAAGGAACTCTTAACATCCATTTGAAAAAGCTTAAACCCTTTATAACAGGCAATGGCTAATATCACTCTAATGGATTCCAATCTAGCTACAGGGGCAAAATTCTCCTCAAAATCTATCCCTTCTCTTTGGTTATACCCCTTAGCCACTAATCTTGCTTTATTCCTAACCACTACTCCATAATCATTCACCTTGTTCTTAAAGACCCACTTGGTTCCAAATACACTTTATTCCTTAGGTCTTTCTACAAGCTCCCAAACATCATTCCTAACAAATTGGTTCAACTCCCTTCTGCATGGCTAAAATCCATAAACTCATCAGAAATGGCTTGATTTATACTGGTGGGTTCAGTCATTGAGATAAAGGCAGAGTGTTTCACTTCCTTCCTATATCCATGTCTAGTCCAAACTCCATTAGAAGGGTCTCCTAAGATCAAATATTTTGGGTGACTTGCAGAGTTTCTCTAATCTCAAGGCAAGGTGTATAAAGGTCCAACCCTTTCCTCCAGATCCACATTTTCTACTCCTTGGGTAACATCTCCTACTCCTTCAGTGTTTTGGTGTTCTACCCCTTCTCCAAATTTTCTACTCTAGTGGTAATTTCTCAAACATCATGATCATCCTCAACTCCAGGCTTTCCAGGATCAGACTCATCAAATACTATATGTGTAGTCTCTTCCACCATCAAAGTCCTCTTATTAAACACCCTAAAATACTTCCCAGCACTAGAATATCCCAAGAACACTCCATCAGATTTTGGATCAAATTTTCCTAAGTGAGACTTCCCATTGTTGTGAATGAAAACCTTACAACCAAAGATATGAAGGTGGGAAAGATTGGGTGTCCTACCCTTAAGGATCTCATAGGGCGTCTTAAATATCCAATTCACCCTCCACCACCCCTCCCCCCCCCCCCCCCCCCCCCCCCCCCCCCCCCCCCCCCCCCCCCCCCCCCCCCCCCCCCCTTTGTAAGCCTCGGGACTAGTTCAAAAGGGCTTAATAACCCTTACGAACTTTTAAGTGGTATAAAAGAGGGATTCATAAATTAAGTTTTTGAAAACATTGCATTTTCAATCAAGAGCTAATTTTTGTAATCATAATATTATGGAAGAACATTCAATCAATCGACCACCTTTATTTAAAAATAATATTTTTTACTTTTGAAAAATTCTCATGTCTATATTCTTGCAATCAATTGACTATCAAATGTGACATATGACTCTAACTGGTTATTCTATACCGTCACATATTATAAATAGAATTAAAACTAATATTCATCTTAAACAATGGAGTAAGGTAGAATAAATTAATGCTCGATTGAATGCTAAATGTTAATATACATATGCACTACTAACAAAGAAATTTTGGACAAATTATACACTACGTATGAAGGTATTAGAGAAGTCAAGCAATCTAAATTGAATATTTTAATGTATGATTATGAACTATATTGCATGAAATCTTATGAGACTATACTAGACATGTATACTAGATTTACTCAAACAGTGACATCATTATATACTTTAGGAAATGAATTTTCTGACTCTGAAAAAGTTAAAAAAATTCTATATTATCTACTTGATAAGTTTGATTCCAAAGTTATTATTATTTATGAATTAAAAAATTTAAATGAATATTTTATTACTAATTTGATTGGTTCACTCATTTCTTACGAGTAAAGTTTGGCCGGAAGACTTTTGGATGTAGGTGAAATGATAGTCCTAAAAAGTGAAGACATGGATAAAAGTGGCATAGTAGATGATGAAAGTGATCAGTTTACAATAAAATTTAAAAATATACTAAAGCAAAAGCATCAACATCAACAAAGTTGAATAAAGATAAAAATGGTAGGAATGTTACTCTGATATTATTTATTTTGGGTGTAAGAAATCTGGATATATAAAAAATTAATGCAGTAATTTATAAACTCTTCCTGCAAAGGAAAAGGGTAAAGATAAACAAATTATAAAAAGGGCAAATAATGAAAAGTAAAAAAATCTTCTTGGGAAACCTAGCTTTTGAATCATCAGGCCATGAGTAAGAAGATGTTTAAAGTCTTGATTTTGTGTTTATTTATTTTGTATTTGTATGTATGTTTTTATTCGTTGTGTTTTTATTTATTTTATGTGTTTTCTTTAGGTTTAATTTTTTTTTCTTCTTAATTGTTTTTCTTTAAAAGTTTAAATTAGTCTTTACATTTTTTATAAAGTTTTCTCTGATCAAATCAGACGTATCACATTTTACACTTTAGAAAATTAAATCTTTTTCAAAGATCATTTTTTCAATAAAATGAATAATTTACATCCTTTTTTTTAATTTTTATGGAAGTTATGGTTGACTTCTCTAAAAAAAGTCAGAGAGAGAAAACTAATGATTTTGTCTCTCTATCTCATTTCTTAATAAGGAAATTTTACTTTTGATTGAAAATCTTTATCAAATTATAACTTAGATTTTGAAATTGAACTTTTTTTATCTTCCTACATTTTTTTATCTCATTGGGATCTTTTACAAATTATTGAATCCGCCTAATTATTTTTTTAATCAAGTAGTTCATTTTTGTCACTAGAATGGATTTGTTTTTGTTTTTAAAATTATTGAAATGAAGCATATTTGTTGAAAATAAAATAGTCAAAAAATGAGCGCAAAGCTGAAAAAATTCGCAATGATGCCAATTATGAAAAGATACGTAAAGGGTATCAAGAATCAAAAGATGTGTAATGATGCCAAATATGGAAAGATACAAAAAGTGTATCAAAAATCAAAAGATGTACAAAGTGTACAAAAAACTAATAAAGAGTCATAAAATGAGCCCACAAGAAGTTAGCTTACCTTTCTTGTATTTCTTAAAACTTAAGAAAACCCTTTTATCTATAGATATTTTTGATACTTGAGTTTGAAAATCATGATTCTTGGTTCACCAATTTTTGCATTAATCTTCTATTAGATATATTTCATGCAAAGAGTTTTGAAAATATTAGTGTATGTATCTCTAATTTTTTCCTTGATTTAGATGTTGGCTTAAAAAAAATTTTCAGCCTTTAAAAGAACATGAGCTTTGATTAACAATTTTTTAATCTCTAAACATTTTGGGTTATGCATTGTCAATACATGTCTTACTAAGTTTCTGAATAAAATCAAGAGGAAACTTTCTCATTCTAAGAAAATTTGAAATTTTAAACTGATTCTTCTTGAAATATCTTCTTCACCAGATTAGGGATCGTTTGTTTTTTATTTGTCGGTATTTATTATTTCAGGTTTATATGCTCCTCTTCTTTTTGATAATGTTAAAGTGGGAGAACATACTATTCTTTTTATGTATCTATTTTAGTTTATATTTTTATCTAGTTAATTGTTTTGTTTTACTTATTTTATTTTGAAATGAAAATTAAAAGAAAGAAAGTTTTCATTTTTTCATATTTTTAAAATTTTATCTTAGTGAGGGGAGATTAGAAGAAAATACCTTTAGTATGTAAAATTCACCAGTAATATTTACCATCATCAAGAAGGTGGAGATTGTTATGACTCGAGCACACAAGTTAATATTTTTTATGATAACAAATATTATGTCTTACATCATTATGTCTCTCAGTATTTTCATTATATACTTGTTTGTATGTATACTAATATTTTAGGAACTCAATGCACCATCCAACGAAGAATTAGAGCTCAAGATTGAGTAGAATAAGGTTACGATGTGCAGAGTCTATAATATTCATTGATGTAATTTTGATTTCTTGAGTTCAGTCATGTCAAAGTGTTTACTAGCTTGGTGTCCATGCACATATACACTCAGGGGAGTGAGATCTACTCAAAACTAGAAGTTCAAGTTTTGAACTAATTGTACTTGATGATTTAGATCATCCAGGATGATCAGCTCATTGAACTAATCATACTGGATGATTTTGATGGTCACTGATGATCATTTAGGATCTTATGAACCAACCACTAATCATAATTAAGGCAAGGATTTAAGATTCAAAGTTTTTTCAAATCATCTCAGATGATCTAAATCATCCTAGATGGTTAAAACTAATTATTTCTAAATTAATCATATGATTAGGGGACTAATTATGGTTTAATTATTTGATTAGATCATCTTGGATGATCTGTATATTATACTAGATAATGTTTGCTAACATATTTAATTTTTCTAAATTGACCAAGATGAAATACCATAATTTTTCTTCTAATTGGCTAGGACGATCCACAATATTGTACTGGATGATCTGTATAAATTTGAATCGATCATCTAAGACTATCCTGAGATCTTCCAGGATTATTAGGTAAAATTCTATATAAAATTCTGGATGATCCTTTGATCATACTTAATGATCTTTGGTGCCATAATTGAGTTTTTAGGGTTTTTTAAAGCCATTTATTTAAGCACATCATATTGGATGATCCTTCGATCATCGTGGATGATCTTTGCCAACATAATTAATTTTTAAATTTTTTCAAATCCCTTTATTTAAGCTTTATCAAAGAACTAGGTAAGTGTCTTTGGTAGCCAATGTGTCTTCATTATTCTGGAGAAAACTTGAAGAGAGTACTTGAAAGGGAGAGAGTAAATGGTGGAGTTTGAGAGAGAGAAGATCCTTGGAGGGAGTTTAAAGGGAGTGTGGAAAAGGTTTCACATAGTTTCTCTGTCAAGCTTGTACCTTAGTAACATCGGATTCAAGACTCATCTTTAGGGCAGTTTTGGGAAAAAGAATATCTCTTTGGTGTCAAAGGACTCGACAACTCTGTTGCACCGGGGAAGGTGAAAGTGATTTTATATGGGCTTCTCCTCCTAGTTGTGGGGCTAAAGGAGAGTCATTAAAGGTTTTAGTGCAATGCTCGAAGCCTCCGAGAAGTGGATGCAGAACAGGTTGGACAAAACCACTATAAATCTAGTGTATTATTTTTTATTATTTTCTGTATTTTATTTTTTATTATGATTAATTTCTTGGATGAAATTTCATATTAATATTTTTATTATTAATTTAATTTGTTTGCACTACAAGATATAAAAAGATTTTTCTTTTACTTTAAAAAGTTTTTAAATATCAAATTCACCCCACCTCTTGGTTAGCTTCGTGACTAGTTCATACGGGCTTAAAAACCCTCATGAATTTTTAGAAGTTCCATATGCAAATGTCATAAGTTCTTATATTGGATCTAATTTATTCTCCTCATAAAAAAATACGCTATATTTAAAGACCTCACATGAAGGTTTGAATGTATGCAAAGGGACTAAAATTGAATTGTAAGGAATTTCTAAAAAAAGGTCAAATCATGATTCATTATCTTGAAGAATTTAAAGGCCAAATATATAAGGCTCATCAAGGTTTTAAAAATTTAGAATAGGTTATAAACATGCTCTAATTTTCAACCCCTAAAGTCTAAATAAATTTGACCACTAGTTGTAAAATAATTAAGGATTATCATTAAGAAGATAAGCCTAAATTATTATTCAATTAAAGGTCAAAACTCTATAAAAATATTTTTAAGTTAAAAAAGGTTTCGTGCTCATTCCATAGAGGTATTATATAATATATTTGGATGAAAAATGAATTAGTTGAATTTTTTGAAGTTCCTATTAATTAATTGGATTTAAATTAATTTATATTAATTAAACTCCTAAAAGCAATGGTGGTGGCCTGGGTCACATAGCAGGCTCTGGTTGGCTGATTCATACCGTAGTCAATGAATGTTGGTGGTGCCTTTAAATGAGTATGCTTGCATCGCTGACAATCATTTGCATTTAATGTGTAGTTGCGACAGGTACACACAATTTCCACTAATCTGTTTCAGCATTACCATGGGGCTGTTGGATCTTCTACTTTTTTGAATCAATGGTAGAGATCTGAGTAGCAAAATGAACTGTATTATATGGATAAATCAAAAGATGAAAAAATATGAGCCAATTATTGAGTGATCATGAAAGTTCGTTAGGGATGTTAGGCCCTATGAGCTGGCCCAAAGCTAATTAAGAGAGAGAGAGGTGAATTGGTAAAAAAATATCTTTCAATCAAAACACAAATCAAAACCAATATCACCACAAAGAAAACCAAATATAGAAATTAAATGCGAAAGTAATAAAGGAAAGAACACACCAGATCTATAGTGGTTCGGTCAAACATTGACCTATATCCACTCCTTGGAGGCACCCTCCAAGTATTGCACTAAACTAAGTGTCTCTCCTTTAGCCCCCACAACTAGGTGGAGAATCCCTTACAAAATCACTTCCACCTTCTTCGATGTGACGGAGTTGTCGGTTCCTTTGACACCAAAGAGATCTTCTTCTTTGGTGAACTTCCCTCAAGATAAGCCTCAAATCCGACGATATTCAGGTGTGAGCTTACCAGAGCAACCGTGTGGAACCCCCTCCACACTCCCTTGAGTCCCCCCTCACAGGATCTTCTCCCTCTCTCAAACTCCACCCTTTCCTCACTCCCTTTCAAGCTCTCTCTTTAAGTTTCTCCCAAAAGAACGAAGCTACAATGGCTGCAAAAGACACTTACCAAGTGTCATGTCATAGCTTAAATAGAAGATCTCAAAATGAGCTCATTAATGCAAGTTGCCAACTTTATCGTCTAAGATGATACTAATATCGTCATGTACGATCAGATCAAAATAAGCCCAATCAGCCGGAACGACATGAGACAATCAGAAGAAATTTGTTCATATCATTCAGGATGATAATATATCATCCTATACGATCAGAATAAATCGTGAAATATCATCATGAACATTGCCCTAAAAATGAGCTGTCTGATGGCCAATCGTCCAACGTATCGTCCCGAACGATCTTGCCATCGTCCAGGATGATTTGATCATCCAATCAAGTCATAATTGCTTTCCTTAAATGCCAGATTAATTTTAGAATAATTTTCCAGGATTGTCTCGGTGATATTTTATAGTCCTGGACGATCCCCTGGATGATGTCCAAAAATAAGTAATTCCTAAATAAATCTGGCGGCGGATTCTTCTTGTTTTGAGCCTATCATCCTGGCCGATACAAAATCATCCAGGACGATATTTTTTTGCATAATGACGGCTGCTTTAATGAGGATGCCCTAATCAGGGTTTCTGCTTTTGAACCAATAATCCTGGACGATATAAAATTGTCCCGGATGATGTTAACAAAAATAGCAAACTATAGGGAAAAGTCATAAATCTTCCAAGTTACAAAGCATTAGGAGCCACACCAAATACAATAGACTCAAAAAAGAAAAAAGGGTACAAACTGACTCTGACCTAGTCTACCCAATCTTGAGTTGATTCCAAATTACAGTCTGATTGTGTGGACCTAAAATGTCAGAAGATAAGGTAGTCATAGAGAAATAAAAGTATTTGCTATCATCAAAATCATAAACCAGAAAATAGATCACCAACAATCTCCCCCTTTTTTATGATGGTAAACATTGATATTTTAATTTTTTTGAAAGAAAAAAAAGATACAAATCGAATAACAACAACAATACATTCTCCCCCTTTGACATTATCAAAAAGAGAATAGACACAAACAATAAGAATAAAATGATTAAAAGATAAAAGCAATCCCTGATCTAGTGAACAGAACAAATATTCTTAAAATGAGAAAGTTACCTCTTGATTTTATTCAAAAGCTTAGTGAGAAATGGATTAACAACGCATAATCTAAAAAAAGTAAGAAATTCATAAATTGTTAATACAAGCTCGAGTTCTTTTAAAGACTCAAAAAACTTTTTAATTCAATAACCAAATCAAGGAATAAACGGAAAAAAGAAACATTAATTTTTTAAAACTCCTTTCGTAAAACATATCTAATAGAAGATCAATACACGAATTGCTGAATTAGGAACCAAGATTTTCAAGCACAAGTTTTGAACATATAAGGGATTTTCTTAGGCTCTTAGTAGTATAAGAAAAATAAGCATTTTTTTTTGTGGGCTCATTTTATGCCCTTTGTCACTTGAATGGCTCTTTGAGCATCTTTTGATTTTTAATACACTTTGTGTATTTTTTTTTTCAATTTAGAGTCATTACGCATCTTTTGGTCTGGCATCATTGGCCACTATTTTTATTATTATTTTCAAAAAATATGCTTTCTTTCTTATATTTTCAAAAATAAAGTAAAACCAAATTATTAACAACACAAACAACTTGATTAAAAAAAATTTAAGGTGTATTCAACAATCTTGCAAAAAATTCCTATGTAATAGAAAAAATGTAGGGAGATGAAAAAAAATCAGTTTCAAAATCCAATTTAAAATATGATAAAGATTTTGAATCAAAAGTAAAATAACCTCTTTAAGAAGAGAGAAAGAGAAACAAAAATCATGAGTTCCCTTCCTCTGACAATTTTTAGAGAAATCAACAACAAATTTCAAGGAAAATACAGGAGGTAGATTTTTCATTTTTTAGAAAAGTGATCGTGGGTATTGATCAGAGAGAAACCCAAAAAAAATTTAACAAAAAAAGAAAAGAAAGAAAAAGATAAAAAAAAAAGAAAATCACAAAAAAATAAAGATCCAAACAGAACATGCAAACAAAAAAATACAACAAAGGTTTAAGCACCATCTTGCTCCAGGTTTGATGCTTCAGAGACCAAGTCTGCCCAAGAAATTTTTTGTTTTTCATTATTTTCCCAGTTTAAAATTTGCTTCGCTTTACTCTTTTCTTTTGCAGGAAGAATTCTTAAATTATGGCATTAATTTTTCATATATCCAGGTTTCCTACATCGAAAGCAAATAACATCAGAAGAAATCTTGACATTCTTACTATTTTTACCTTTATTCCACTTTTGTTGATGCTTATGCTTTGGTGAGCTTTTTAATTTGCTTGACCAGTTATTACTTTCGTCACCAACTAAGCTACCTCTTTCCGTATTTTCAGCTTTTAGCATTATCGTTTTACTGCATCCAAAAGTCTTTGACCCAAACTTTGCTCGTAGGCAATGAGTGAGCCAATCAAAATATCAATAGAATATTTATTCATGTTTTTTGATTCACAAATAGCAACAACTTTAGCATCAAATTTATCTAATAGACAATGAAGAATTTTATTAACTTTTTCAAAATTTAAAAATTCTTTACCTAAAGCATGCAATGATGTCACAATTTGAATAAACCAAGAATATATGTCTAAGATAATTTTATAAGGTTTCATGGAGAACATTTCATAATCATGCATTAACATATTCAACTTGGATTGCTTCATTTCACTAGTGCCTTCGTATATGGTGTGTAGTTTATCCGAAATTTCCTTACCAGTAGTGCACGTGGATACTAACATAAAATCTTCAGAATTTAAAGCACAGAAAAAGCAATTTAAAGATTTTGCATTCAATTAAGCATCAATTCGTTCATCTCTATTCCATTGACTAAAAGGAATGTCAGCTTTAATTCCATCTAAAATACGTGACGGTAATGAATAACCAGTTAAAATCATACGCCACATGCGAAAATCAATTGATTGCAAAAAAATAGACATGCAAATTTTTCAAAAATCAAATGTAATATTTTCAAACAAAGTTGGTCTGGTGATTGAATAACCTTCCACAATATTATGATTTGAAAAATTATCCATGGATCGAAATTCAAAAGCTTTTAAAAACTAGATTTTATGAATACTGCTCTGATACCACTTGAAAATTTATTAGGGATGTTAGGCCCTGTTGACCTCTTTATTTGAGGTCAATTTCCCTAGAATCAACTCTAGTACCTAGGTTTTCGTAGCCTTGTGTAGATGTCGCACCCATAGGATTTCCCTTAGGTGGACGCCTAATGACGTAGCATCGACTCGAACCTATCAATCAATTTGAATCAAAATCAATTCGATCCAATTTCAATTCAACTGCAAAATGAACTCAAATCAAGCTCGATTTTATAATTCGTCAATCTCAATCGACTCAATTTAATTTGATCTAATTCATTTTCGATCAAATTATTATATCGTTAGGCTCAAATCAATTCACCAAAAGTTTTTTTTAATTACCAATAAATTTTCTAAATCAATTTGAATTATAGACTAACTCATAATTTCATTTTAAATATATATGAGTGTGAGACTTAGGTGTATTAGGACCAGTCCAACCCCTCTCTCCCTCTCATTTTCAAAAAAAAAAAAAAAAACCGAACTCAGCCCCCTCTCTTTCGGCAGTTAATAAACTTCTCCCCATTCTCTACAGTTCGCAAACCGCTCCTCCAGAGCAGTTGACAACTCCGATTCTCTCATTCGCATGCAGAGAACGAACTTCCTTTCCCAGCCCATAAGAAGACAGAACGAAATCGTCTCTCACACACATTCATTCGCACAAGGCCCTCCCTCTCTGTAGTTCGGATCGCCTACAGTTCGCACGAACGGCCATCCAAGCCGTGGATTTCACTGCAGTTTGCGAAATACCCTTCCCACGCTCTCTGCTTCATGAACCGCCCCCTCTCCTCTATGGATCGCACACGACTGCTCTCTCCCACTCCTTTCTACCCCGAAATCAACCCAGAGCCAATTTCCTCTCTAAAAATTCTGGTACGCATACAAAGAAATGAAATCCCAAAGCCCAGGAACGATCGCCTCCTTCTAGTTCGCGAAGTCTTCCTCTCCCATTTCGCCAAGGCCCCATTGCCTCCTCCCAACCGATCCGAGAAGCCCTATTCACGTGAGAAACCTTCAGCCCGCCGCTCCTCTTCGATTGGCAGAAATGAATCTCCATTGGCATGCCTTCAGCCGATCTCTCCATCCACTACAGTTCGCACGAAACCACCCAGCTCGCCTCTTCTCCTATTCCAGGTTGCACGAAGCCCAGGTCGAGCCCTTCACTTTCTCCGACCTGCTCCTTCTCTCCCGTCAATCTCACTTTCTCGGCTCCCTGTTTACAAGCTCTAGCCGCTAGTTTTCCTCCATTTCACAGGTATAATCTTCCCTTATTACCTTCTTATCTTCTTGAGTTCAAAACTGCTGAAGTCAAGGAGTTTTATGTTATGATTTTATTTCATTTGAAGGTTAAGATCTTGCAGGATTTTATTATGTTATTTTTGCTCTAAACTTGAGAAACAAATTGTTGAACTATATCTAAATTATATGAAACTTCAGATGGTCTTTTTATCATTTTAAATATATTGGTGAGTTCTTGAGATGAAGAGCTATGTTCGGATTTCTTCATTGTAACGAATTGTAGCATGTATTTTTCCATAATAAATCATTAATTAGAAGTTGTTAAGATAAACGCTGAAGTTAATTGAATAGTTTCTTCAATATATATGACATGTTGAATGGCGATATGATTTATGTTGTTCTTTGTTTTCATGAAGCGAACAAATCAGTAGTGGTTTGAGATTTTTGTGATCTGAAATAATTGATTTTTTTTTTTATATATAAAATTAAAAGCAGCCCTATGTATTTCTTTCAGCATTCTAATCTATTACATTTGAAAGTGGAAACTGAGTATATCTTGAGAAGTGAAAAAGTATCGAGGTTTTCGAAAGGAAATGAAAATATATGTGTTGAGTGGAAAAGTGTGTTTATAGTTGAAAAGTGAAAAGCTAATGTTCAAATGATAAGTATAGAATATGAGTTTGGGAAGAATGATATGTGTAAATATGAAAAATAAAATATTTACTTGTATGGGAAGTATGTATGGAAAAGTTTGTAGATTTTTTTTTAAAGATTAAAAAAAAGTGAACGTGCTTTAAAAAGGTGATTATGTGATCTTCAGACGATGAAAGATATATATTTTTAAAGAGGTGAAATGTATAAATATGTAATAGTGAAGTGTGTCGAATGGTGTTTTAAATGTGTAGTTATTAAAAGTTGAAGTATTTTGAGAGGTAAAAAGTGTATGTCTTAAAAGTGAAAGGTATGAATTGTGAAAGTAAAGTGTATGTGTAGAAAGGTTTATGTCTTGAAAGTGAAATTTTTGTATGAGAAAAGTAGGGTGTTGTGTGTATCTTTAAGAAGTTTTAGAGACGTAGAGTTTGTGTCTATAAAAAAAATGATGTGTAAAGATGAAGTTTTATTTTGAATTGTATAAAAGTGGAGTTATATTTGAATTCGTGTGATTTGGAAAAGTAAAAGGTGGATATTTTAAAGGATGATTTATGAATGTGAGTGTTAAAAGAGAAGTGTATGTTTGAAAACTAAGATGTATGGTTTTGAGAAGAGAGAGAGAATGTTTGTGTTAGAAAATGTTTGGTTTGGGTAAATAATAAAAGAAAGCATAACTATTTTTCTCTCTCTCTCTCTTTACCCCTCTTTCTTTCTACTTTCTTGTGCCTTGAGATACATATTGGAAGATTATAAAATGTATTTCCAAAAGTAAAAGTTTCAAAAAGCAAGCAATCAAGCCAGTGTTCAAGCCCGAAGAAAGGTACGTCTTTATTTTCAGTAAATTTCAATTATTTTATTATTATTTATTAAAAGTGCTTCTAATCCTTGTTTTCCATATTTTCTCTATATTTGCATGAACTACGAGGAATGATATTGATCGAGTGGACAAAAGTACAAGGAGTTAATGACGTCAGTCGCCTCTATCCAACCGAGTAGAGGTGCTACGGGCGGAACC
Organism: Dendrobium officinale; assembly: GCA_019514585.1. Taxonomy (NCBI): domain Eukaryota; kingdom Viridiplantae; phylum Streptophyta; class Magnoliopsida; order Asparagales; family Orchidaceae; genus Dendrobium; species Dendrobium officinale. The sequence continues at coordinate 64,963,985 of CM033683.1, read as the reverse complement.
ACCGGGTCGTAGCCCCCGGTGACTGTGAGTATTTCTAAACTTAGAAAACCTTTAGGGACCCCTTGATGTGGTGTGCGCAAACCCTTCCTTTTTAGGTCCCTGTAGTAACTTCAATTTAATTAGGATTACTTTTTTCTCTTAGATCCCTAAACCCCTTTACATGTACGAAATGTCCTAAGGGTTAGTAATAACAAATTTTTATCCCATACAACAGTAGTGACACTTAAGGACAAAAATTATAGACCGTGTCTTAGATAACTTAGACTTAGGATGCATGTACACTTTAGGGTAGAAACATTAACATAGAAAACTTAGTGACATTCATCATTATTATTATTATTATTTTATTTTATTTTTACTTATTTATTTAACAAATTAAATTTAATTAATTAAAAATTTTCTTTTAAATAATAATTGATTTAAGATATATCAAAACCACACTTTCTAATACACACACTTAGATTTGTTTGCTAGGACAACCAACTCTAGTTTTAGGTTAGGCCGATGTTTATTTCTTTATTGCACTGTGACGGGCTTTCTTGGCTTTCATTGCATGTTGGATGTAAAACTGTTGGTGTGTTTGTTTACTTACTTTTACTGCACTCTGTGATATGATTTGATTGACGATTAGATTACCCATAGGTTAGGAGCGATCTGATTGTTAACAAAATTTTTTGCAGGTGGCCACACTCGTGCAGGGCAGAAAAAGGGGGCTAATTAATCAAAAATTTTATATAAATGCTACAGGTGCTTCAGCTGCTTAGCCCCCAAATAAAAAAAAGAGTGTGGCCAAGTGTGGCTAATTAATTTAATTTAAATGCATATATATAACTGCTTGGGATGATTTTTGTTTAGGATAACCCTGCAGGTGGTCTAGATTTTCTTTCTTTTTCTGTGAAATGTAATGTAAATGTAAATGTATTTGAAAATTATCATAAATGTGAAAGTGATTTTGAAAGTGGGATATTACATCCAATTTGGCAACCAAAGAAAGGAGAATAGACCTTAAAGGATTATTCTCTTTTAATTGGAAAGCCAAATTAGGATGAATCAATACCCAAATAGAAAAGAAAATATCCCTCATAGGGATGAGTTTCTTTTCATTTGGATATCCAGAACCCGATGAACCTGAGAAGTTCATAGAAGAAGAAAAGACAGAACGAGAAGATTGAAGAAAGAAGATGAAGAAATGAAGATTCAAAGAACAATATATCCCATTTCAAAAATCACTTGCGTCATTCTTAGGATTAGAATCCGGGTTTGTTGTCAGTGGTGCCCGACCACTTTACTTTTCTGTAAATTCTGGGTGTAATATGGACATTGGACATTGGACATTATATTTGGATTATTAAAATTTATTTGTTTACATTGTTTGTGCAGTAGCTTTTTTTAGGGCCCTTGCATGCCGTGTTTTGTTTTAGCCTGGATTCGAATCGGAGAGATTTTTTTTTGTAAGGGTACGCTTAAAATTCTTTTACTTGTAATTAAAAATAAAAATTTTTAGGCTCACATAGTAACTCTAACGTTCTAAGAAGTAAGCTCGGGACCGCCGAGAGTCAGCATAAGCATATTATTACTTTCTCTTCCTTGTTAGGCACCTCACCGCCTGCGGGTTCTGGCAGACCACTTGACCTATGAGGGTGAAGTTCTGTCAAGGGGAAGTTGTGCAATCTCTAGGGAAAAACCTATTTTTAAGCCTAATTTTTAAACTGCTTCATATTCATTTTATGCATTCGAGTCAATTAGCATGCATTGCATTAGATACAAACTAAAAAGAGTCTAAAATATTAATTGCATTTCTAGACATTTATCACCCTACATAAGTTGAAGGGCTAATTAGGAACTGTCTTAGATGTTGGCCCCCAATTCATTAAAACTTAAACAACGTCCCTACCCATCTTTTATAAGAGACTGGACACATGGTTTTAAAGCGCCTAGGTGGTTAGCTGGCTCCCCAATCCAGGCCGGGGTAAGTCCAGATTTGCACTTCATTAGTTAGGTTCGGGTCACTATTTTATAGTACCCAAATTAGATTTAGGTTCTGAGGTAGATTCTTTTTAGATCTTAAGTCCTCACCCTCCGGGAATATAATCCCAAATTTCTAATAAAATGTCAACTTGAACATAAAATTTTCTCTTAAAATGTAAAGCCCAACAGAGGATAGATTGAGGTTGTCTCTGGGCTTCTCAGAATCCGACACCTCCTACTTTTCTTCCTTTGACCCGCTAATAAATGTTCAACATTGAGCTTTCTCCTTGAAAAATTCCTACTTTTGTTTCCTTGTCTTTTACTTTGTACTCAAAAGGATATGAAATCACTGCTTTAATCGAGAGTTTTCTTAGGAGCTTCTCTCCTAGGATACAATTAACTATAGGGGCTTGCCTCTATAGGGATTTGAGAACCCCAGACTAAAATAAACCTTGTTTTATTCGTATAAAACAAGGGAAGAATCTTTGGGAACGTAGATATTTTTAAAACCTCATTTCAAATTTTGAATAGACTTGTAGAATGTTATTATTATCTTTTTAGATAATATAATATTATATTTGTTATATTCAAATTTAGAAATGATGAATTTTATAAAACTCATTCTCGCTTTTGGATATCTTGAAGAATGTTATGTTCGTCTTTTAAGATGATATAATATTCTTCTTGCCATATCTAAATAAAAGAATGAATAAACTTTTTAAAAAAAATGTATTTCTATTTTTAAACATATTCTATAGGATTTCATGTTCATCTTTTGAGATGATATGTTATTCTTTGAACTATGTTTGATTATAGAAATATCAATTTTCAAAACCCTATTTTGATATTGAATCCATTGTAGAATATTGTGTCGGCCTCTCGAGACCGTATTTTATTCTCAATGCAGTATTCGATTACAAAATAGGAGAAATCAAAATCTACGTGGTGTGACACAATTTTTCCAACCAAGGTTTTTCTGGCGACTCCGCTGGGGATCAATCCTCTCTCCATCTTTATCAGTATTTTATACCCTTTAATCGGTAGTATACTTATGCTCGTCATAGGTTGTAACTACCTTTCTTCCGCCGGTTCTTTTATTCATTTCATTCTTGGATAATTTGACCGGTATCTAAATAAATTTTAGAGGTCTTGTTTTGGACCCCGTTAGAAAACTGATGGGAAGCTCCTTTATACGACCTTTTTGTAAAGAAATTTCCTACGTGCTAATTCGAATGTTGTAGTTACATTTTTCTTGTAGCTTGATGTTTGACTTAGCACTGGGTCCAAAATTCATTTGCCCAATCTTTAGTAATATGTATAGTTACTTCTTTTAGTAACTAAATGTATTATTTTTATTGGGTCCGAATAATTTTAAGTCTTCAAAATATTAAACTTCTCTGTGTCCTAGCCAACATATTGTAGTTATATATTTTTGTAACTCGATATGTGGTTGGACAAATCTCAAAAAAATTTGTGCTTTTAAATCAAAATTTTCTCCTTATCAAAACCAACATATTACAGTTATATATTTTTATAGCTTAATATATATGGTAGGACAAGTTCCAAAAGCTCAAACCTTCAAATCAAAAATTTCTGTTTGTCCTAATAACAGATTGTAGTTACATGTCCTTTGTAGCTTGATTTGTTTGCAAGGTCAGGGTCCAAAATTTGATATATGCAAGATTTTCAAGATTAAATTTGATTTACATTGAGAAAAGTTTGAAGGTTCGAATAGAAGTTAAACTTATAAAAATAATTTTTACAGAGAAAATAGCAGGTTGATTTCTTTTAAAAAGAAATTTACCTCTATCTTCCTTAAATTGTAATTGAAACTTCATTGTGGTTGACTCCTTTAAACACTTAAAGAATATGGCCTATGGTTATCAATGCTAAAAAGAAAAGTATATTCCCTCCCTCCCACCACTTAGGTCGATTGACACCTTAGATTAAGGTATATTTATTCTCAATTTATGTTGAAATCTCAAAGCACAAAAGTTCAACTAATTTTGGTCTATTTTAGTAATCGTCTGAATTAAATTCAAATATGTTTCCAAATTTTATATTCAACCATGTTATAATGTTTCTAATATTAAAAATGTATAATTATTGGTTGATGTATTGAAGTTTGAAAATCATTTTAAATTCCCTCACCTTTAAACCTTCTTGTAGGTTAAAGTTTAATATGCCTTTAAATCCTATTTCCTAAGAGTACTACATGGATACGATGATTTGTCCTCTACCATGTGGTTTAACTCCAATAGAATGTGGATCTTAAGGTATGCGATGAAGATAAATAAATAAATTACATAAAAGTTTTTGTTTATCATATGTAGTTTTCTCTTGTGATAATATTTTATAAATCAAATATTAGCTAAGTTTATTCTTGGCTTTATTATTACATTTGAGAAAACTCATGAGTAGTTCTTATTAAAGATTGATCATCTTAAATTTCATTTGAGTCAAAAACTTAGGATAATTCAAGTTTCTTTATTAAGGTTAACCCATGATATGATTAACATTCCATTTATCATGTGGTTTTCCCTCAAAATTAATTAATACATCTTGAATTGATACTAAGTTAATCGATTTCATAACATCTTTAATGGTTTCCTTCTTCAGTAGTGATAAAAAAAAAATTATCATATTTGGGTTCACCCATTATGATATCCATAAATAACTTCTTTTAAATTAAGATTTATGTCAAATTGAAATTGGAGGAGATGGAAGTCTTATTCATCTTTTTATCATTATACATCTCATAGGCATCTTATGAATTGATGAACTTATTTTTATCTCAGCTAAGTTGTTTATTCATACTATAGGACCAGGTCCAATTTATAAATTCATCTTTCTTGTATAAGAGGGTTAATTTTTTCACTCTTATACTTGGAAGATGATTTTACAATTGAAATAATTATTTCAAGATTTAAATAAAGGAAGCCTCGTTTAAAAAAAAAAAAAAGGTGAAGAAGGAAAGGAAAAGAAAAGAAAAAAGAGACATTAAAAAAAAAAAAGGCTTCCCTTTCTAAATCTTGAATATCATAGGACCTGTTCATCCTTTAGTATTTTTAACACTTGACTTTGAGAATTCAAAATTTTTGGTTCATCACCAAGTCTTGATGTTTTATTAGATGCAAAATATATATCATTTAAAGAATTTAGAAAGATTGGACTTCTACCTCTACTTTAATTTTCTTTAAATATAGTTCTTAATTCAAAAAGAAGAAAAAAATGAAGAAGGAGCCCCAGTTTTGCTTGTAGGGAGCTTTGATCTGGGTTAACAAAATCTAAATCCTGAGACCTCTCTAGTCTCTAGTTAGCAAATTTGAGTAGGTCAGTTCAGATTTTCAAATCTTTATCAAGAAAAATCATATAGATGATCAATCTAAATGGAATTGTAATGGTACTGGTTGTACATTATTGGGTTTCACATATCTAACCTAATTGAGATGTATAAACAAACCATAAACAAAAAATCTTTAACTCTCTTTTGGATATCTTCCAATTTAAATGAGATTCTAGACAGGATCCTGATGCTGGATGACCTATAGTGATATTTATGATATAAAAATCACTTTCTTTGGATTCAAAATTTTGAAACTAAATTAAAGGGACATCCCTTTGTTGGTTTTGAGATAATTGTCTAATGTTCTCATTCACTATTGAGTAGATATCATACAAATTAAATCTATTATTGACTGAACTAGGATGTTAGAACATGAGGGGTTCTATCCTTAGTGATGTCGATGATACCTTTGTTTAAATCTTTGTCAAACTTCAAAACAAAATCAAGCTACAATTTGACTAAGTCCATAATTGACTAATCTTGGATGTTAGAATTGGAGGGATTCTATTCCTGATAAAGTCTATGGTAACTTCGTCAAAAAGATATAAAATTCAATTCAAGATATATCTTTATCATAAACTAGAATTGGATGTTAGAATCTAAATAACTCTATTCCCATTCAAGAATCTTTCCATAGCATTGAAATTTAAAATATTTGAAACTACAATTTTCTTTAAAGAAAGTTGTTAAGTTTTGATTATTTGATTAAACTCATGTTGGTCATATTCAAAATATTTAATTTAGAGGGAGTCAACCCATCATTTGTTGAGTTTTTGAATCTTTTCCCAAGTCTTTTTCATTGGGTTAAGATGATTAAAACTTAAGCGATCACTTTTAAATATCATAAGAAAATTATCAAATGAAAAATAAATCTTTCACTTTTTGATGAAAATCAAACTTTTCTCAATCATTGTGAGTATTTGATATTCCTTAGTGCTTTCACTATAAAGGATGCTCAAATATTCTCCTTGTTCTATAACAACTCATGCAAAAGTTAAAATTTTATGAGGAAAATTTTATCATGTTGCATTTAGTTCTCCTAGAACATGCAAATGAGGACTCTAGAAAATTCATATAATTTTCTTTGAGTTATTCTAGACAAAATCAATCATAGAATCAATCTTTAAAAAAAATCTTGCATTTCTTTTTTGGTGGTCGAGATGCTTTGTTAAGTCTTTACTTATCGAAGATGATCAAACTACTCCCCTTTTGTTTTTCTCATATATGATGATCCGATGTAAAAACATAATCCATAGTGGATTATTTGTAAATTATAAAGATCATTTACAATGAAGTATAAAACAAAATTTTATTCAAAAGATTTTCAAATCATTCAATCTTCAAAATGTTTTTCTTTCCCTTCTAGAAAGTGATATATATAAAAGCTTATGATCTCTAGTAGAACATTTGCAAGTTGTCAATGTCATTTGTGATTGAGGGAAAAGATTCAAAGCTTTAAAGGAATCAACTTTACTTTAAAAAATTCACCACCCTGAAATCAGTCTTTAGGTCTAAGTCCGCTTTTACGGCATCCTATTGGCTTTCTGGCTTAAGTCCGCTTTTACGGCAGCCAATCCTACTTAAATCAGTCTTTAGGTCTAAGTCCGCTTTTACGGCATCCTATTGGCTTTCTAGCTTAAGTCCGCTTTTACGGCAGCCAATCCTGCTTAAATCAGTCTTTAGATCTAAGACCGCTTTTACGGCATCCTATTGGCTTTCTGGCTTAAGTCCGCTTTTATGGCAGCCAATCCTGCTTAAATCAGTCTTTAGGTCTAAGTCCGTTTTTACGGCATCCTATTGGCTTTCTGGCTTAAGTCCGCTCTTACGGCAGCCAATCCTGATTAAATCAGTCTTTAGGTCTAAGTCCGCTTTTACGGCATCCTATAGGCTTTCTGGCTTAAGTCCGCTCTTACGGCAGCCAATCCTGATTAAATTAGTCTTTAGGTCTAAGTCTGCTTTTACGGCATCCTATAGGCTTTCTGGCTTAAGTCCGCTCTTACGGCAGCCAATCCTGATTAAATAAGTCTTTAGGTCTAAGTCCGCTTTTACGGCATCCTATTGGCTTTCTGGCTTAAGTCCGCTCTTAGGGCAGCCAATCCTGTTTAAATCAGTCTTAAGGTCTAAGTCCGCTTTTACGGCATCCTATTGGCTTTCTAGCTTAAGTCCGCTCTTACGGCAGCCAACCCTGATTAAATCAGTCTTTAGGTCTAAGTCCGCTTTTACGGCATCCTATTGGCTTCTTTCTTAAGTCCGCTTTTACGGCAGCCATCCTGATTAAATCTGTCTTTAGGTCTAAGTCCGCTTTTACGGCATCCTATAGGCTTTCTAGCTTAAGTCCGCTCTTACGGCAGCCAATCCTGATTAAATCAGTCTTTAGGTCTAAGTCCGCTTTTACGGCATCATATTGGCTTTCTCGCTTAAGTCCGCTCTTACGGCAGCCAATCCTGTTTAAATCAGTCTTTAGGTCTAAGTCCGCTTTTACGGCATCCTATTGGCTTTCTGGCTTAAGTCCGCTCTTACGGCAGCCAATCCAGATTAAATCAGTCTTTAGGTCTAAGTCCGCTTTTACGGCATCCTATTGGCTTTCTGGCTTAAGTCCTCTTTTACGGCAGCCATCCTGATTAAATCAGTCTTTAGGTCTAAGTCCGCTTTTACGGCATCCTATAGGCTTTCTGGCTTAAGTCCGCTCTTACGGCAGCCAATCCTGATTAAATCAGTCTTTAGGTCTAAGTTCGCTTTTACGGCATCCTATAGGCTTTCTGGCTTAAGTCCGCTCTTACGGCAGCCAATCCTGATTAAATAAGTCTTTAGGTCTAAGTCCGCTTTTACGGCATCCTATTGGCTTTCTGGATTAAGTCCGCTCTTACGGCAGCCAATCCTGTTTAAATCAGTCTTTAGGTCTAAGTCCGCTTTTACGGCATCCTATTGGCTTTCTGGCTTAAGTCCGCTCTTACGGCAGCCAATCCTGATTAAATCAGTCTTTAGGTCTAAGTCCGCTTTTACGGCATCCTATTGGCTTTCTGGCTTAAGTCCGCTTTTACGGCAGCCATCCTGATTAAATCTGTCTTTAGGTCTAAGTCCGCTTTTACGGCATCCTATAGGCTTTCTAGCTTAAGTCCGCTCTTACGGCAGCCAATCCTGATTAAATCAGTCTTTAGGTCTAAGTCCGCTTTTACGGCATCCTATTGGCTTTCTGGCTTAAGTCCGCTCTTACGGCAGCCAATCCTGTTTAAATCAGTCTTTAGGTCTAAGTCCGCTTTTACGGCATCCTATTGGCTTTCTGTCTTAAGTCCGCTTTTACGGTAGCCAATCCTGATTAAATCAGTCTTTAGGTCTAAGTCCGCTTTTACGGCATCCTATTGGCTTTCTTGCTTAAGTCCGCTTTTACGGCAACCATCCTGATTAAATCTGTCTTTAGGTCTAAGTCTGCTTTTACGGCATCCTATTGGCTTTCTGGCTTAAGTCCGCTCTTACGGCAGCCAATCCAGTTTAAATCCGTCTTTAGGTCTAAGTCCACTTTTACGGCATCCTATTGACTTCTAGTATAAGTCCGCTCTTACGGCAATCAACCTTCAAATCTGTCTTTAGGTATAAGTCCTCCCTTAAGGCATCCTATTGATTTCTGGCTTTTATCAAAATCAAAATCAAACTCTCAATTCCTTCCAAATTACATTCAAATCATAACATTCAACTTTTCAATATCTTGGCTTTATTAAGTAATACTAATTTTATATGTGATTATTTGCTAAAGCCATCAATGCCAACATCAACTTCAAAATCACTAAATCAACTCGAAACTCTATCAACCTTTATCCTAATTTTTTTATCAAACCTCAAAATCTTTTCAAATTGTATACTCAAATCTTCAACTTTAATTCTGGTTCTAGTTGATCGTTTCGGTCAACACCAATACGCACGATAAACTTTGGCAAGTTTATCATGCCTATTGGGGGTCCATTTGTTGACCTCATTATTTGAGGTCAATTTCCCTAGAATCAACTCTAGTACCTAGGTTTTCGTAGCATAGAGTAGATGTCGCACCCATAGGATTTCCCTTAGGTGGACGCCTAATGACGTAGCATCGACTCGAACCTATCAATCAATTTGAATCAAAATCAATTCGATCCAATTTCAATTCAACTGCAAAATGAACTCAAATCAAGCTCGATTTTATAATTCGTCAATCTCAATCGACTCAATTTAATTTGATCTAATTCATTTTCGATCAAATTATTATATCGTTAGGCTCAAATCAATTCACCAAAAGTTTTTTTTAATTACCAATAAATTTTCTAAATCAATTCAAATTATAGACTAAATCATAATTTCATTTTAAATATATATGAGTGTGAGACTTAGGTGTATTAGGACCGGTCCAACCCCTCTCTCCCTCTCATTTTCAAAAAAAAAAAACCGAACTCAGCCCTCTCTCTTTCGGCAGTTCATAAACTTCTCCCCATTCTCTACAATTCGCAAACCGCTCCTCCAGAGCAGTTGACAACTCTGATTCTCTCATTCCCATGCAGAGAACGAACTTCCTTTCCCAGCCCATAAGAAGACAGAATGAAATCGTCTCTCACACACATTCATTCACATAAGGCCCTCCCTCTCTGTAGTTTGGATCGCCTACAGTTCGCACGAACGGCCATCCAAGCCGTGGAATTCACTGTAGTTTGCGAAATACCCTTCCCACGCTCTCTGCTTCGTGAACCGCCCCCTCTCCTCTATGGATCGCACACGACTGCTCTCTCCCACTCCTTTCTACCCCGAAATCAACCCAGAGCCAATTTCCTCTCTAAAAATTCTGGTACGCATACAGAGAAATGAAATCCCAAAGCCCAGGAATGATCGCCTCCTTCTAGTTCGCGAAGTCTTCCTCTCCCATTTCGCCAAGGCCCCATTGCCTCCTCCCAACCGATCCGAGAATCCCTATTCGCGTGAGAACCTTCAGCCCGCCGCTCCTCTTCGATTGGCAGAAATGAATCTCCATTGGCATGCCTTCAGCCGATCTCTCCATCCACTGCAGTTCGCACGAAACCGCCCAGCTCGCCTCTTCTCCTATTCCAGGTTGCACGAAGCTCAGGTCGAGCCCTTCACTTTCTCCGACCTGCTCCTTCTCTCCCGACAATCTCACTTTCTCGGCTCCCTGTTTACAAGCTCTAGCCGCTAGTTTTCCTCCATTTCACAGGTATAATCTTCCCTTATTACCTTCTTATCTTCTTGAGTTCAAAACTGCTGAAGTCAAGGAGTTTTCTGTTATGATTTTATTTCATTTGAAGGTTAAGATCTTGCAGGATTTTATTATGTTATTTTTGCTCTAAACTTGAGAAACAAATTGTTGAACTATATCTAAATTATATGAAACTTCAGATGGTCTTTTTATCATTTTAAATATATTGGTGAGTTCTTGAGATGAAGAGCTATGTTTGGATTTCTTCATTGTAACGAATTGTAGCATGTATTTTTCCATAATAAATCATTAATTAGAAGTTGTTAAGATAAACGCTGAAGTTAATTGAATAGTTTCTTCAATATATATGACATGTTGAATGGCGACATGATTTATGTTGTTCTTTGTTTTCATGAAGCGAACAAATCAGTAGTGGTTTGAGATTTTTGTGATCTGAAATAATTGATTTTTTTATATATATAAAATTAAAAGCAGCCCTATGTATTTCTTTCAGCATTCTAATCTATTACATTTGAAAGTGGAAACTGAGTATATCTTGAGAAGTGAAAAAGTATCTAGGTTTTCGGAAGGAAATGAAAATATATGTGTTGAGTGGAAAAGTGTGTTTATAGTTGAAAAGTGAAAAGCTCGTGTTCAAATGAGAAGTATAGAATATGAGTTTGGGAAGCATGATATGTGTAAATATGAAAAATAAAATATTTACTTGTATGGGAAGTATGTATGGAAAAGTTTGTAGATTTTTTTTTAAAGATTAAAAAAAAGTGAACTTGCTTTAAAAAGGTGATTATGTGATCTTCAGACGATGAAAGATATATATTTTTAAAGAGGTGAAATGTATAAATATGTAATAGTGAAGTGTGTCGAATGGTGTTTTAAATGTGTAGTTATTAAAAGTTGAAGTATTTTGAGAGGTAAAAAGTGTATGTCTTAAAAGTGAAAGGTATGAATTGTGAAAGTAAAGTGTATGTGTAGAAAGGTTTATGTCTTGAAAGTGAAATTTTTGTATGAGAAAAGTAGGGTGTTGTGTGTATCTTTAAGAAGTTTTAGAGACGTAGAGTTTGTGTCTATAAAAAAAAAAATGATGTGTAAAGATGAAGTTTTATTTTGAATTGTATAAAAGTGGAGTTATATTTGAATTCGTGTGATTTGGAAAAGTAAAAGGTGGATATTTTAAAGGATGATTTAGGAATGTGAGTGTTAAAAGAGAAGTGTATGTTTGAAAACTAAGATGTATGGTTTGAGAAGAAGAGAGAGAGAATGTTTGTGTTAGAAAATGTTTGGTTTGGGTAAATAATAAAAGAAAGCATAACTATTTTTCTCTCTCTCTTTACCCCTCTTTCTTTCTACTTTCTTGTGCCTTGAGATACATATTGGAAGATTATAAAATGTATTTCCGAAAGTAAAAGTTTCAAAAAGCAAGCAATCAAGCCAGTGTTCAAGCCCGAAGAAAGGTACGTCTTTATTTTCAGTAAATTTCAATTATTTTATTATTATTTATTAAAAGTGCTTCTAATCCTTGTTTTCCATATTTTCTCTATATTTGCATGAACTACGAGGAATGATATTGATCGAGTGGACAAAAGTACAAGGAGCTAATGACGTCAGTCGCCTCTATCCAACCTGGTAGAGGTGCTACGGGCGGAACCACCGGGTCGTAGCCCCCGGTGACTGTGAGTATTTCTAAACTTAGAAAACCTTTAGGGACCCCTTGATGTGGTGTGCGCAAACCCTTCCTTTTTAGGTCCCTGTAGTAACTTCAATTTAATTAGGATTACTTTTTTCTCTTAGATCCCTAAACCCCTTTACATGTACGAAATTTCCTAAGGGTTAGTAATAACAAATTTTTATCCCATACAACAGTAGTGACACTTAAGGAGAAAAATTAAGGACCGGGTCTTAGATAACTTAGACTTAGGATGCATGTACACTTTAGGGTATAAACATTAACATAGAAAACTTAGTGACATTCATCATTATTATTATTATTATTTTATTTTATTTTTACTTATTTATTTAACAAATTAAATTTAATTAATTAAAAATTTTCTTTTAAATAATAATTGATTTAAGATATATCAAAACCACACTTTCTAATACACACACTTAGATTTGTTTGCTAGGACAACCAACTCTAGTTTTAGGTTAGGCCGGTGTTTATTTCTTTATTGCACTGTGACGGGCTTTCTCGGCTTTCATTGCATGTTGGATGTAAAACTGTTGGTGTGTTTGTTTACTTACTTTTACTGCACTCTGTGATATGATCTGATTGACGATTAGATTACCCATAGGTTAGGAGCGATCTGATTGTTAACAAAATTTTCTGCAGGTGGCCACACTCGTGCAGGGCAGAAAAAGGGGGCTAATTAATCAAAAATTTTATATAAATGTTACAGGTGCTTCAGCTGCTTAGCCCCCAAATAAAAAAAAGAGTGTGGCCAAGTGTGGCTAATTAATTTAATTTAAATGCATATATATAACTGCTTGGGATGATTTTTGTTTAGGATAACCCTGCAGGTGGTTTAGATTTTCTTTCTTTTTCTGTGAAATGTAATGTAAATGTAAATGTATTTGAAAATTATCATAAATGTGAAAGTGATTTTGAAAAAGTGGGATATTACATCCAATTTGGAAACCAAAGAAAGGAGAATATACCTTAAAGGATTATTCTCTTTTAATTGGAAAGCCAAATTAGGATGATTCAATACCCAAATAGAAAAGAAAATATCCCTCATAGGGATGAGTTTCTTTTCATTTGGATATCCAGAACCCGATGAACCTGAGAAGTTCATAGAAGAAGAAAAGACAGAACGAGAAGATTGAAGAAAGAAGATGAAGAAATGAAGATTCAAAGAACAATATATCCCATTTCAAAAATCACTTGCGTCATTCTTAGGATTAGAATCCGGGTTTGTTGTCAGTGGTGCCCGGCCACTTTACCTTTCTGTAAATTCTGGGTGTAATATGGACATTGGACATTGGACATTATATTTGGATTAATAAAATTTGTTTGTTTACATTGTTTGTGCAGTAGCTTTTTTTAGGGCCCTTGCATGCCGTGTTTTGTTTTAGCCTGGATTCGAATCGGAGAGATTTTTTTTTGTAATGGTACGCTTAAAATTCTTTTACTCTTAATTAAAAATAAAAATTTTTAGGCTCACATAGTAACTCTAACGTTCTAAGAAGTAAGCTTGGGACCGTCGAGAGTCAGCATAAGCATATTATTACTTTCTCTTCCTTGTTAGGCACCTCCCCGCCTGCGGGTTCTGGCAGACCACTTGACCTATGAGGGTGCAGTTCTGTCAAGGGGAAGTTGTGCAATCTCTAGGGAAAAACTTATTTTTAAGCCTAATTTTTAAACTGCTTCATATTCATTTTATGCATTCGAGTCAATTAGCATGCATTGCATTAGATACAAACTAAAAAGAGTCTAAAATATTAATTGCATTTCTAGACATTTATCACCCTACATAAGTTGAAGGGCTAATTAGGAACTGTCTTAGATGTTGGCCCCCAATTCATTAAAACTTAAACAACGTCCCTACCCATCTTTTATAAGAGACTGGACACATGGTTTTAAAGCGCCTAGGTGGTTAGCTGGCTCCCCAATCCAGGCCGGGGTAAGTCCAGATTTGCACTTCATTAGTTAGGTTCGGGTCACTATTTTATAGTACCCAAATTAGATTTAGGTTCTGAGGTAGATTCTTTTTAGATCTTAAGTCCTCACCCTCCGGGAATATAATCCCAAATTTCTAATAAAATGTCAACTTGAACTTAAAATTTTCTCTTAAAATGTAAAGCCCAACATAGGATAGATTGAGGTTGTCTCTGGGCTTCTCAGAATCCGACACCTCCTACTTTTCTTCCTTTGACCCGCTAATAAATGTTCAACATTGAGCTTTCTCCTTAAAAAATTCCTACTTCTATTTCCTTGTCTTTTACTTTGTACTCAAAAGGATATGAAATCACTGCTTTAATCGAGAGTTTTCTTAGGAGCTTCTCTCCTAGGATGTAATTAACTATAGAGGCTTGCCTCTATAGGGATTTGAGAACCCCAGACTAAAATAAACCTTGTTTTATTCGTATAAAACAAGGGTAGAATCTTTGGGAACATAGATATTTTTAAAACCTCATTTCAAATTTTGAATAGACTTATAGAATGTTATTATTATCTTTTTAGATAATATAATATTATATTTGTTATATTCAAATTTAGAAATGATGAATTTTATAAAACTCATTCTCGCTTTTGGATATCTTGAAGAATGTTATGTTTGTCTTTTAAGATGATATAATATTCTTCTTGCCATATCTAAATAAAAGAATGAATAAACTTTAAAAAAAAAAAAACGTATTTCTATTTTTAAACATATTCCATAGGATTTCATGTTCATCTTTTGAGATGATATGTTATTCTTTGAACTATGTTTGATTATAAAAATATCAATTTTCAAAACCCTATTTTGATATTGAATCCATTGTAGAATATTGTGTCGGCCTCTCGAGACTGTATTTTATTCTCAATGCAGTATTCGATTACAAAATAGGAAAAATCAAAATCTACGTGGTGTGACACAATTTTTCCCACCAGGCCCTATGAACTGGCCAAAAGCTAATTAAGAGAGAGAGAGAGAGGTGAATTAGTTAAAAAATATCTTTCAATCAAAACACAAATCAAAACCAATATCACCACAAAGAAAACCAAATGCAAAAATTAAATGCGAAAGTAATAAAGGAAAGAACACACCAAATTTAAAGTGGTTCGGTCAAACCTTGACCTACGTCCACTCCTTGGAGAAACCCTCCAAGTATTGCACTAAACTAAGTGTCTCTCCTTTAGCCCCCACGGATAGGCGGAGAAGTCCTTATAAAATCACTTCCAATTTCCCCGGTGCGGCGGAGTCACCGGGTCCTTTGACACCAAAGAGATCTTCTTCTTTGGTGAACTTCCCTCGAGACAAGCCTTGAATCAGACGGTATTCAGGTGCGAGCTTCCTGAGCAACCATGTGGAACCCCCTCCACACTCCCTTGAGTCCCCCCTCATAGAATCTTCTCCCTCTCTCAAACTCCACCCTTTCCTCACTCCCTTTCAAGCTCTCCCTTCAAGTTTCCCCCAAAAGAATGAAGCTACAATGGCTGCCAAATACACTTACCAAGTATCATGTCATAGCATATATAGAAGATCTCAAAATGTGCTCATTAATACAAGTTGTCAACTTTATCATCCAGGACGATATTAATATCATCCGTACGTTCAGTGCAAAATAAGCCCAATCAGCCGGGACAATTTGAGACGATCAGAAGAAATTTGTTCATATCGTCCTGGACAATCAGAACAAGTCGTGGAATATTATCGTGAACATCGCCATGAAATGTCCAATCATCCAACGTATCATCCCGGACGATCCTACGATTGTCCAGGATCATTTGATCATCCAGGATGATTTGATTGTCCAGGATGATTTGATCGTCCAATCAAGTCGTAATTGCTTTCCTTAAATGCCAGATTAATTTTGGGAAAAATTATCCTGAATTATCCTGGACGATATTTTATAGTCCTATACGATCCCCTTGATGATGTCCAAAAATAAGTAATTCCAAAATAGATCTGGCGGCAGATTCTTTCTATTTTGAACCTATCATCCTGGCCGATACAAAATCATCCAGGATGATATTTTTTTGCATAATGACGGCTGCTTTAATGAGGATGTCCTAATCAGAGTTTCTACTTTTGAACCGATCGTCCTGGAAGATATAAAATCATCCCCGATGATTTACCAAAAATAGTAAACTCTAGGGAACAGTCATAAATCTTCCTAGTTACAAAGCATTAGGAGCCACACCAAATATAATAGACTCAAGAAAGGAAAAAGGGTACAAACGGACTCAGACCTAGTCTACCCAATTTTGAGCTGGTTCCAAATTGCAGTCTGATTGTGTGGACCTGAAATGTCAGAAGATAAGGATGTCGTAGAGAAATAAAAGTATTTGCTATCATCAAAATCATAAAACATAAAACAAATCCGCAATAGATCAAGGACTCAGAAAACATTATATGCATGGCTATGCGGTTTAAAGCCTAGAAATAAAAAATCCTTTGTGCTTCAAAAATACTTTACCAAATCAAATGAAATTTTAAATAAAGCTTGTAAATGTGAAGAGCATTTGTTTGGTTTAAAACAC
The DNA here is from genome assembly GCA_019514585.1 of Dendrobium officinale. Taxonomy (NCBI): domain Eukaryota; kingdom Viridiplantae; phylum Streptophyta; class Magnoliopsida; order Asparagales; family Orchidaceae; genus Dendrobium; species Dendrobium officinale. The sequence continues at coordinate 64,947,299 of CM033683.1, read as the reverse complement.
ACTTAATGAAAAGCTACTTAAACCAAATAGTATAAATATAGCGTTAAGGATGTTCCACAGTTGGATGTATGGATTTTGTAGTTTAATGGCTTATTGAGCTTGTAAATTCTCCACCGATAATTTCCTAAGAGAAACTCATAGTTGAAATGTTCTAGCTCATGAGCAATGAGGCTTGGACGAACATGATGGCTCCTCTCACAAAAAACTCATCACCGGTGACATTTTATATTTGGATTTGGGCCAAGAAAGTGTAAAGGAAGACTTGTAGAGCTTGAATAAAAAGAGAGAATCAGTAGAGAAGCTCTTTGGGATGAGTATGCTTAGTGTGAATGTTTTGAGTCCTTTAGGTACTTTGATCCCTAGGGATTGAATTAGCGAGCTGGGATGCATTAGAGCCCTCCCTTGGATCATCAACAAATGTCCCTGGTGGTTAAATAAAAGAGGGGAAGGTTGACGAAGCTGCATTCCCATTGTTGGCTTGATGTGGGTGGAGGGAAACTTCTTGAGGTTTTATGTTTAATAAGAGCGTAAGCCTGGTTAGGGGGATCTAAGAGAGCTTTATCCCTCATTAAGCAAGCTTAGGCCCAGAGCTTTTAAAAGGATTCAAAGGCTTAAGAGGGTTTAACAAATCTAACTAATTTGTGTTATTTGTTGAGTATTGATTGGTCAAACCATCAAATATAGCTTATGTCAAGTTCAAGTGGTAGCTAGATGCTTGTTGAGTGGACTTCAAGATGTTTAAATGTATAACTTTGATACGTGAAGGAAGAGAACTCCTTAGGATTTGTCTCACCAATGGCTTGGATGAAATCAAGCTATGGAAAGGAGTGAGATTGAATGGTTAAAAGATTTGACTTGATTAAATGCTTGAATTAATCCATGTTGGATTGAGTTAATAAAACCTGGGTCCAAATAACTAAGGCAACAACGTAATGTGTTTGGGTTTGAAAAATGTTAAACTATAGATTGGATGGAGTTGAATGGGTTTGATGCAATGCTATTCGAGTTTGAGTATATGATTAGTGTATATTCAATATTTGACCAAGATTGGCTACATTTGACAAGGTGAACTGGTTATCAGGTCAACATGACTAATCAGGTCCAAATCACTAGGAGAGACGGTTACAAATGTTTGTAGAGGTTCATGCTTGATTTGAGGTTTTAATTTGGTGTCACTAAGGTGTTGATGGACAATTGAGCTAGCTTGAGCTAGCTCAATTGAGGTACACTAGTCCAGTAACAAACTGAGGATCCAATGATGAATTGTTTGATGTATAAAGCTTCAGGTGAAAGAGTTTGAGAACAATTGAAGCATCAAATATTAGTGTTTTGAGTAGGGTATTACACTAAACCTAAGAACTATGGTTCATGATTGATCTAGTCAACCATGGTTGACCTGGTCAACTAGGTCAAACCAGGGGTTCCAGTTGGATCCAATAGGTTCATGAGAGTATTTTAAGAATACTAGAGGTGGTATCAAGCCATGGACAGACCATTTGGCTTGAAATGGCCATTTGGACCTTTATAGTGCAATTTAATAAAAAATGAGATGACTTGGTCAACCAGGAATGACCAAAGCTTCAATTTGAATCAAATGCACTTCTAATGATGTTTAGGCTGCATTGGAGGAGGTTTTAATATTTGATATAACTGGGCGATGTTGAGGTTTGGAAAAAATTCAAATTTTCCCTTCAAGAGTTTTTCGATCTTTTGGACCCGTAGTTAACTGTGGGTCAACTTGGGTCCACGAAAGGGAATTTTTATGTTAACCATATCATAAAAAGGGAAATAGACATAGTCAAGGGTTTTGGGTAAGGTTCCAATGTCAAATTCCACAAGGTGGAAGGTCTGGTGGCATAGGCTTTAAATATGTGATGGTTTTACAAACTTTAGGTTTAATTGTGTTTCTAGGGTTAGAGGCCACATATTATGCACAAATTTGGATGGTTGACCCTGGGGACATGCCCAGTAAACATTTAATTGATGGATCATGAATTGGAGGTCATTTGATAGGATTTTGAAGTTATTATAAAACCAACCAAATCGGGTTATAGGATATGGGTCCTTAACGATGAATTTTTGTCTAAATTTTAGATTTGAATTGGACTTTAGATTTGATTAACTAATTTTGATTTATCCACTTCAATAATAATTAATTGGCTGATTCTTTATGATTGGATATGATTGAAGGCTTGATTGAAGTATAAACTGAGGATTGATTGAAAAATAAATAATTTAAGGTTGATTGAGATTTGAATGATGATGGGTTGAGGTTTGATTGAATTTTGGATGAAGCTTGATTATAATTTTTATTGAAGTCTGGGTTAATGTTTGGGTTGAACTCTAGACTAAGGATGGAATTGAAGTCTAGATTGAATTGTATATTAAAGTATGGATGGATCCTAATGTCTAAATGGATCCTGATTACCTCATACATAAATGAGGTCAATAGGCCCCAAATATGTGAGGTATTGGCATTGACCGAATGGAAAGATCAAATCTAGATTTTTGATGCTAAGTGAAGGAAGCATCTAACGTTAGAAAAACATGATTGATTTAATCTAGGAAAAATAGTGTTAAAACTCATAAAGAAGTTGAATTATATCCTTCGACTCATCCTCGCTCAACAAAGAGCTTATGAAAGTTTGGCAATGGTCATCCTCTATTCCAAGCTTAATTTCCTTAGTTCATTGACTATCGATTTCATTTCTTTTTTTAAATTCAAGGGGTTCATTCCAAACCTTAAGTTCATTCAGATCATCTAATGTCTCCAAATAAAGCTCGTTGAGGGGATTAATAATTTTTATATGGACTTTCCCAAATTTATGATGATTCAATATCAAGAGATAATAATCATCATCATCAAATAAACTAATGTTATCAAAGTTTATACCACTGGCAAAATTTCTCTTATTTTTTATATACCAGAGGCTTTTGTGGTATCGGGCTTGACCCACCCTTTATCCATTTCCAAGCATTATACCTTAAGATACATAATGTTTTACACACACAAAAAGTAGTCAAAAGGTAATTCTATTAATTCATGGAAATCTTCCTCCTCAAGGATTACATCATATTCATTCCATGAGATGGAGGAGCCCGGGAAAACTTTTAGACTTTTCTTACTTCAGCATCTAAATTAAGAGAATCCTAAATCACTAACCCTGCAACCATATAAGTATATAGTGGGGTTAAGGTTAAGACTTTAATTATCCTACTTACCTTTTTATATATAGTTAATTCAGGCTTGTGACTTTAAACTTTTAGAGCATCATCTTCTAGGTCACTATCCTATTTTAAAGTGGGATCAAAATTTTGAGTAGGATTTATCTATCAATAATTAAATGGGATTCTTACATATAAGGCATGGCCTTGAGCACATGGTCTCTAGTCCATCCTCCCACCTCAGTGAGGTTAAATAATTAGAGGCGTAAAGACCAAACAAATGATGTTGTCTTCACTATCTGATTGTTGTATTTTTTTTTTTTTACTTCAATCTTTTCTCCTTTTGATTTCTTATTTCTTTCTGAACATTTTTCACTTAATTTCCCCTCTTTAATTATGACCTCCTTATTAGGATAGGTAAAGAACCCTTTAGCTGTGTAGTATGCAATATCCTCATAAATCCTAATCTCATGAATAGAGAATGGTTGCAATCACCCTTAATCATGTACTCAATGTCGTCTCATTAGTACTTGACGCATTGGTGTAGGGTAGATGGAACCATCCTACACTCATTGATCTAAGGACTGCTTAGAAGTGCGTTGAAGGATATTTTCAAATTGAGTAGGTGAAATTTGTCTTTTATTTTAACTCTCTATCTCTAAAGAAGTGTGATTAAACCTAAAGCTTTCTCGCCCTTCTCATTGAACCAATGTAACACCATCTTATTGGTTGTGAGCTTATACATATCCACTTTAAGGTATATGAGAGTCTTTACATTCATCATATTGACTGATGCACCCTAATTAATAAGGACTCTAGATAGCTTGAATATTCTAACATTTATAGTAATATAAAGAGGGCGATTAGGATTGGAAAAATCTAAGAAGTTAATCTTTGTCGAAGAAGGTTTCCCAAAAATATAAAGATTTTTCCTGGAAGTTAAGGCTAAATGAGGTAACTCAATAAGGACTCCCTCATCATCTTTGAGAGGAAAAGGGTGTCAAAGATACTTAACTTAGCCAGCAACATCCTAAGACGAGCTAAGATGTTGTAAATAACCTTGAAACATAAGGATCGGGACATAGTGGGTTGGAAATAAGATTTGATAATTGAGGAAGGATTGGAATTGGATATTTAGAGATAACTTGTTTGCCTTTCTCATAAGGAGGAAGTTTGGGGAGTAAGAATTTGCCATACTGCAGTTATACCTCTAAAATCTCCTTAGGAGGATAAATTGTGGCAAGATCCTTGTTCTCTATAGGTGATTGAATGTCTTTTTTTGATGAGGAGCCTGGATATAAAAATCCTATCATGATGGGACTCCCTTAAAAGTTAATTTTGATGGTGTCACCATCTGATGAAATCTCAATTTTATTTTCCCTTTATAGGTCAAATCAGGATAGTAGAGTTTTTAAATATCTTAAAAGATCTCAGCTGAGGTTTGATTATCATTTGTGGAAGAGTCATTTTGAGTTTCATTATAACCATAAATAAAAAAATTAGATACAGAAGGATCATTTTTCATTGATTTTTAACCATTACCTTTGATGGGAAAGAGTAAAAGTCAGAAAACATCAGCGGTAATAGGGGTTTTATGCCACTATCCACCACCTAGATATATCTCTTATCAATAAGTTCCCTCTCTAAAAAAGTTTCACTCTAATTTTATTACCGTAGTTTCTATAATTACTAGAGAGGAAATCAGCTCAACATCATCCTACAATGGCTCCAGCTCAACCACAAAGATAAAGCCCATGGCTCTCATGAACAACTGCCAAGAAAGATGAAAATATTTGTTAATTGACTTTTAAATTCTCAGGATAGAGCAATATCCCAACCATATTCAATTGACAAAGAAATGTTAGATTTGTTACTTAAAATTATCTTGACAGACACTTGATCCAGATCTGCCAAATATTTCTTAGGGATTATAACGTCAAATATTTCTTAGGGATTATAATGTTTCCCTATCTAAAATTTTTCTCAAACCAGTCCTTAAATAAAATATAGTCCTTGATTGTTTGGCCCACCATGCAGTTGTAGGGCTAAAAATTGGGGCCATCACTCTTGTTTTCTTTTCTGGACTCTTGGCCTTCAGCAACCTGAAAGTTTTGCTTCTTTAAGAGACTCTTGGTCTTCATTATTGACTTACTTTAAATGGATATGCTCTCACTAATCTCTCTTTATAAAAAATTGCGTAAGGCTCCCTAATAGGTTAAGGGGTTACCTGAAATAATTATTTTTGAATTTGCTATTGTTGAGGACCATTAAACTATTTGGAGATCAGTTTCTTCCCCTTACTTACTATAGAGATAGTAGCAATTTGCTTCTTAAAAGGCTTTTAAGTTTTGTTGGCTTTCTTCTCTTTGAACAAATCCTTCAAGAATGGCATCCAAGAAGACTATTCCTGCACGTTGTTTTCCTTTTAAAAAAAAAAAATCAAAAGTTTTTATTGTGAACCACTTCAGAAGAATAGTAATAGGCCCATGGATATTCTTCAAATTAATTTATACTGCATGCTGTGAAAGTTTGTTAGGGATGTTAGGCCCTTATGAAATAGCCCAAGGCTAACCAAGATGGGGGGTGAATTGGTATTTTAAAAAATCTTCTTACAATCAAAGCACAACAGAGCTAAACCAAAATCACCACAGAAAATAAGTGCAGAAAACCTCGATCTATCGCTGAAGCTTACCTCTCCCAACCCTTCCAAGGCTAAGAAACTCTAGTGGAAGAAGAAGTGGAACAATGCTTGGAACAACCCTTGTGAATCTCCCTCACATGCTCCCCCTCACAAGATCCTCTCTCTCTCTCTCTCTCTCTCTCTCTCTCTCTCTCTCTCTCTCTCTCTCTCTCTCTCTCTCTCTCTCCTCTAGGCTTTCTCAGGTCAAGACAACAGTAAAAAATTATTCAAACTATTGAACAATAGCTCTTAAATATAAGAGCTTTAAAATAACTCATTAATTACAAGTTGCTGACATTATCATCTCGGACGATAGGTATATCGTCCTATACGATCAGTGCAATTTAAGCCAAATCAGTTGAGACAATATGGGACGAACAGAAGAAAGTTGTTCCTATCTTCCAAGACGATCATAAATCATCCTGTATGATTAGTTCAAATCACAGACTATTGGACAGACAATCGCTCTGTAAAGAGTCCTGGACAATTCCAAAATAGTTTGATCGTCCGGGCTGATCTCACGATCGTCCCGGACGATTAGTTCAAATCAGGGAAAATTCTTCCAAAGCATCGCCCAAAATTTGAGCTGGCCAATCCTAATCATCCAGACCATCACCTGGAATATGAGCTATCCAATATTGATCATCCAGGAGCAACTTAAGATTTTTAAACTGATCATCCCGGCCGATCTTACGATCGTCCAGGATGATGTGATCATATCAATCATTTTAATTGCTTTCCTTAATTGCCAGATTAATTTAGGCATAATTATATCAAATCGTCCAGGCCGATACACGATCATCCTGGTCGATTTCTAAAAATAAAGAATGATTAAACAGATCAGGGTGGCTGATTATTTCTGTTTTGAGCTTATCGTCCTGGCCGATACATGTATCATCCAGGCCGATCAGCTAATGATGGCTGCCTTAAGATGATGTCTTGATTAGGATTTCTATTTTGAATCAGATCATCCAGGACGATATAAATATCATCCGAGATGATGTGAGTAAAAACAAAAATTCTAAATCAGATAGAAAAATCACTCGAGTGTGCGTGTGTAGCGTTACATAGCATCAGAACACTTCAATGGTTACAATTGACTCAAGAAATGGAAAAAGAAAATTACAGACATACTTAGACCTAGTCTACCCAATCTTGAGCTGGTTCCGATTTCTGTCCAATCATGTACCCTAAAATGTCAGTAGAAAGACAGTCGTAGGGAAACAAGAGTGTTTTCTAACATCAAAATCAAAATTCATGAACATAGATTTACAATAATCTCCCCCTTTTTTATGATGGCAAACACTTTGACGATCAAAAATAGTAGTTCAAATTTTTTTAAAATTAAACAGTGAAAATAAAACAGTGCAAATACCAACATACTACTCTCCCTTTTGACATCTCAGAAAGGACGAGGAAATTAAAAAACAAAGTAACCCAAAAAAATTTTTTTTTAACCAAGGCATGAACATGATATAGTCTTCCATGTGATTGATTTTAAATATTTATAAGTTAATTATTTAACAACATCAAAAATTTAAAAATGGTAGAAAATCCGATCATGTTAACCCTAAGCTTGGACTTCCTTCAGGGTAAAATAGACTTTTGAAATCAAAGACCTAACTCAAAAAAATTCAATTAGATATGAAAAAGGATCCATTCACCACTTAATTTCAGAAAAAAATATCTTATAGAATAATGTATTAAAGTAATTATGTTAGAATCGCAAAAAGTCGAAATCAAGCCTTTAATTTTATCAAGTGATATATGAATTCTTCCAAGTTTTAAAAGTATTTTCAAAGGAGAGGAGAGCTTACTTTTGGTGTGCTCATTTTATGCCTCTTGTCAATTTGAATGGCACTTTGTGCTTCTTTTTTATACACTTTGTGTATATTTTTATTTTCAATTTGGTGTCATTGCGCATCTTTTTATTTTGGCATCATTGGCCACTTTTTTTGGGTTATTTTTGCAAGCTACATTCTATTTCAAAAAACTCTTAAATAGTCTTAGTTGTGAGTATATCTTCTAGATATTAGAGAAGAATAGCTCACTCTCTAATATAGAGAAGAACAATCCATAAAATAGAAACAATAATCGTATGAATAAATGTAATGACAAGAGTAACGAGGAATTCTTGATATGAAAAAAAACTTTGATCATTATACATACAAGATAGACTTGTTGTAGCAAGTTTAGAAAAGATCTTAATTGCATACTCCATTTGTTAATTTGAGATAGAATATTGATTAGAAAAGAAAATTGTGCCACTAAAATATGTTAGAGAGAGAGACACAATCAATGGTATATTTTTACCCTTTAATGGATTAAGAGATATAAAACATTGACTATAAATTTTAAAAGCAAGAACAAGGCATACGATATCATTTCAGTGACGATTAAAAAAGTATAAAACACAAAACAAAAAACAAAAAAATATAAAGCAATAAATGAAGAAAAGAATAAGAAAGAAAAAGAAAATCAAAGAAGAAGAAAGAAAAAGAAAAGCAAATAAAAATAAAGTTAATGCATTTATGTCAATCACACCCAATCTGGTCCTTAAAGAGCTGAAAGTGTCGAAGGCCAGGGGTTTAGTAAAGATGTCAGCCAGTTTATTCTTAATTGTCACATGGTATAACTCAATAAAGTGATGTCTAATGTCATTGTGCTTAGTCCTTGAATGTTGGACAGGATTCTTAGAGATGCAGATGGCACTACTGTTTTCATAGAAAATTGAGATGGTGCCTACAGGTAATTCTAAATCTAATACATGCTGTTTTAACCAAAGGACTTGGGCCACACAACATCCTAAAGCAATGTACTCAGCTTATGTAGTGGAAAATTCAACAGAGTTTTGCTTTCTACTAGACCATGAGAACAAAGATTGTCCTATGAATTGGCAAGTTCCAAAAGTACTTTTTCTATCCACCTTACATCCTGCAAAATTAGAATAAAAAAAATCTAATAATCTCTAAAGAAGTATTATGCCTAGGGTACCAAATACCTAAGCTTTGGGTCCCTAAAAGGTATCACAAAATTCTCTTAACTGCAGTTAGGTGGGATTCCTTAGGGTCAACATGAAATCTATAACAAAGACAAACGCTAAACATTATATCATGTAGGCTAGCAGTCAAGTAAAGTAAAGATCCAATCATGCCTCTATACTTCTTCTAATCAATAGACTTTCCACTTGGGTCCTTATCCAACGAAACACTAGAAGTCATGAGAGTATTAATTGGCTTGGTTTTATCTATCTTATACTTCTTCAAAATGTCCTTTATGTATTTTGATTGATTTAGAAAGGTTCCATCATCTAATTGTTTTATGCTAAACCCCAAAAAGTAGGACAACTCTTCCATCATACTCATCTCAAACTCTCTACTCATTGTTTTAGAAAAATCATCACATAGTTTCTTATTAGAAGATCCAAAAAGTATGTCATCCACATAAATCTAAACAATGAGCAAATTATCTCCAACATTCCTAAGAAAAAGGGTGGTGTCTACGCTCCCCTTAACAAACTCCCTTTCTAGTTAGAATGTGTTAAGCCTCTCATACCAAGCTTTGGGTGCATGCTTTAAATCATATATGACTTTTTTTAATTTAAAAATATTATTTGGAAATTGGGAACTCTCAAACCCTGGGGGTTGTTCTACAAACGCATCTTCTTTTATTTCCTCATTTAAAAAGGAACTCTTAACATCCATTTGAAAAAGCTTAAACCCTTTATAACAGGCAATGGCTAATATCACTCTAATGGATTCCAATCTAGCTACAGGGGCAAAATTCTCCTCAAAATCTATCCCTTCTCTTTGGTTATACCCCTTAGCCACTAATCTTGCTTTATTCCTAACCACTACTCCATAATCATTCACCTTGTTCTTAAAGACCCACTTGGTTCCAAATACACTTTATTCCTTAGGTCTTTCTACAAGCTCCCAAACATCATTCCTAACAAATTGGTTCAACTCCCTTCTGCATGGCTAAAATCCATAACTCATCAGAAATGGCTTGATTTATATTGGTGGGTTCAGTCATTGAGATAAAGGCAGAGTGTTTCACTTCCTTCCTATATCCATGTCTAGTCCAAACTCCATTAGAAGGGTCTCCTAAGATCAAATATTTTGGGTGACTTGCAGAGTTTCTCTAATCTCAAGGCAAGGTGTATAAAGGTCCAACCCTTTCCTCCAGATCCACATTTTCTACTCCTTGGGTAACATCTCCTACTCCTTCAGTGTTTTGGTGTTCTACCCCTTCTCCAAATTTTCTACTCTAGTGGTAATTTCTCAAACATCATGATCATCCTCAACTCCAGGCTTTCCAGGATTAGACTCATCAAATACTACATGTGTAGTCTCTTCCACCATCAAAGTCCTCTTATTAAACACCCTAAAATACTTCCCAGCACTAGAATATCCCAAGAACACTCCATCAGATTTTGGATCAAATTTTCCTAAGTGAGACTTCCCATTATTGTGAATGAAAACCTTACAACCAAAGATATGAAGGTGGGAAAGATTGGGTGTCCTACCCTTAAGGATCTCATAGGGTGTCTTATCTAGCTTGGCTCTAACATTCACCCTATTCAACACATAACAAGCTATGTTAATCGCTTCAGCCCAAATGTATTTTGGAAGTGAATACTCAGCAATCATGGCTCTAGCGGCTTCCACTAAGGTCCGGTTCTTTCTTTCAGCTATCCCGTTCTGTTGAGGGTTACTAGGAGCTGAGAAGTTGTGGCTAATCCCCTTGTCCTCACAAAAATCTCCAAATCTCTCATTTTTAAACTCTCTCCCATAGACACTATGAATGGTCAAGATCTCACAACCTAGTTTTTTCTGAATCCAAGTAAAAAAAGTTCTAAACTCCTCAAAATACATATTTTTGTGTGAAAGAAATCTTGTCCAAGTGAACCTCGAGTAGTCATCGACAATTACAAAACCATAGACTTTCCCTCCCAAGCTGGCAGTGCTAATAGGTCCAAACAAATCCATGTGAAGGGCTTCTAAAGGTCTAGAGGTGCTAATGTACTTAATGGGGTGAAAAGTGGAGTTGAATTGTTTTCCTAATTTGCAGGCATCACAAAGGTGGTCTTTAGAAAATTTTAGTTTGGGGACACCTCTAACTAGGTCTTTTTGGGTCACTTTTCTAAGGGTTTTCATACTAGCATGACATAATCTCCTATGCCATAACCAAGAATCATCAACAATAGTTTTTAAGCAAAAAGATGCAGCGCATTCAATGTTATTTAAATCAAGTATGTACACATTTTTTATCCGCTTTCCCTGTAAAATAGTGTTGTTATTTAAACTTATAATGCATTAATTTGCAAAGAATTATATGATGAAGTCCTTGTCGTAAAGCTGATTGATGCTGAGCAAGTTGTGTTTTAATCCATCTACAAGCAAAATATTTTCAATCATAAGGTTCTTGGAATTACTAATTATATATGCTCCTACCACCCTCCTGGTGGTGTTGTCTCCAAGAGTAACCTTGCCTCCTGTCCTGGTCTCTAGCAAAATGATTTGATTGGCATCACCAGTCATATATCAAGAGCAGCCGCTGTCCTGGTACCACATACTCTCACGAGGGCTTTTGTGAGAGCTCACCTACAAAATCATCAAATGTTAGATTTAGGAACCCAGACAGGTTTGGGTCCCTTCTTATGAAAAGTAGAATGTAATGCATGTGTGCTATGCTGTGAATCATACAATTTGGGTCTCCACACCCAATGTGTACTATGATGAATGGTGCAAGTATGTGAGATGTGTCCTAGCATGCCACATGAAAAGCATCTAACTCTAGGAAAAAGATTTCTTAAATGATTTGGGTAGTAATGCCTCTTCCTAGGTTTTTCCTTTTGACAAAGTGTAGGTGTCATCCAATTTTTTTTAAGTTTATCCAATTCATTTTTAATCCTCAAGTTAGTATCTTTTAAAGCATCATTATTAATTCTCAAATTATGCTCTATCTCTTTAGATTTCTTAAAATCAGATTTAAGTGAGGTGTGTGAAACTTTCAATGAATCATGCTCTTCAATTAATTCAGAATGGTATTTATTTAAATCATCAAATTCATCAAGTAGAGCCATATGATTTGAATCAATTGTTGAATAATCTTTAATCAAAATTTTATGCTCTTTTTGTAAATTCAAAAATTGCAATTTCAAACTAGCATGAATTTTCTTAAGTTTTCTATATGATGCATGAATTTTTTCAGAAACTTCAAGGTATTCGTCATAGGATAGTTCACATACCTCTTCTGGATCAAGATGATCATCTGCCATTAAGCACAAGTTTATTATCTCATCTTCAGGTTCAGTCTCAGATGAATCAGATGCAGAGTCTGCCTAGAACGCCTTTTGAAGTTTCTTTTTGTCCTTCCTAAACTTGTGTTTCTCCTCACCATTTTCTTTGCTTGAGTGAGACTTAACTGTAGGGAAATCAGCTTTCACATGTCCAAGTTTCCTGCATTCAAAATAAATCATGTCATTAGAACTCTTAAAATTTTAGTTTCCCTTACTTTTACTCCACTTTTGATGATACTTTTTCTTCTTCCTTAGAAAGCTTTTGAATTGCCTTGTGATTAAGGAAAATTCATTGCTTTCAGACCTAGAAGAGTCGGAGTTCATGTCATTGGCCTTCAATGCCATAGTTTTCTCCTTTCTTTTCTCACCTGCATCCAAATTTCTTTGATTCACTCCTTGCTCATAAGCAATGAGTGATCCAAGTAAGTTATCAATTGAATAGGTATTCAAATCTTTAGATTCAGTGATTGCAATGATTTTAGAATCAAAAGAGGAAGGCAAGCATCTCAAAATTTTATTCACTTTTTCATAATTTAAATTTTTCTTCCTAAGGCATGCAAAGAAGTTATAATTTGAGTAAAAATTGTATACATATCAGAAATTGATTCAAAAAGTTTCATACAAAAAAATTCATAATCATGTAAGAGAATATTCAAACGAGATTACTTAACTTCATTGGTTCCTTCATAAGTATTGCACAACCAATCCAGTACGATACGTATATCGTCCTGTACGATCAGTGCAATTTAAGCCTAATCAATCGGGATGATCTGGGATGAACAGAAGAAAGTTGTTCCTATCGTCCAGGACGGTCATAAATCATCCTGTAAAATTAGTTCAAATCATAGACTATCAGCCTGAAAACCATTCTAAAAAGAGTTTTGGATGATTCCAAAATAGCTTGATCGTCCGTACCGATCTCACGATCGTCTCAGATGATTAGTTCAAATCAGGGAAAAATCGTCCAAAGCATCACCTAGAATTTGAGCTGTCCAATCCTGATCGTCCAGACCATCGCCCGGAATATGAGCTGTCCGATATTGATTATCCAGGATTAATTACTTTCCTTAATTTCCAGATTAATTTAGGCATAATTGTATTAAATCATCCAGGTAGATACACGATCGTCCTGGTCAATTTTCAAAAATAAAGAATGCCTAAATAGATCATGGCAGCTGTTCTTTCTATTTTGAGCCTATCGTCCTCGCCAATATATGTATTATCCAGGCCGATCGGCTAATGATGGATGCCTTAAGAAGATATCATGATTAGGATTTCTGTTTTGAACCAGATCATCCAGGACGGTATAAATATCGTCCGGGATAATGTGAGTAAAAACAGAACTTCTAAATCAAATAGAAAAATCACTCAAGTGTGTGTGTGTAGGGTTACTTAGCATCAAAACACTTCAATGGTTACAATTGTCTCAAGAAAGAGAAAAAGAAAAATTACAGATTGACTTAGACCTAGTCTACCCAATCTTGAGCTGGTTCTGATTTTCATCCGATCTTGTGGCCCTGAAATGTAAGTAGAAAAGGCAGTCATAAAGAAACAAGAGTGTTTGCTAATATCAAAATCATAATCCATGAACAGATTTGCAACATACTGCTCTTGCAACTATGGTTCACACTTCATATAGAGATTTTTTCATCTAAAGATGTACTAAACAAGAGACTCTCTAAGCTTTTACTTTTTAATGAACAAATCACCTATAGTTATATGATGTTGAGCATCATAAAATCCCTTTAATAATAGACCCTACAACTAAATAAAGATTCTCTTTGAACTATTGGGTAGATTGGCATACCACTCAAAAGTGATTTTGGAGAGACTACTAACAAATTGGTAAAGTAGAAGAGCATCTGACCCTCCTGCGTTACTATAGTTCATATGAAAGTGTGCCTTATGGTACCTCTAGTTTTCCACACCACTAAAGACTTTAAAAGATGGTGAAATGAAGCCTTTCATATAAGGAACTAAGTCATATTCCTCAAGGTATGATCTACCTTTTAGAATAGATGCAACCCCGTGGGAATATGCAAAGGCCTCGGTTACTTGGGTTTTGATCTTATGCTTGAGGTCTTTTCTTGCTAGCATTAGAGGGACTGAAGAGATTACTAATGGGGATAGAAGGACTGCTGGAGGTGTTGGATGGACTTCTATAGATAGTAATAAGGAAGGTCAAGGAAGTGTGCACAAATAAATCTAGGACAGGATAGGAAAGAATGTGCGCGTTGCAGTCCAGATATAGTAATCCAAGTTATTTTGTACCTTTGATAGGCGGCTTGTCATCCACCTCAGTGAAGCGAGGGTCCAGATTTGCTGTTGAGGAACTCCTAAAAGGATGGCAATATCTCAATCCATCGGCCATACTCAGGAAATGAGATCACAAGAGTAAGAGAAAAGAGTATTTAAGAAGGCTTATGTGAAAAAAAAAAAACATTTGAGGGCCACAGTTTAATAAGAATCAGATAGATCGTCCAGGATGATTGTAGAATCGTCCAAGATGATATGGTATAATAACTGTGTACGGGACGATTGGTCAGAAAAGCGTTAAAGTTGTCCAGGATGATCATATATCATTCCGGATGATAAGACACATGCGATCGTCCCGAGGAGTCAAGTCAGATGACCGTTGAAAAAGAAGATCGTCCTGTCCAATTAGGTGGATCATCTAGGATGATACATAATAATGGATTGTATCGGCCAAATTAAAGTTGAGGGTTAAACTTAGCCATGTGGATCATCCTAGATGAACAGGTGTATCATCCGGGATGATCACCAATAATTGAGCAGAGATTGTGAAGATCATCCAGAACGAGGAGGATCATCCAGAACAATCACAAATAATTGAAACAAAAGACGATCAGATCGTCTAGGATGATAATGAATTATCCAGGATGATCAAAAGTAGAGGAGTCAAAATAGCCATTAGATGAAATTTCAAGAGTGAATTAAACAGATCATCCATGATGATATGAATATCATCCGTGATAATGTGACAAAAAAGTTTCAAAATAAAGAATGAATGGAGATGATCAGAGAGGGCCCAAACACATGAATAATTAAAAGAAAAAATAAAATACAAAAAAGACAAGAAATAAAGCAAAATGATGGGTTTTTTTAATCAAAACTTGAGTATGATAAATTATCCATATGATTAAATTAAAAAAATTGTAAGAATCAATGAGTTAACATTATTGAAATATAAGAAAATGGTAGACCAATCGATACTGTTAGCCTTAACTCGGACTTCACCCAGGGGAAACTGTGTTTTAAAAATAAGGATCTAATTCAGAAAAATCAATTGAATAAGAAAAAGAGATCCATTCAAGACTTGGTTTCAGAAAAAATATTTTATAGAATAATATATCAAAGTAATTAGTTACAATCATGAATTTTCAAAATCAAGCTTTTGAAAAAAATCAAGTGACACATAAATTCTTCTAAGATTTAAAATTTTTGGAAGAGAAGAACCTTACTTTTGGTGGGCTTATTTTATGCCTCTTGTTATTTTGATTGGCGCTCTTTGAGTATCTTTTGATTTTTAATACACTTTGTATGTGTGTGTGTGTGTGTGTGTGTGTGTGTGTGTGTGTGTGTGTGTGTGTGTGTGTGCATATATATATATATATATATATATATATATATATATATATATATATATATATATATATATATATATATATATATATATATATATATATATATTAATTTTGCATCATTGCGTATCTTTTAATTTTGATATCATTGGCCACTTTTTTTTCATTTATTTTTTTCAAGCTAGATTCTATTTTCAAAATTCTTAAAAGTTCTCAATTATGATTATATATTGCAGATATTAGAGAACAAAAACTCACTCTCTAATGTAAGAAAGAATGAATCACAAAACAGAATAAAAAATTATATGAGAAATTTAATGATAAGATTATAAAAATCTGAAGGTAAAATAAAGACTTTGAATATTATATATATAAGATAGATTACTATAGCAAGATTGAAAAGTTCTCAATTTCAAAATCAGTTGTTAATGTAAGATAGATTTTTATATAGAAAATATAATTATACCACTAAAAGAAGTTAGAGAAAAGGAAACTATCAACGGTGTTTTCCTCTTTAACTGATTTAGAGATGTCAATCATTGACTACAAATTTTCAAAAAATAAAAATACGACATAAGATATCAATTTAGTAGTGATTAAAAGAAAAAATAAAATAATGAAGAAAATCAAATTAACTAAAATAAAATAGATGAAAATTATATAAAAAATATAAGGAACAATCTACAAAAAGATAACAACAATCAACATATAAAAGATCAAAAATTAAGTTCATGCAATTATGTCAATCACACCCAATCTGATTCTTAAAGTGCTAAAAGTGTCGAAGGCTAGTGATTTAGTAAAGATGCCAGCCAGTTGATTCTCAATTGCCACATGGTATAACTCAATGTCTCCTTTGGTCACATGATCTCTAATAAAGTGATGCCTTATATCTATGTGCTTGGTCCTTGAATGTTGGATAGAATTATTAGAAATACAAATAGCCCTAGTGTTATTACAAAGGATTAAAATTGTGCCTACAAGTAATCCTAAATTTAAAACTTGTTATTTCAACCAAAGGACTTGGGCCACACAACTTCCTAAAGTATTGTACTCAGCTTCAACAGTAGAAAGAGGAACAAAGTTTTGCTTCCTAATGGAACAGGAGACTAAAGATTGTCCTATAAATTGGCAAGTCCTAGAAGTGCTTTTCCTATCCACCTTACATCCTGTAAAATCAGAATCAGATTATAAAATAATCTCAAAAGAATTATTGTGTCTAGGATACCAAATTCATAAGTTTTAGGTTCTTTAGAGGTATCTAAGAATTCTCTTAACTACAGTCAGGTGGGATTCTTTAGGATCAGCTTGAAATCTAGCACAGAATCAAACACTAAATATTATATCAGGACAGCTAGCAGTTAGGTAAAGTAAAGATCTAATCATCCCTATGTACTTCTTTTGATCAACTGATTTTCCATTTGAGTCTTTGTCCAACTGAATATTAGAGGTCATGGGAATATTAATTGGCTTAGCTTTATCCATTTCCTATTTCTTGAAGATGTCATTTATGTACTTTGATTGATTTAGAAATGCTCCATCATCTGTTGTCTTATGCTAAAATTCATTAAATAAGAAAACTCTTCTATCATACTCATCTCAAATTTCCTACTCATTATTTTAGAAAAGTCATCATATAGCCTCTTATCAAAAGATCCAAAAAGTATATCTTCAATATAGATTTGAACAATGAGTAATTTATCTCATATTTTTCTCAGAAAAAGGGTGGTGTCAACTCCCCCCTTAACAAACTCTCTCTCTAATAAGAAAGTGTTAAGCCTCTCATATCAAGCTCTAGATGCCTACTTTAATCCATATAAGGCCTTTTTTTAATTTGAAAATATGATTTGAAAATTGGGAACTCTCAAAACCTAGGGATTGCTCTACAAAAACATTCTCTTTTATTACCCCATTTAGAAAGGCACTCTTAATGGCCATTTGGAAAAGCATAAATCCTTTATAACAGACAAAGGCTTGTAGCACTCTAATGGCTTCCAATCTAGCTATAGGGGCAAAGGTATCCTCAATATCAATCCCTTCTATTTAGTTGTACCCCTTAGCCATCAATCTTTCCTTATTCCTAACCACCACATCTTAATCATTCATTTTATTCTTAAAGACCCATTTGGTTCCAACTACACTTTATTCATTTGGTCTTTCTGCAAGCTCAAAAATAATATTCATAATAAATTAGTTTAATTCCTCTTGCATGTTAAGATCCAAAACTCATCAGAAATGGCTTGATTGATGTTAGTGGGTGCAGTAATTGAGATAAAGGCATAGTGGTTCACTTCCATCCTAAGTCCATACCTAGTCCTAACACCTTCAGAAAGGTCTCCTATGATCAGTTCTTTAGGATGACTCAAAGAATATCTCCAATCTCTAGGAAAGGTATGTATAGGTTCAACCCTTTCTTATAAATTTATATTTTCTACTCCTTGGGTAATCTCACGTACTCCTTCATTATTTTGGAGTTTTACCCTCTTCTCCAAATTTTCAACTCCTGTGATAATCTCTCCAACTTCATCTTCATCCTCAACTATAGACTTCTTAGGATCAGATTCATCAAATACTACATGAGTAGTCTCATCCATCGCCAAAGTTCTCTTATTAAACACCCTAAAGGATTTCCCAATACTTGAATATTCTAAGAACACTCCATAAGATTTTGGGTCAATTTTTCCTAAGGGTTTTCATACTAGCATGATATAATCTTCTGTGTCATAACCATGAATCATCATCAGCAATTTTTAAGCAAAAAGAAATAGCACATTCAATATTTTTTAAGTCAAGCATGTAAATATTATTGATCTGCTTTCCTACAAAACATTGTTGTTATTTAAGCTTATAATACAAGTATTTGCCAAGAATTTTATGATGAAGCCTTTATCGCAAAGCTGATTGATGCTGAGCAAGTAGAATTTCAATCCATCTACAAGTAAAATATTTTCAATCAAAAGGTTCTTGGAGTTTTTGATTATACTTGCATCCACTAGTTTTCGGGTGGTATTATCTCCAACAGTAACCTTGCCTCTAGCCCTAGCCTCTAGTGAAATGAATTCATTAGCATCTCCAGTCATGTGTCACGAGCATCCACTATCCAGGTACCACATGCTCTCATGAGGACTTTTGTGAGAGCAAGTCTACAGAATTATCAAACATCAGATTTAAGAACCCAAACATGTTTGGGTCCCTTCTTATGAAAAGAAGAATGTAATACATGTATGTTATGCTGTGAATCATGCAATTTGGGTCTCCACACCCAATCTGTACTAAGATGAATAATGCACGTGTATGAAATATATCTTAATATGCCACATGAAAAACATTTAACACCAGGAAAAGGAATTACTAATCTATTCGGGTAGTAATGCTTCCTTTTAAAGTTATGTAATGTATGTAATTTTGGTTTGTTTTCTTTAAAAGCTTTGAAATTTTCTATTAAACTCTTTTTCTAACTTAGCATGAGATGACTTCAAGGAATCATATGCATCAGATAATTCTGTATGCTTTTGTTTAATGCATCAAACTCATCAAGTAATAACATGTGATTTATATTAACTGACCAAGATAATTATTCGCCATCAAGCACAAGTTTGTAGTCTCCTCTTCATCTTTAGTCCTAGAGGAGTCTGATCCTGAATCTGTTCAGAATGCCTTTTGGAACCTCTTATTTTCCTTTTTGAACTTGGTTTTCTCCTCACCCTTCTCCTTGCTTGAGTTATCTTTAAGTGTAGGACAATCAGCTTTAACATATCCCGACTTCCTGCATTCAAAGCATATTATATCATTAGAGTTCTTAAAATTTTTACTACCCTTACCTTTATTCCACTTTTGATGGTTCATGTGCTTCTTCCGTATAAAACTTTTGAATTGCCTCGTGATGAAAGAAACATAATCATTTTCAGACCTAGAAAAATCAGTGTCCGTGTTGTTTGCCTTCAGAGCCATAGTTTTCTCCTTCTTTTTCTCACCTGCATCAAAATTTCTTTAATTCACCCCTTGCTCGAAAGAAATGAGTGATCCAAGTAAATTATCAATAGAATAAGTATTTAAATCTTTAGATTCAGTAATTACAGTAATCTTAGCATCAAAAGAAGAAGGAAAGCATCACAAAATTTTATTTACTCTTTCATAATTAGTTAGCTCTCTTTCTAAAGCATGCAATGAGATAATAATTTGACTAAACCTAGTACACATGTAAGAAATTGATTCAAAATGTTTCATACAAAAAAGTTCATAGTCATGCAACAACATATTCAATCTAGATTGCTTAACTTTATTGGTTCCTTCATAAGTAATACACAATCTATCCCAAATTTCTTTACTAGTTGCACATGTTGAAACATGCATATAATCTTCAAATTTCAAAGCATAGAAAAAATAGTTCAAATATTTTACATTAAGTTATGCTAAATCTCTTTCATTAAAAGTCCATTCAACTAAAGGAAGTTCGATTTTAATTCCATTAATTTCATGAGAAGAAAGTGTATAACCTTCTTTAACAAGCATCCACATGTGATAATCAATCTATTATAAAAAAATAGACATGCGAGTTTTCCAAAAATAAAAAAAAAAGTACTTTCAAATAAAGGTGGTCAAGTAATAGAATACCCTTCCGCTGTATTATGATTATCGAAGTTAGCCATGGATCAAAATTTAAAAGTTTAAAAAAACTCAATTTTATGAATCCTGCTCTGCTACCACTTGAAAGTTCACTATGGTTGTTTAGACCTTATGAACTAGCCCAAGCTAACCAAGAGGGGGGTGATTCGGTATTTTAAAAAAAGCTTTTAATCAATTAAAAAACTCAATCAAACCAAAATTCACCACAAAGAAATTTAACGTGTGAAAATTAAATATGAAAAAACAATAGTAAAGGACATAGAAATTTATAGTTGTTTGGTCAACTCAACCTATATCCACTCCCCAGAGGTGCACTACGAGTATTGCACTAAACTCGATGACTCTCCTTTTCTCCCACAACAAGGCAGAGAAGCCTGTACAAAACCTCCTCTCTACTGACACCGGTGAGGCAGAGAACCCAACTCCTTTTGCTTCCTCCTGAAGCAGGAAGAGAACCTTGATCGATTACTAAAGTGGACCTCTCTCGAACCTCCAAGAACAAGGGACGACGATTAGAGAAGATGACTTTGATCCTTTCTTGGAGGAACATTTATGAAACCCCTCACAAACTCTCCCTCTCAAGATCCTCTATCCCTCTCCCTTTGTCTCCCTCTCCTCTAGGCTCTCTTAGGTCAAGACAATAGCAAAAGATGATCTCTTGGGTAGAACAAGAGGTCTTAAATAGAAGAGTTTTGGAATAGCTCTTAATTTAAACAAATTGACTTAATCATTTAGGATGATATAAATATCATCCTGCCTGATCAAAGAAAATTTCTCTCAATCAGCCCGGACAGTTTAGGAAAATCAGAAGGTTTTTATTCATATCATCCAGGATGATAATATACCATCATGTACGATTAGTATAAGTCGTTAAATATTATCTAGACAATCGCACTGAATGGATGTCTGGATGATGGAAAAATAGCTTGATTATGATCGTCCTGGATGTTTAGTTCAAATCTATGAAAATCGTCCAGACCATCGCCCTGAATAAAAGGTGGCCGATGTTGATCATCCAAGAATAACTAAGATTTTTTGAATTGATTGTCCGGACTGATCCTACGATCGTCCACGATGATTTGATAGAGCAATCAAACCATAATTGCTTTTCTTAATAACCAAATTAATTTAGGCATAATTATGTTTAATCATCCAGGATGATGTCATGGACGATGTCCAAACATAAATAATACCTAAATAGATCTGGCGGCTGATACTTTCTGATTTGAGCCTATCATCCCAGTCGTACTAATATCGTCAAGGACGATGCGCTTGATGACGGCTGCCTTAACTAGGATGCCCTAATTAGGATTTTTATTTTTAAATAATCATCCAGGCCGATTTGTGGATCGTCCCGGATGATGCGACCAAAAATAGAGAACTCTAAAATCAGATAATAATTTTTCCGATGTGTTTGCAAAGTTACATAGCATCAGGAACCACATCGCTTACAATAAACTCAAGAAAAGAAAAAGTTTACAAACTAACTCAGACCTAGTCTACCCAATCCTGAGCTGGTTCAAATTGCACTTTGATGTTATGGACCTGAAATGTTAGTATGCAAGGCATTCATAGAGAAACAGAAGTGTTTTCTATCATCAAAATTATATTCCCTTAAAAAAAATATTCGCAATAGGAACAACTAGAAAAATCATACATTCATTTTACTACCGCTTACTAGAATATTATGTTTATCTAGTGAGCGAATCAAAAATTTGTTTGAAGTTTCAAAAGAAAAAAGTTCAAAGTGCTTAAATAAAGATTTTCTAATATTTAAAAAATATGAACATGTGAATCAGGAAATGAACATTATTTCATTAGGATCCTATAGCTTTTATGGAATAGAGCTATTTTGTTCATCTTGATGCGGATCTATTTTCATAGTTTATGATTTTGTTGATAGCAAACACTCTTATTTCTCTACGACTGCCTTATCTACTGACATTTTAGGTCCACAAGATCAGACTATAATTTGGAACCAGCACAAGATTGGGTAGACTAGACCATAGTCAATTTGTACCACTTTTTCCTTTCAAGAGTTTATTGTATTTGGTGTGACTCCTGATGCTATGTAGCTTTGCACACATACACCTTGGAAGAATTTATGAATATTCCCTAGAGTTTACTATTTTTGGTAACATCGTCCGGGATGATATTTATATCAGCCTGGACGATAGGTTCAAAAACAGAAACCCTGATTAGGGCATCATCCTTGTTAAAGCAACCATCATTAAACACATTGTCCTTGATGATTTTGAATCGGCCAAAATGATAGGATTAATTTAGAAAGAATTTTCCGCCATATCTATTTAGGAATTACTTATTTTTAGACATCATCCCGGTGGATCGGCCTGGCCTATCAGGATCGGCCCGGCCGATCCATCACAATTTTTCTTAAAAAAAAATTGGCACTTAAGGAAAGTAATTAATGGTGATTTACACTATCACATAGGCCGGGCCGATTTGACTTCGGCCAGCTTCTTTTCAGGGCGATGTTCAGGACAATTTTCCTCATATTTGAACTAATCTTCCAGGATGATATCCTATCATCCTGGACAATATGACGAAAAAATCTACTGATCATCCCTAGTCGACCAGGCTGATTGAGTGTAATTTACGCTGATCGGCCAAGCCGATATTTAAATCGACCTAGACGATAAAGTCGATAAGTTGCATTAATGAGCTCGTTTTGAGATCTTCTATTTAAGCTTTTGACTATGCACTTTTGCAAGTGTCTTTGGCAGCCATTATAACTTCGTTCTTTTGGGGGGAACTTGAAGAGAGCTTGAAAGGGAGTGAGGAACGCGTGAAGTCTGAGAGGGAGAAGATCCTATGAGGGGGGACTCAAGGGAGTGTGGAGGGGGATTCCACACGATTGCTCCAACAGACTTGCACCTTAATACCATAGGATTCAAGGCTTGTCTTGAGGGAAGTTCATCAAAGAAGAAGATCTCTTTGGTGACAAAGGACCCGGCGACTCCGCCGCACCGGGGAAGGTGGAAGTAATTTTATAAGGGCTTCTCCGCCTAGCTGTGGGGACTAAAGAAGAGACACTTAGTTTAGTGCAATACTTGGAGGGTGCCTCCAAGGAGTGGACGTAGGTCAATGTTTGATCGAACCACTATAAATCTTGCATGTTCTTTCTTTTATTACTTCCACATTTAATTTCCGCACTTCGGTTTTCATTGTGGTGAATCTTGGTTTTGATTTTAAGTTTGAGTTTTGTTTTAAATACCGATTCACCTCTCTCTCTTAATTAGCCTTGGGCCGATTCATAGAGCCTAACATCCCTTACAAATCGATTCTATCTAGCTCATTGAATCATAAGCTAGGATCCTCAGTATCTATAATTAA